>OU343220.1:75031111-75148581 GCA_910596185.1 Chrysanthemum makinoi
CAGCTGGGCTTCGCTGGGCTTTGTGGATCTGATGGGCTAGCCTGGGCTTCTTGGCGCTGCTGGGCTTCAATGGACTGCAGCTGGGCTCTCGTTGGGCTGGAAGGTGGACAGCAGCTGGTAGACATGCTTTAGTGATGTAAAAATTATTATTCCAACAATTTTTGTCATTAGTGGGATTAGAGCCAAGACTCTTCTTGTAAACATGTCCCCACCCACTAGACCCAGAGTCTTTTTGTTTTAATGTTGCATTTAATTTCCATTTAAGCTCTTTTTTTCTGCTACTTCTTTTTTCCTTCCTTTTCTTTCTTCTATTTTTTTCTTTCTCTTCTTAATTAATTATTCTCGTTTGTCTAAAATTTTTTCTCCTCTTGCCTCGATGCTCCAAATAAAATTATCATTGGACCGTGCCGTGCTCCTTCCATTCTCGTGCTCGTTGTGTCCATTTTTGTCTTCTTTTGTCCATTTTACAATATCCGTTCCTTTGCCACATAAACACAAAAACACAAATATTTATGGCTTTAGGGGTTAGTTTTTGGTCTTTTTGGTCTGGTTTTGATAAAGAAAAAGGTATATGTTTTCACATATACCAAATCCTCAATATGTTTTAATGTTGTTATTAGATGTTGTTTTGGATTCATAAGCTCATATAAGCTCCTAGATAGCTTAATATAGCTATTAGAAACCTTAAAACTTTGTTTAGTATAAAAAAGCAAAATTACAAAAAAATAAAAAAAAATTAGTTAGAAAATAAAAAAAATCAATCAAGAAGATGATCACAGCTGGAGCAGGGTAAATTTTGGATTTCCCTTGGTTTAGTGCTTCTTGGGAAGCTATAGGTTGTGTTCTTGATCCTTGGTTCTCAGTTGTGAATTTGGAAACAATTTGTAAGCAATTTTCTCAAAATTTGCATTTCCTAGTTTACTTGTTTAAAGTGTGTTAATTTTAGCTTAATTCTGTCTAAATATAGTTATTATAAGTTAATCAATAGATTTCTTGGTTTAAAAATCTGTTTTAGTGCCTAAAGCTTCAAAACAGTTTTCTAAAGGGTTGTTTGGATTTACTTTGTTATCTGTGTTAGAAGCTGTTTGTGTTGTTACTTGTTGTTGTTTTATGTCATATTAGTATCTAATAACTTATAGAAACAATAAAAACCAGACCTTGTTTGATAAAAAGTCAAAATCTTCTTTAATCTCTCCTTAGTTGTTAACTGTTAGGATTTATAGTGTAAAATTCATCACAATTGCTTAGAACTTGGTCATCTTGCCTAAATTCATCTTAACTTAGCTTAATATAACATAATCAGTGAGTAGGATCAATCATAAGTTCATTTAAGTCAACTTTAGTGTTTATCTTAAAAAGTCAAATTTTCACTTAGTTAGTTTTTAAATAAAATAGATAATTTTCTATAGGATTTAATTTTGAGTTTCATGTTTTATGCTTTTGGGATATTATTATTTAGCTGCTCATCTTTATGTAGTAATTTTATAATTTTTAGTTTGCTAGTTAAACTGCTTATTTCTTAGCTTCTTTTAAACACTTTTCTAAAAAAGTGCCTTGTGCACAGTTGAGTAAGCCTATTTCTTAAGCTTGTATCTTGCTTATTAGTGGGACCCAGGGCTTGACCCTTAGCTTTTTGGAAAGCCCACCTAGCTGTCTCTTTATTCCAGTGCTTATTTTCACTTTTCTAGCTTATTCCATAGGGCTGCTACTAGATTTTTGTTTGTCCCATTTCCTGTGTATACTGAATTCTCAATGTAATACAAGCTTTTTCTCAAGCCTTTCATAAGCTCATTTGTGGTTCCCACAGTGTGAGCTTGGACTTTTTGGAAAGCCCACCAACCCATCTTGCTATCTCAGTCCTTATTTTTAGCTTTTCAGCTTATTTCATAAGCTTAAATTGCTTGTATAAATGACTATAGGCCTGTTTGGTTGAGAGGTTTAGTGAAAGTGCTTATTAGCTTATCTTAAGCTTATCAGTATGTTTCTTTGTGCTTTTTAGTTTAATTTTAGTTCCTTTAGCTTATTTGTGTTTTATTTTACTTTTGGTTCCAGCTTGTAAGCTTGTTGTGATCTTGTTTGAGCTTAAAAATCAAATTAAGCCAAAAACTCAAACTGTTAAGCTCATAAGCTTTTGTTCTGCTTATTTTTAAGTTCTAAAATTTTTGTCTTCATTAAAGTTTGTATTATCAGTAGTTAAATAGGTTTAAACAATAAAAAACACAAAAACATCAACTTTAAAAATAGTGATAGCGTTTATTTAATATAATTTAGATTTTTAATTTTCTTTTCAGCTTATTATTAAGCACTTATCTGTTTTTATATTTTTCTTAAGTTTCTGTCATATTAAAGTATTTTTAGGAATTTTCTTAGATTTTTCCTTTTTAATCTAGTATTTTTAATAATTAATAATAGTTTTAATAATTAATTAATATTAAAGTATTAAATAGTAAAATTAATTTTTATTAAGTAAACCATGTTTTTATATTTTTCCTAGCTTTTTTAACTTAATTAAAACCTATAAAAATTAATCTTATAATTTTCCCTTTCTATTTTCTAATTTTAATCCTTTAATTAGTTTAATTAGATTTAAATTATTAATTAAGTTTTTAATATATAAAACCTTAGCTAAAAACAAAATATTTGTTTTAATTTTATAAATCTTTTAAGTTGTTCTAGATTTTTAGAAAATAAATTTGTAATTTTCTTAGTTAGTTTTGTATTATAAATCCTTTTTAGATTAATTAAACTAAATTTTAAATAAGTTTAAAATAGATTTGATTAATTAATTAATATTAAATTAATATAATATTAATAAAATATTTTCTTTTAAGATTTTAATTTTCTTTAAGTTTTAAAAGTTTTAAAATTTTCATTTTATAACCTTTAGTTTTAAACTTGTCATTTTAAGTCCCTGTAATTTTTAAATTTACATTTTATTTACTTGTTATACGTTTGTTTAATCTGATTGTTGTGCTTTATAGTTCTGTATCCAAATACAATTCCAAACAATCAGTAGTGTAATTATCAACTAAAATCCTTACAGATCATTGTCCTCAGTGATCATTCTACGTCTGAACGTTTTCACACACCATTCAACCTCCGTGGGACTTAACGACCCGGGAATCCACTAAATTCCAAGGGAAATTGTATTGAGTCCATAATAGTTGACTTTTGTTGACTAAAACCTTTGGTCAATATTTCTTGACTGTTTGGAAGCGATCAACCCACCTCCAAACATGGAGTTTCCTTTATCCCAATCTTTTATGGTGGAGAGTTGTCGGACTACTCCGGATTTGGGCCTTAATAGTCCAGCTTATCAAGATAAGATTAACTCAACTCAAAAGGATTTAGTACCCGAAGTCAATGTAACATTGGAGCAGGGATGTTTTGATGGTCAGCCAAATAAAGAATTGGAACACCTTTTCTCTAGTTTTCAATTCCTAAAAGATATAGAGGTTGACAATTCACATGTAAAATCAAAATAAACTAGGTCAAGAATAGGAAACTAAAGATTGGGGGTTTATCTTTAACACAACCATTGATATCATAAACCAACAATGGTGTTCCCACTGATGACAATGAAATTCTCAAGGATATGGGGGAGCGGTTGGGATTTCTTTTTCCCAAACGTGTGGCGGAATCGAGATCCTCGTTATTGTCTAGTCCCATCAGGTTCTTTGGTGTTTGATTATTTTAATGATTGGTATTTCTTTGAATTGTAATGGTGTTGGTTGTAACTCGAAACGTGATTGTATTAAGGATTTGACAATCAGAAATTGACCCTCGTTTTTTGGCATTCAAGAAAAAAATGGACTCCATTAATCAAGCTTTGATTTGTTATCTTTGGCCGGATAGCAATGTGGCTTTCATCTCTAATGGTTTAGTGGGAGCTTCTGGGGGTATTCTCACTTTGTGGGATATAAACATGTTCTCTTTGAAGAGTGAAATTGTGGCCAGGAATTTCGTTGGTGTTATTGGTTCGTGGGATGGGATGTAAGGAAATGTGGGGATTATAAATGTTTATGCCCCTCAAGATAGGCATCTTAAAGAGGCGTTGTGGTCCTTTATTGAATCACTTTTGGTGACTTTAAAGTGGTTAGATCCCAAGAGGAGCGTAGTGGTTGTCATTTTAACCCTAGAGAAGCAAACAATTTTAATGATTCATATATCGATGCGGTCTTTTTGATTTCCCTTTTGGTGGCAGGAAGTTTACAAGGTTTGACAGAGAGGGTGCAAAAGCTAGTAAACTTGACAGGTTTTTGGTTAATCAACATTTTTTCGATCTTTGGAAGGATTCCTCTGTTTCCATTCTTCCGAGAACTCACTCGGATCACTTTCAGATCCTCTAAAATGTTGGTTTTCTTAACTTTGGACCAAAGCCTTTTAAGGTTTTTGATAAATGGTTAAAGGTTGCTGAATTTCGAGATTTGATATCCTCTTCTTGGACTGCTACAACCACTCATCTCCCTCCTGATATTTGATACGAGTACAACGCGCGTTCGGGGTCAAAAGAAACTTCCTTTTCTTCGAGCAAGTTTTTCAACCACCTAGGCAGTGAACCTAATCGTTGTAGTGTAGAATTAGGGTAAGCCTTGGGGATTGATATCGTTCTCTAGGGGAATAGGAATGCTAGTGAGAAATTTACTATGCTAAGGGAGGTTGAGGAAGATTATTTTTTATCTTTTTATATTTTTTAGAAACTAAAGGTAAAATCTCGGAGTTTGGATTTGGGAGTTGGTACTTCTACCGATTACTCTACTATCTAATTATCTAATCTAGGGGTAGTCTATATCTATTGAAGTGTGCTCGTATGATGATTAAAGATGTATCTACCTAAATACTATTACTCCCTAGTTATCTTTTATTGGTGGTTGAATTGTCACGTCCTTATTCTTAACGCGTTGTGTTTTCTAAGGTCGTAGGGTGTGCTTTTATCCCTAACTCTTTGAAGCTACCTTAAGGTTAATGACTACGAAATCTCTAGGATTCATAAACTTAACACTAAAGTTATCTTTGGATGTTTAGCCTACAATTCCACTAGTAATTATAAACTAATGTTCAACAAAGATTAATCAAGCATTATAAACACGACGATGGCTTTAAGCACTCCTAAGTCAATTACAATTAAGATAAGAGACAACCAACCAATAATCAATAACTCGGTTTCATAGATCTAAGAAAACACACAAGTAAATTAGTCGGACATGTTAAACATGCAAGCATACACACATTCAATTGAAGGCACAATGAAATAAAGGGAATAAATAACTTATCTCGATGTAAAATAGGGTATGAGAACCCTAAAATACTGTCCAAACCGGACTACAATCGTTTTAGGTTTTTACTCCACAAGTCTACCTCTTTAAAAGTCTGAAAATCGAATTCTATATATAGATTTACAACTGCGACGGCGTCACCTTGTAATTGTGACGCCGTAAGATCGCCGTCATTAGGGTTTCGTCTTGGTCAAGTCAACTTTGGGACTGCGTCACGTTGTGGTTGCGACGCCGTCAACTTCAGCTTTGACGTCGTCTGAATCTGGATCTAGGGCGTCTGGGATGAAAAGTCTTCGTGACGCCCTTACTCTTCAAATCCTGACGCCGTCAGGTGTAAAATAGCAATTTCGCTATTGTGTCGTCAAAAAATCAAGGACGGCGTCGCCCTTTGTTTGGGACGCCGTCAGGTGCATTTCCATCAGCTTGAGTGTCTTGATCTTGACTTTGGTCATTTTCTTCACATATTCACTCCTTTTCGTCCAAATAAGCATCATTCTAGCATTTTGCCTTCAAGAGACCAAAAAAGTGAAAAGGAACAAAATTAAGCAGTAACGGATATAAAAGTGGGCAATTAAGGGCTTAAATGACCCCTTAAAAGTGTACATTTTAAATCCTTATCAAATATTCCTACACTTGGTATTTGCTTGTCCTCAAGCAAATGTGCTTTTGGCCAATCAATTTATAAGTTAGGGGGCATAAAGCAATGGTTTAACATAATTCATAACAAGTATAAGCCCCGCAATAGTCATAACAAGCACGAAAATTATATACTAGCACCTCAAAAGTGGTGTTTGGATACTCTCGTCTCTCGGGTGTATATAAAATATAGCAAATGGAAATGGAAGATAAACACTCATTAACCGGTCATAGTACATAGATTACCATAGGCTTGAGGCTAGATCAAACCTCCACCGCTTTGGTGTAAGCACCTAGTAGTAACTATCTAAGAGGTCTTTTAAAGGGTTGTAACGTTAGGCTTACGGTAGGGAAACAAAGGGTTTGGTTGGATAGGCGATTTAGTGGTGGCAAGTAAAAAATCATTATGTTACAAGCATGAAAAGAATGGCATTGCTAAGCCAAGACTCGACTCTCTAAACTCTAGATTACTTTGAAACAAACAAACATAAATATAAAGATAGATGTAGGATGGTAGCCCGTATGTTTTTTTTCATCTTTTTTTTTTCAACATTTTTTTTGCATACACTTTTACTCTACCATTCTCTACGATAACATAAAAATATAGGGGATTTATAGGCACATCCCTACACTTGAGTTTTTATTACTCTAACACTAATTTGACCCGAATTGAAAAGATCAAAACACTTGGAGTACATTATTACGTAAATAAAGGGAATTTGAATTTAACGCTCTTTCCCGTCATTCCATAAAATTTAACTTTACCCATGAATCCCAATCATCCTAAAACTGTGTACAAAAGATATGACTCGACTTAGCAACCATACAAGTAACTAGATAATTGAACTAAGGGTTTAGTATGATAACAATAATGCACTAAAAGTGAGTGCTTACAAGGTAGGCTAAGCTAAATTTAGGTGTACATTTGGGGTGGATTGTAAACAATGCTCTTCATTGATATTCGAAACGAAACATCACGTACCGCGAAAAGGATAGGCTCTGAGGGGTTAACTAGGGGTATCTTGTACTAAAGATGAGTACAACGCAAGGGTGTGGGGGAATTACTCAAACGATGTGGAAGAAGTAATTATAATACGAGTATCAAACAAGGGTTATACTAATGCCTCTTGTCATTTATTTATTCCTAACTACACAAGTGTAGTCTCACTAGTGATATCGGGATGCATCACAAAACAAGTTCTAGAATCTATTATACTACCGCTACACTCTCGAAGAATTAAAGATGAATGCTTTAATTCCTACAAATCTAGGGGCGAACCTCACATTTTTGGGGTGGAATTTGAGTAGTAAAGGGTTTTTGTGCTAGTCATATAACTCCTATCCATGAGATGCTTTATTAAGACTAAAGACCCACTCCTACATGTCATGAATTTTTTTAAATTTGGTGCTAAAATTACCCTAACGGATATTTCTCATAGCTTATTACACAAATAAAATAGGACAAGACAAATGATCAAGGATAAGCATAGTTTCAGAGTTCCCGTTTTATTCTCCCTCCCTACACTTAAACTGAACATTGTCCCCAATGTTCCCGAAAGTATCAAAGTTATGATAACGGAAGGTAATTAAAAGAAAAAGAAACTAGTACTCCCTTGATTAGCTCGGTAGGATCCGTGTGAAGTAGTGGTTAAATTCTTTCCAAGAAGAATGTATCCGTGATAAGCTCCATCCAATCTTATGTTTCTTCTTCTTGATAAATAAAATCTGCATACTTTAAGAAAATAGACGAAACCTTCGCGTAAAATCGGTGGTAAAATCTCGGGGTTTGGATTTGGGGGGTGGTACATCTACCGATTACTCTACTATCTAATTATCTAATCTAGGGGTAGTTTATGTCTATTGAAGTGTGCTCGTATGATGATTAAAGATGTGTCTACCTAGATACTATTACTCTCTGGTTATCTTTTATTGGTGGTTGAATTATCACGTCTTTATTCTTAACGCGTTGTGTTTTCTAGGGTCGTAGGGTGTGCTTTTATCCCTAACTCTTTGAAGCTACCTTAAGGTTAATGAATACGAAATCTCTAGGATTCATAAACTTAACACTAAGGTTATCTTTGGATGTTTAGCCTACAATTCTACTAGTAATTATAAACTAATGTTCAACAAAGATTAATCAAGCATTAAAAACACAACGATGGCTTTAAGCACTCCTAAGCCAATTACAATTAAGATAAGAGATAACCAATCAATAATCAATAACTAGGTTTCATAGATCTAAGAAAACACACAAGTAAATTAGCCGGACATGTTAAACATGCAAGCATACTGTCACACCCCCAAATTACTGTTTCGCGAATGGAATTCACGGGGATTGACATCATATCACAATCACAGTTATATTGAACGACCTAAAGTGTCGTTTGAAAAGAACATCGTTTGATTTAATAAAACAATCAGAGTTTACAAAGTAGGTCCCAAATGAAAATCAACTTGTGTGGAAAAATAAGTTTGTTACAATTCAAACGATGTTTTAAAGTACGTAAAACCCAAGTGAGGCGCGTCGTCACCACGACTCCATGATGTGTCCAAATGCATGCCATGAAGTGAATGCCTTAGATACCTGAGATAAAACATGCTAAAAAGTGTCAACACAAAGGTTGAGTGAGTTCATAGAGTTTGTGTTGAAATGTAAAGCCTTTCAAAATCGTTTATGCAGCAACGGCATTGTAAATCGTTGAAATGTAAAGACCTTCAAAATAGTTTATGTAGCAAAGGCATTGTAAATCCACTCAGTTCCAAGTCCGCCCATACAAAACTTGCAACCATTGTGTTCACAACCCCTTGCCAGAATATGTAGAGTTAATGTTCAAGTGCATGATGTCAAATGAATTCACATAATAGTGCATGGCTCAATGTATCGAAATCGTTATGCAGCAAAGGCATTGTGAATCCACTTTCGATTCCAAGTCCCGCCCATACAAAACTTGCAACTTGTGTGTTCACAACCCACTGCCAGAATATGTAGAGTTAATGTTCAAATGAATATGAGTGTGGTTCAAATCGTTCCAAGACCGTTAGTCCATGAATATACCAAGACCGTTAGCTCAATGAATATACCAAGACCATTAGACCAATGAATATACCAAGTCCGTTAGACCAATGAATATACCAAGTCCGTTAGACCAATGAATATACCAAGACCGTTAGACCAATGAATATAATATGGACATTCTAAGTATGGCAAAACTACATTACTCGCATGACTAAGCATTCAGTTCGGCTAAACATATGATTTGCAAATAGTCATGAATGTAAAAAAAAAATAGTCGAGCATGTATCTCCCCCAAAACAGTTATGAAAACAAGTAAAAGTGGGGCTATGAAAACTCACTTGGTCAATGATCTTGAACAAAAGTGAGTACACCGAGATGTAATGTGATACGCAAATCTTGACCTATGATGAATGATATGACATGTAATGAGTTGCAATGTAATGTTATGCATGCATTTAGTATGTTATTTATACCATTTGTGAGTTTTGAAAAATATTACTTATCGTCGAAAAATACTCTCTTTGACGTCTTGACCGTTCTTAAATCACTTTACAAGTATTTACGTCAAATTGTCATCCTACAATGATTTTATAATGATTCATGGTGAAATTTTCACTTTTCGTCGTAAAACAATGTCGGAATTTTCATGAAATTAACAAAAATGGCTTTGGAAAACTAGTCGTAAAAAAGCGTTAATGCGTCGATCGTTAGAAACGAACTCGACTTTTTGGAAAGTTTGTATCGATATCTAAAAGTTTCAGTTCAGGAGTTTTCGTCCAAAAGGTCTCGAACATAAATATAATAAGGGTTAAAGATGGTGATTTTAGTTACCGTAACACTTATCTCGTAAAATAATATAGTTTTTCTAAAAATAATAGTTACGACAAGTTTATGAAGCGTGTATATCTTAGTCGTTTCAAATCCGTTTTCTCATTATTATGTCCTTAGCTTCGTATCAAAGTGTACTAATATATTTTTGATAAGTCGAAATAATTTATGAAGCTTAAGGCTCGTTTTTGACTCGTACAAAATAAAAATAGTATGCTGAAATTTTCAGAAAATGTATATATCGTCGTCAAACTTGAAAAATTCATAACTTCTTAGTTATAACTCCGTTTTAATCCGTTCAAGCGGCCACGGATTCGTTTTAAAGTATATTTTCTAATTATCTAGGCCAAAAATTCGTGCCTACTGTCGGATTTTCCAGAAAAACAAAATAAGATCAGACCACTTTATATACTTGTCGAAAAGAGTTTTTCTCGTACTAAACCAATCCCTTCAAATCAACTCCAAAGCTATTCTAATCCTACCATACACCTTCTTAGGGTGTCATGGGTTCCTAATCATCATCAAGACCAAAGAATACCAAGGGAATATTTATAGGATGACCAAATATATATATAAACTCTAAAATCATATAAAATGGTATAAACAACATATGTCTTGCATGTTTGTACCAAAAATGAAAAGATGAATATGAGATGATAAAGAAACATGAAAAATGAAGGAAACATGCTTACAAGTATTATGGTGAGGTGCAAGTAACAAGGTTAAGCCTAAATACTCTTGGTTTTTATTTCAAAACCTAATAAAGAGTATAAACTAGATTGTAATAAACTTGATCTTGAGAAAAATTCTTGATCCCTTCTTGATCTTCAATAAGGGGCGATTTTTTGGAGAGGAAAAAGAAAGAGAGAAAAAAAGTTTTGACTAACAACTTGAATTATTGATTGTGATTGTGTGTAAGTGTTGAGTGCAAATCTTATATATGAAAAGAAAATCTACAACTCTAGTGAGTCACCACTTGTATATATTTGATAATACATATTATTTTATTTTGTTATTGTGTATATAAATGTGTGAGTAAAGTAGATGTAAGTTAATAAATATAAGTTGTAACTTGTATACGCATTTGAGCATTTAGGGTAGTGTTAGCTAAAAATAAATTTTTATGGATCATAGTAAAATATATTGAGGTCGTAAAAATTATAAAAACACATTTCTTGCAAAATTTGAGTGAAATAATAATTATCGGGTAATATTTAAGTAAAACGTCGAAATAATATAAATTTAATAATTTATATACCAAATAAATTTAAAACACTGGGTAAACTCATAATATTATTTTATAAACTAAATGTAAGTATAAAAATACATCGGGATCATTTTTGAAAGTAACGGATTAAATATAAAAAATAATAACTCACGCGATAACATTTATTGAATATAAAAATTACGCGATGAATGTGAAATAAAATGTCATAAATGAATTATCATGATGCAAATGATGTCAATGAAATGTAGACTAATCTTAGTCCATATGAAATGTACGTGATGTTATGATCATGAATTAGCCGCTAAACCATAAAGGTTACGCGAATTTGGAACAAGTAAACCAAGTTTACAATAAATGTTGAAATAATGAGGCATAAATTGTGTCGAGAAATGGCCACGAAAGTACGGGTTGTCACATTAAGCCCATCAAAAAGGAATTGATTCCTGAATTCAGTTATGTTGGTCTCTCGGGTTTAGGGTTTGATGTGGCAAACTTTCCCATTCCCGAGCAAAATCCTCAAAAGACTTTTTGATAACCGATTTTTGCTTAATCCCACTCTCATCAAACAAGAGCTGTCATACGATTAGGCTAAATCGGTTTAGGTAACAACTTGTTTCTAGCTCGATCTTTGCAACTTCATCAAACAAGAACTCATCCGCGCGGATCAAACTGGAAACAAGTGGTTTGAAGAAAATCTTTTGAAAATTTGGCTCGATTACGGACTTGCTTACTCATATGAGACTACTACTCCTTTCATTGCATGATTCTTTCTGAATTAGACATAGGTGATCAGGCTATGTATAATTTAGGAGTAACTATGCAATGCCTGGACTAATCGACTCATATGTTGTTTGGTGTTGAGTCAACTGATGTTAAAATTTTGATGAACATCGAGGAGAGAAGACATGGAGAAGTGTCGTTAAAATGATCGATAAAGTAAAAAGAATTAAAATCCTCGTAAATGATAACAAATCGGAAAGAAAATAAAGTACGATAGATGAGAATATGTTACAACGAGTGGTTTAGCAAAAGTAGTACATTTTTAAGTTATAAAGTTTGGATCGATGATTAGACATAAACTTGGCCGACATAGTACATGAGGAGAAATAAGACTGTTAGTTCCGAACTTCTTCATCTTCCGCGTCGTTAATACCTTGACGAGCTCCTCCTCCTCCTTCTAACATATATACATTCCCATGAGCACCTCCGACTTGTTGACCTTGGTTTTGAGGACATTGACTTATAGTGTCCTTGCTCCCCACATCGAAAGCACGTAACTATGGTCTTGCCTCTACAATTCCCGGCATTGTGTCCTAGTTTTTGACACTTGTAGCACTTAACAGGACAAAGTCCGTGTGATGATACTTACATCGATTACATAGTGGGTAGGTTCGGCCTCTGCCTTCTATTGGTAGCAACATATACTATTAGTTTCTTGCCCTCTTTTCATTGTTGATGATGGTTAGTGTTGCGGTTTTGGTTGTTGTTGTTGTCATCTCCTTGGTCATTTTCCCATTTTCTTTTGTTGTTGTTGTTTTGGTTATTGTTGTAGTTGGTGCGGTTGTTGGGGTTGTTGTTGTTTTGGTTGGTGTTGGTGTACTTACCTCTCTTCACTAACTGGGCCATGAGCTTTTGAGTCACCCTAATAGCTTCCTCGATTGTTTGTGGATCAAACGAAGGCACATTTCCTTGAATAACCGGGAAGTCCCATAAAAGCCTCTAGCAACTTCTCGTTATCGGTACCATCGAGCGGGCATAACGCGGCCAATTCTTGAAATCTCCGATGTGTCAATATCGTACCCAATCGTTACTAGTTAGTAGAACTCCGTCTCCAACTTTTTCACTTCGTCACGAGGACAAAACTTCTTAGTCACCAAACCCTTAAATTGCTCCCAAGTAAGCTTGAAAGCATTCTCCATTCCAATCGGTTGAGCATATGAATTCCACTACGACAACGCTCCATCGGTAGTACTTGTAGCAAATTTGACCTTACTATCATCAGGGCAATTACAAAGCAAAAACACGGTTCCAACTTTTCAAACCATCGTACCATGGCGTGGCTCCTTGATCCCCCTAAACTTCGTGGGCTCACCACTTGATCCTATGCGAACAGATTTTAACTCCGGATCCTCCTGCATTTCCAGTAACAGCAGCCTTGCTTGCGGCTTTCTGGCGGCGTACCGATCGCGGCCTCGGCGGCAGGCGGCCACCGTTCCCTTTCAGTTCTTAGAGCATCGGCTATGCTATCATTCACCAACTTCGAATAGCGGCGGGTTATTTCAGTGTGGCTTTCTTGATTGCCATATCTTCTTCAAAACAAGAAGAAATGTGAGACGTAGCAAAATCCGATGTTAATAATAAACGCTCCAAAGAGATGTGATAAGAAATGGTAAGTTTGAGGTTATATTTCAAAATAATCGACGGGTTCCGAAAAGATGGGTTATGAGATGTTGTAAATGCTTCAAATGTATAGTGGTTTAGTGGCTTAATGTGTGAATAACGTGTAACTCGACATGTTAGTGGTGAAACAAAGGAGTGAGAGTGACTTGCCCTACTTAAAGGTTTATCTCGGTATTCGATGGTTATCGATGATGAATCAATTGATAAAATTGTGATAGGGAATGACAAGGAATTCTTCACGTTAGAGTATGAAGAAAGAATAATGGAATGGGTATTTAAGGGCATCCATGTGACAATCGTTATGAAATGAAAGTAAATAACTCGAAAAATGTACGTATAAATCGTATGCAAAGTGAACATGCACTTGTGATGAAATGATGAGATGCTATGATGATGTAGTTATAGTCTAGGGTCAATGACGTAACCTAGTTCTCTATAAGCTGAAGCTCGATGCCAATCTGTCACACCCCAAATTACATTTTGCGGCGGAATGGAATTCACGAGGATTGACTGTCATAGCATCACAATCACATTATAGGCGACCTAAAGTTAATGCGTTTGAAAAGAACATCGTTTGATTTAATAAAACAATCGGAGTTTACAAAGTAGGTCCCAAATGAAAATCAACTTGTCTGAGGAAAAATAAGTTTGTTACAATTCAAACGATGTTTTAAAAGTACGTAAAACCCAAGTGAGGCGGCGTGTCACGACTCCATGATGTGTCCAAATGCATGCCATGAAGTGAATGCCTTAGATACCCGAGATAAAACATGCTAAAAGTGTCAACACAAAGGTTGAGTGAGTTCATAGAGTTTGTGTTGAAATGTAAAGCCTGTAAAAATCGTTTATGCGACAGCGGCATTGTAAATCGTTGAAATGTAAAGACTTTCAAAATCGTTTATGTAGCAAAGGCATTGTAAATCCACTCAGTTCCAAGTCCCCCCATACAAAACTTGCAACCTGTGTGTTCACAACCTTTGCCGAGAATATGTAGAGTTAATGTTCAAGTGCATGATGTCAAATGAATTCACATAATAGTGCATGGCTCAATGTATCGAAATCGTTTATGCAGCAAAGGCATTGTGAATCCACTCGGTTCCAAGTCATACGCCCAGCACAGTGTTGTTCACAACCTTTGCCGAATATGTAGAGTTAATGTTCAAGTGCATGAGTGTGGTTCAAATCGTTCCAAGACCGTTAGTCCATGAATATACCAAGACCATTAGCTCAATGAATATACCAAGACCATTAGACCAATGAATATACCAAGTCCGTTAGACCAATGAATATACCAAGTCCGTTAGACCAATGAATATACCAAGACCGTTAGACCAATGAATATAAAATAGAAATTCTAAGTATGGCCGCTGACCTCACGCATGACTAAGCATTGATTGGCTAAACATATGATTTGCAAATAGTCATGAATGTAATAAAAATAATAGTCGAGCATGTATCTCCCCAAACGTTATGAAAACAAGTAAAAGTGGGGCTATGAAAACTCACTTGGTCAATGATGCGAAGACAAAAGTGAGTACATCGAGATGTAATGTGATACGCAAATCTTGACCTATGATGAATGATATGACATGTAATGAGTTGCAATGTAATGTTATGCATGCATTTCGTATGTTATTTATACCATTTGTGAGTTTTGAAAAATATTACTTATCGTCGAAAAATACTCTTTGGCGTCTTGACCGTTCTTAAATCACTTTACAAGTATTTACGTCAAATTGTCATCCTACAATGATTTTATAATGATTCATGGTGAAATTTTCACTTTTAAATTAGTAAAACAATGTCGTCGGAATTTTCATGAAATTAACAAAAATGGCTTTGGAAAACTAATTAGAGTAAAAGCGATTATGCGTCGATCGTTAGAAACGAACTTCATTTGGAAAGTTTGTATCGATATCTAAAAGTTTCAGTTCAGGAGTTTTCGTCCAAAAGGTCTCGAACATAAATATAATAAGGGTTAAAGATGGTGATTTTAGTTACCGTAACACTTATCTCGTAAAAATAATATAGTTTTTCTAAAAATAATAGTTACGGCAAGTTTATGAAAGCGTGTATATCTTAGTCGTTTCAAATCCGTTTTCTACGTATTATATGTCCTTAGCTTCGTATCAAAGTGTACTAATATATTTTTGATAAGTCGAAATAATTTGTAAAGCTTAAGGCTCGTTTTGACTCATTACAAAATAAAAATAGTATGCTGAAATTTTGAAGAAAATGTATATATCGTCGTCAAACTTGAAAATTCATAACTTCTTCGTTATAACTCCGTTTTAATCCGTTCAAGCCGCAGTTCGTTTTAAAGTATATTTTCTAATTATCTAGGCCAAAAATTCGTGCCTACTGTCGGATTTTCCAGAAAAACAAAATAAGATCAGACCACTTTATATACTTGTCGAAAATAGTTTTCTCGTACTAAACCTATTCCAATCCCTTCAAATCAACTCCAAAGCTATTCTAATCCTACCATACACCTTCTTAGGGTGTCATGGGTTCCTAATCATCATCAAGACCAAAGAATACCAAGGGAATATTTATAGGATGACCAAATATATATATAAACTCTAAAATCATATAAAATGGTATAAACAACATATGTCTTGCATGTTTGTACCAAAAATGAAAAGATGAATATGAGATGATAAAGAAACATGAAAAATGAAGGAAACATGCTTACAAGTATTATGGTGAGGTGCAAGTAACAAGGTTAAGCCTAAATACTCTTGGTTTTTATTTCAAAACCTAATAAAGAGTATAAACTAGATTGTAATAAACTTGATCTTGAGAAAAATTCTTGATCCCTTCTTGATCTTCAATAAGGGACGATTTTTGGAGAGGAAAAAGAAGAGAGAAAAAAAAAGTTTTGACTAACAACTTGAATTATTGATTGTGATTGTGTGTAAGTGTTGAGTGCAAATCTATATATGTAAGAAAAGAAATCTAGCAACTCTAGTGAGTCACCACTTGTATATATTTGATAATACATATTATTTTATTTTGTTATTGTGTATATAAATGTGTGAGTAAAGTAGA
Source organism: Chrysanthemum makinoi (assembly GCA_910596185.1). Lineage (NCBI taxonomy): Eukaryota > Viridiplantae > Streptophyta > Magnoliopsida > Asterales > Asteraceae > Chrysanthemum > Chrysanthemum makinoi. The sequence goes on from OU343220.1 coordinate 75,047,547, forward strand.
TGTAAGTTAATAAATATAAGTTGTAACTTGTATACGCATTTGAGCATTTAGGGTAGTGTTAGCTAAAAATAAATTTTTATGGATCATAGTAAAATATATTGAGGTCGTAAAAATTATAAAAACACATTTCTTGCAAAATTTGAGTGAAATAATAATTATCGGGTAATATTTAAGTAAAACGTCGAAATAATATAAATTTAATAATTTATATACCAAATAAATTTAAAACACTGGGTAAACTCATAATATTATTTTATAAACTAAATGTAAGTATAAAAATACATCGGGATCATTTTTGAAAGTAACGGATTAAATATAAAAAAAATAATAACTCACGCGATAACATTTATTGAATATAAAAATTACGCGATGAATGTGAAATAAAATGTCATAAATGAATTATCATGATGCAAATGATGTCAATGAAATGTAGACTAATCTTAGTCCATATGAAATATTCGTGATGTTATGATCATGAATTGCAGCTAAACCATAAAGGTTCGCAATTTGGAACAAGTAAACCAAGTTTACAATAAATGTTGAAATAATGAGGCATAAATTGTGTCGAGAAATGGCCTGAAAGTACGGGTTGTCACACATACACACATTCAATTGAAGACATAATGAAATCAAGGGAATAAATAACTTATCTCGATGTAAAATAGTGTATGAGAACCTTAAAATCTCATCCAAACGGACTACAATCGTTTTAGGTTTTACTCCACAAGTCTACCTCCTTAAAAGTCGAAAATCAAATTATATATAGATTTACAAGCTGTGGCCAGGCGTCCCTTGTAATTGTGGCCATCGGATCGCCGTCATTAGGGTTTCGTCTTGGCAAGTCAACTTTGGGGCGGTGTCACGTTGTGTTTGTGGCCGTGTTCCGGCTCGGCGTCGTTTGAATCTGGATCTAGGGCGTCTGGGATGAAAAGTCTTCATGACGCTCTTACTATTCAAAGCCTAACGCCGTCAGGTGTAAAATAGCAATTTCGCTACTGTGTCATCACAAAATCAGGGACGGCGTCGCCCTTTGTTTGGGACGCCGTCATGTGCATTTCCATTAGCTTGAGTGTCTTGATCTTGACTTTAGCCATTTTCTTCATATATTCACTCCTTTTCGTCCAAATAAGCATCATTCCAGCATTTTACCTTCAAGAGACCTAAAAAGTGAAAAAGAACGAAATTAAGCAGTAACGGATATAAAAGTGGGCGATTAAGGGCTTAAATGACCCCTTAAAAGTGTACATTTTAAATCCTTATCAATATTCTACTAAAAACAAATTAAAAGACTTGAGGATGGACATCAAAAAGTGGTTTGTTGATCGTATGGCATCAGATAACCGTCGTAGAGAGGAGCTCAACAAGAATCTTAGGGAATGGGATGAAAGTGCTGAAGAGGGTGTTATTAACCAATATGACGTTTCGAAAAGGGAGGAATGGATTTTGGACCTGATCCATCTTGATCGTCTTCGTAATGATGACACGAAACAAAAGTGTATGATTAGATGGGCAGTGAAAGGAGATGAAAAAATCGCGTTTCTTTCACTCCTTTCTTGAAAACAGGTATGTTAAATGCTTCATTAATGGAATGCATATTAACAGGAGTTGGGTGGAATCCCCAGGAGATATTAAACAAGTGGCTTTAGACCACTATACGACCAGATTCAAAGAGTCGAATACGCATCGACCTTTATTGGAATAGCATAGGTTTAGAAAACGTTCCGAGTTAGATGCCTCTTTTCTTGATTCTGAATTCTTGGTGGAAGAGGTTAAGGAACGCTATTTGGGATTGCGCGGGTTCTAAAGCCCATGGCCCCGATGGGTATAATTTTAACTTCATTAAAACCTTCTAGGATGTAGTCAAAAGCGATTTACGGAATTATCTAAGGCAGTTTGAAACTACTGTTGTGATAAAGAAAGGGTGTAATCCCTTATTTACGGTCTTGATCCCAAAAAAATCGATCTAATAGGCTTCTCGGACTATAGACCTATTAGTCTTATTGGGTGCGTATATAAAGTGATATCGAAACTCCTTGCTTCTCGTCTTGCTAAAGTTATTGGTTCCATGGTTAGCTCTAACCAATCGGCCTTCATTAAGGGTAGACAAATCCTTGATGGTTGCCTTGTTGCAAATGAGATCATTCGTATGGCCAATCTTGTAGAACAACGTCTTTTATTTTTTAAAGGGGATTTCGAAAAATCTTTTGATAGCATTAATTAGAATTCTCTCCTTGACATTATGAGACAAATGGGTTTTAGTCTTAAATGGAGAAATTGGATTTACGCGTGCCTTTCCTCGGCTTCTAACTCGGACCCCTTAGAAAAGGAGATCCCCTGTCCCCTTTTCTTATCCTTCTTGATACACGCCCCAATCTTTCTGCTTGTGGTGTTGCTACTGTTACGACGAACTGACCTTTATGCGACTCGGTGATTTAAGATGTTGAACACGTCCTGGTTAAGTGTCCTCGTGTAAGTATGGTTTGGAGAAAAGTGTGGAGTTGGTGGAACCTTCCTTCACCAACTTCATTCCATTTGTTCTCGATTATAGATATTGCAAAAAGGAATATCAATGCTCATGGTTGTCTGAATATTGCTAAAATCGTAAATGGGGTCTTCCAAATTACTCTTTGGTCTGTTTGGAATTGGAGAAATTGCTTTATCCATGCCTGAGATGAAATTGACCCGATCAAGAACGAAGACATTTTTTTGAGTATCCAGCGTTCGGCCAAGTTGTGGATGTCTGCTCGTATTAGCTCAAAGTTAAAGATGGATTGGAGTAGTTGGGTGGCTAAGCCTTTTAATTTATTTGCATGATTGTTTATATTGCCTTGTATTTTTGTTTTCTCTTTGGATAGTGGCAGTTTTGCCCTCGTGGTTTTACTTGTATAGTTGTTGTTCTAGTTTTTGAGGTCCTTTTTTGGGTTCCTCTATTTATAATACATAGCCTTTAAAAAAAACTAAGTTATAATCAACTCGTTGTAAATAAGTATTTATACTTAATCTTATATTTACCACATATAAAACAAATTTGCTATTCTTGAAATATAAAAACTTTTAAAAAAGAGTAAAATAATTTGCCTAATCTAACAATGATTAAAAAACGGTAATAACATCCATCATTAAATTAATATTTTATATATTGTTTAATCCTCAAACTTTTATCATTTTTTGTTTATAACCATAAACTATTTTTTCGCAGTGACTATAAATTTGACTCTTAAGTGTTGCATTAAGAGTCGCATCAGAACCACAAGTGTAATTATTAGTCGATATACACCGTTGCTTCGCGTGGGTATTTGTCTAGTTCTTTTATGATGAGTATATAGTTTTGTATTAAAATTTTAAAAAATATAAATTTTAATGTTAGTGGTACAAAATACTTTATGCCAAAATATGGCGTTACAATAATTTTTACTATATATAAAGCATTTAAAACTTTTATTTTTAAAAGTCTTAAAATTTTAAGCTTACACTTGCTATAATTAAAAGTTTTTTGCTTTATATATATATATATATATATATATATATATATATATATATATATATATATATATATATATATATATATATATATATATATATATATATTTATATATATATATATATATATAAGTAATAATTATTTATCATTACTATCAATTATATGTAAATGTACACATTATTTGAACATAAAATCTTAAATTAAAACAATTTAATTGCAAATTTATAGCTACGCAAGTCTATAGTAATGGTCATTTAGTTCTTAACTACGCATACAACCCTAGACCCTAAACTCTAAACCCCATGTACAATGATTATTTAATCTTTAAAGTTTAAGTTTATAACAAAATATTTATATAATTATGAATACAATAATCTTAATCTAAATAGATTAGAAAAATTTGCAACTTATTATATCACGTACGATTTTACATAGTCATGTCTATAGCTTAAACATTAAACATGGTGTATTAATAAATTTCACGTAAATTATGAGACACAATTATTAAGATTGGTGGTTTTAATAAATATTTCGTGTCGAGTTACGTTTCATATTTTTTATTAAAGAATTGCATAAATCTATAATCATGATGAGTTACATAATCTAATCAAGTATTTTCATTCACTTTTACATTATAAATAAATGACACCTCCAACTTTTTCTCATTTGCTATTATCATATATTGGCGTCAATTTTGTTTTTTGTATTTTTTTTTCCATCAACGCGGCATTGCGCATATATTATGTTAGTAATAAATATATGTATAATGGTTATAATCAAATTTTAAGTTACTTTGACTAAATATGATTAAGTATACGTAGAATAATATCTACATTAGTATTATTTAATACACGTAATAGAATTTGTAGTCTTGCAATTATAATTAGGATTGGGTTATAATTTACAAATTCATTGGTAATTAAAATGTTGGTTACATCTATACTATCTAATAAAACAGAGTTTTTGTACAACTCTTTTAAGCACCCTGCAATTAATTTTATGACGTCTCTTGATGCTCAGGCTATAGCTATTTTAGTAAAGTACACAATGCACTCCACCAACAACTTCTTCTCTACGATTGTTTCAATTCAATATCACGCTCCAATATTAATTCAATATTAGATTCAATTCATCAAATAAAGTCAACCATCAAAAAAACACAGATTTTCAAAATCCCTAAAAAATCGATCTATGCAGGTGATTTTTATGTTGTCCACAGAAGATAAGCAGCTATTCAATTTTTATTTTTAGGGTTTCGATTCATATATAATAGATTTTGCTTTGATTAATTTTAGAGTAAATTACATGGTTGGTCCCTGTGGTTTGTCCAAAATAACAACTTTCGTCCCTCGAAATTTAAAGTTGCACTGGTAGTCCCTAAATTGGAAAACAAATAACACCCCGGTCCTTGGTTTAAGCGCCGTTAAGTTAGCTTTGTTAAATTTTACGTTAGCCTGTGGTTACTTGATTCGTTATCGTTAATCCTTACTAATACTTGCGTTTATAATTTAAAGTTTTCATACGTTTTTATCGTTTTCATCCGTGTTTTACGTTTTTTCGTTTTATTAGTTTTGTCCATTTTTTTTACGTTTTTGTCCGTTTCTTTATTTTAATCATTTCTATATGTTTTCGTCCGTTTTCTTTCGTTTTAGATTCGTTTTTCGCGTTTTATCACGTTTTGTCCGCTTTAATCGATTTTGTGCATTTTAATCCGTTTTATCTCGCTTCGTGGTTTTCTGGTTTTCTTTTGTTTTCTTACTTTTTATCTGTTTTGTCGTTTTATCGTTCACGTCCGTTTTCTTATTTTAATCCGTTTTTTCGTTTTATACGTTTTTGTCCGCTTTAATCCATTTTTGTCCATTTTAATCCCTTGTTCCCCTTTAATCCGTTTTTGTCCGTTTTAATCCGTTTTTGACCGTTTTCGTTTTCGTTCGTTTTTCTTATGTCTTTTCGTTTTGTGTCCTTTAATCGTGTTTGTCCATTTTAACCCGTTTTGTCCGTTCTTATACGCTTTCGTTCATTTTCTTACATTTTCATTTGTTTTCTTACTTTTTGTATGCGTTTTTGTACGGACAAAACGGATTAGGAACAAGGGATTAAAATGGAAAAAAATGGATTAAAGGGGAACAAGGGATTAAAACGGACAAAATGGATTAAAAAGAAGGGATTAAAACGGACAAAATTGGATTAAAGCGCTTTTATAAAAATAAACAGACAAAATGGATTAAGCGAAGAAACGGAAAACGATAATAAACAATTAAAAGCGGACAAAAACGATATAAGCAGAACAAAACAGTTAAAGCGTAAAGCGGATATAGCGATATAAAGCGGTGGCAGTAAAACGTAAAGAAAACAAAAGCGTAAGAAAGCGGAGATAATATAAGCAATTAAAACAGACAAAATCGGATTAAGCGGACAAAAGCGTAGCGAATAACAACAACAAGCAGTAAAGAAAACAGAACTAAACATATATAAAAAGCGGATTAAAATGTTAGAAAGCGGACAAAAACGTAAAAAATGGGCCAGCGAATAAAACCGACAAAAGCGTAAAAACACGGACCGAAAACGGATAAGCGTGTATGAAAACTTTAAATTATAAACATCCGTTATTAGTAAGGATTAACGATGTAACGACCGTTAACCATAGGGGCTAACGTGTAAAATTTAACAAAGCTAACTTAACGGCAGTTAAAGCGAAGGACCGGGGTGTTATTTGTTTTCCAACTTAGGGACTACCAGTGCAACTTTAAACTTCGAGGGACGAAAGTTGTTATTTTGGACAAACCACAGGGACCAACCATGTAATTTACTCTTAATTTTAACTCAATTGTGGTTGTGGCAAAACCTAAGGGGGAAACCAATTGCATTGCTTTTGTGCGGTCTACAGATTGAATTGTTTAGCGGGTCAATAAGAGAGGCTGCACTTTCTCCAATTTATTCTTTTTGTTTAGGTTGATGATTTATCAAGGATGTACACAGAGTGTTTTCAAAGATACCAAGGGATTGGATCTGTATCGAATATCTTAAAGCAGATTGGTTATATACTTGACACAATTCTATTTTATTTATTATATGTAATTGTGTTTCCCGATGTCACAGTTGAAGGCCCAACATTGGTGAAACAAGTATGCAACTCATTCTCTAATATTCATTATTTGATCATTCCCAACTTGAGCTTAGAGAACACTTTATTATCTTTATGTTTGGTGATTTATTAGAGAATGAGCTAATAGCAGTAGTCATATAGTTCCTCGCATTCACTTATCCTTCTATTAACTTTCTTTGAAGTTAATTTTCGTTCTTTGTTTTTGTTGAAGGTGACAAAAATGTTTGAGTTGCACTTCCGATATATCCGGTGTTAATGGCTTATGGAGCATTAACCAACCATCAGGTACTTGCATTTATAAACTATGTAAACAATTTAACCGTTGTATCAAATCATTCCTTGTGTTATCTAAAGTTATACGACTCTTCTATAATATTTAAGCTATGAGCAGTTCATGACACCAAAATTATGCCTTCCAATATATGATGGCTTATCAAATCATTCCTTTGTTCAATCTTATTTTTAACTTTCCCATTAACATATACATTCTTTCTTATGCCTTTCCATATATGATGCCTCGGCCACAACAAAGATTTGGTAGAAAGACTAAAGAAACCAAGAGTTGATTCAAAAGAATTGCATTTTCCAACCAAGTACTCACGATCATACATGAATCAGTTTGCTACTTGTCTTTGGAAGCAATACATTTCTTATTGGCGAAACCCAGCCACAATACACTGATTCGTTGTTTTTATACTGTCATTTCGATGCTTCCAACAATATGTTGGAAATTTGGTTCAAAACGGTGAGTATTTAGTGCACAATGCATATAACCTTGGCGTTTCATTCTAATTAACTTATTTTCTTTTTAATTGTTAGGGATAGTCAACAGGATTTGTTTAATGCCATGGTGTCAATGTACATGGCTGCACTGTTTACAGGAATTACCAAAGTTACCGTTGTCCAACCTGTCCTTTAGATTGCATAGTACAAATCTAAGATGGTAAGCAAGACATAAACGGAATGTTAGACATTCATCTAAAACCTTTGACATTGTTTGTGGCGTAAAGTCTCTTCACGCTTTTCTTGAAAGATGGTTTGGATTGTTTCTAGCACGGTAGTATGATAGCATCTGAAAGTTGTGATACAATCTGTTGATCAAAATTTAAAGGTGGGTAGAAAATAATCACCCAACAAGAATATGGTAATATTGGTAAAGGTTGTGCATGGTTGACCTAAAACAAATTATCTCTGATGTATAAATTTGTCTAAATAATAATTAGTATACCAAGTATTATAAAAGAAAGTTATATTACAATAAAGGATATAACCTAAGCACGTTCATTTCGGCATTAAGTAACTACAACATCAAAGACATGATCGATAAACATTTTCTATATGAGAAAGCACATTTTGTTCGAGTTCTTGTTTTGATTTAATACTATTCTTAGAAGATGAATAAATTCAAGCCGCTTGAGAATTGCTTTGGTGCCGGATTTCAAGCACCAACTAGATGAAGCCGTCATCGTGATCTTGCTAATGTGCGAGTTTGTGGAAATTCAACCTTAATCGCGTATTGTTTGTATATTATTTTTGCTTTTCTTAACTTATTTGGCTATTGTTGAATTGTCTTTATGTTTAATTTCTCGACATTTACCCTATCAAACACGATGTGTTTATAGGTTTCGTTCCGCCATCTTAATTGTATAAGATATTAACATTACGTACCTTTTTAACCTTTCTTTAAAATACCCGTGAATTTCACGGGTCTTTTAGCTAGTTCTCTATATAAAAGTGATCATTTAGAGTTGATCAAATTATTTGGTTATAATAAAGATAGCTTGCTAATGCTGTAAGAGATAATCATGTTAGGATTCGAGATAGCAAACTCGATACCATTTTACAACAATCAACTATTTTGTATCAGTTACGAGTGATAATTTCGTATTTCTTTATGGTGGTCACAATGTTCAAGCATCGTGATCATACTATTACATGAGTCGACATATTTGCCACTATATGTAGTAAAGTTAAACGTTAAATGAAACAATTAACAACAATATCTATTTGCCGCTAGAAATTCCGGTCATTAAGCACAGGTGAATAATATAGTTTTTTGAAAATAGAAAGATTTAAGTCATTTGAGGACAAAAGATTTTTATATACCAAGGATCAATCTCCACATTCTATTTTTATTAAATCTAATGGATGAGATTAATCCCAACAATTATAAAAACCCATTTTCATCATTTTTTGTTTCAAATATAAATATCTTTCAAACCGTTAATCGTCCAGCGAAAAAAAATATACCATTACGACGAGCATTTAATTATCTTTCTATAGATAGACACTTTGATATACTTTCGACAATTTTTTTTTCTTCGTGTTTTTCAAGTTTTTTTTAAGTTTTTTTGTTTTTTTACATTACTGAAATTTGCATGAAAAAAATCATATATGATTTAACACTAATTTGAATACCATATGTGATATTAATGTTAAATCATATATGATATGCATATCATATGTGATTTATCATATATGATTTAACATTCGTATCACATATGATATTACATATCATATGTGATTTAATACTAATATCACATATGATCTTCAAATTAGTGTTAAATCATATATGAACGTGAAAAAAATAATTTTTTTTTTCTTTTTTCGAAAGTATATCAAAGTGCCCATCTATAGAAAGATAATTAAATGTTCGTCGCGATGGTGTAATTATGTTTGCTTAACGATTAACGGTTTAAGAGATATTTAAATTATAAAAATAGTGAAATAATAAAATGCTTTTAATCTCAGATGAGTCCATGTAATAAAAGTTTGGTATTTAAAATAAGTGTCCTCAAATAGAAATAGTTTTCTAAACAAAAAATAAAAAAAACAAATACACGCACTAGAACAGAGTTTTTTACCAAGTAATTGTTTTTTCAAAAAATAATGACCAATGTATGGCATCTTCAATATTATTGACTATTGTATGGTGTTTCTTTTCATTATTGTTTTTAATTTACATTTTAATTCATTTAATGAAGCATGCTAATATTTATACTCTACCAAAAGCAAAAAGAGTATGTCCGTTCAATTGTTCACCTATTTTTTTATGTTTGTATTGTTCACCTGGTTTTTTTAAACCCACATGTCACAATATTCATACAATATAAATTATCAAATTACATGCTAAAAAAAATGATGGATTCTGGGCAAAAATTGTATTAAAAAAAAATTCAACAATGCAATAATTACAATAACGAGTTACGAATAGATTTCTTCAACAAGTCTTTATCAAAACAAAATTTAAAAGTTAATTGATCCAAAGACACAATAGCAAAATAGATTCAAACAATAGTTCATGCAAAATAAAAAATATGCAAATTGTTTGTAGCATCAATTCTTCATCAAGTATATCAATTCTTCATCAAGTTATGCTCCTAACATCTTTCAAACTACTCTAAATATGTGATCATCATTCACAAGCATGAGACAATCACAATCTAGATACATACAAAACTATACAATTCAATTTACATAAATAAATATGATAATAACCTGTGTGAAATCAAGTGCAATACATACGAAAGTTCTAAAGGTTCTTTTTAAATAAATGAATTACCATCAAAGAGCGAATGAATGAGCAGCGAATGAATAAACGGCCGAATAAAATGACGTAGGGTTTTGATTATTTGTTTACAATTTGTAATTTTTTTAATAAAGGATATCAAAATATAAGATATATTATTTAATATGATAAGTAATACCATACAATGGATAATATTTTTAGATGGAAAATGATAAATGTACCTAACATAGAAATTTAAAAGAAACATCGTAAATGTATTATACGGTATAATCGTAAATGTATTATCTGATAACACGATAACATGCACAATACGTTTATCATTAGGTGCTTTTTAAGCTTACATTAGATTAAATTTCATGTATATCACTCAAAATATACCATACAATGGTCATTATTTTTTAAAAAGGCAATTATTTGGTAAAAAACTCCACTAGTAGAACGTGTGAGAGTGTGTGTTTTTGTCTCCTGTATTTCTCCAAATCTGTGTTCTATTCGTTGTCCATTTATTTTATATTTACTCTCCCTCTCTCTCTCTCTCTCTATTCTTAATTTTCCGGTGATCAACTCCAGCATCTTTTTATACTTGACCTTATTCACCGGAAGAGGGTCGACAGGAATCTTGCTACAATGAATGAAAACTCAGTTACTGGTGCCGTGAACGAATGGGAAGTCCGGCCTGGTGGAATGCTTGTCCAGAAACGGGACCCCGATGCCGAACCGACCCGTATTCCTCCTCCAACTATTCGTGTACGGGTTAAATATGGGTCCGTATATCATGAAATGAATATTAGTGCACAAGCTACATTTGGTAAACAACTGGTTTATGATACATGTTTGCTTGATCTTTATTGGTTTCTTTATTGATTTAAGATCATTTGAGGACAAAAGATTATTTACATATCAAGGGATCAATCTCCACCATCAATTTTTATTTGATCTAATGGATGAGATTAATCCCAACAATTTAAAAAATTTCATCATCTTTTTAAAATATTAATAACTTTCAAACCGTTAATCGTTAAGCGAAAAAAATATATTCGCGTGGCGTTTAATTATCTTTTTAATAGATAGGCACTTTGGTATACTTTAAATGATTTTTTTTAAGTATTTTTTACGTTTTTCAAGCTTTTCGTTTTTTACGTTACTGAAATTTCGTTAAATATAAGTATATGATTTAACACTAATTTGAATCTACATGTGATATTAGTGTTAAATCATATATGATAATATATCATATCAATGATTTATATATATGATTTAACACTAGTATCACATATGATAATTACATATCATATGTGATTTATACTAATATCATGTGATTTCAAATGGTAATTAAATCATATATGATATTTCATGCAAATTCATTTCGAAAAGCGAAAAATAACAACGTGAAAAAAAAATGATTTTTTGAAAGTATATCAAAGTGCGTCTATAGAAGATAACTAAATGCTCGTCGCGATGGTGTAATTATTTTTGCTCAACGATTAACGGTTTAAGAGTTATTTAAATTATAAAAATTAGGTGAAATAATAAAATGTTTTTAATCTCAGGCATTGATTTTATTTTAAATGGATGGTTGAGATGAGTCCCTTGGTATGTAAGATAAATTTGGTATGTAAAATAACTCTCCTCTTCTTTATTAGTGTGTTTGAGATTATTACGATTCTTTTAGAAAAATGATGTATCCTCCTACCTAACGGTCCTCGTAAACACATGTCACGATTTACAAGCAAAAATGAAGTGACCCACTTTTTCACATTCTAATAATTATCTAGCATTAGAATAATAATCAGGACGATATATCATTTTGCATTTAAATAAATATAAGTAAAGTGATGCGTGTTTATTTCCTTGTGGACACTGGAATTCAGAGGCGGAGCCATGATATTTAGGATATTTAGTTAGGGGGCCGACCGTGCTTAAAGTAGACAACGGCATATAGACAACGGCTTGTAATCTAAATAACTAATGAATGAAATTGTTAATTAGGGGTGTCTCAGCATCCACTAGTCAACTTACTAGCTCCGCCTTGGATGAAGAAAACTCTAGATTTTGTTGAAAAATAAAAAGATACATATTTACTAACGGATTTTATGGTTGTCGCTAGTTGTGTCAAAACTATATTTTTTTTTTTCTTCTAGATCTGTCACAGATTGTGGATGTTTACAGGGGAGTTAAAGAAGATGTTATCTGGGCCAACTGGATTACACCATGAAGATCAAAAGCTAATGTATAAAGATAAAGCAAGGGATTCAAAATCATATCTAGATGTTGCTGGTGTTAAAGATCGATCGAAAATGGTTGTTATGGAAGATCCACTTAGTCAAGAGAGAAGGTTTCTTGAGATGAGAAAGAATGCAAAAATGGAAAAAGCTGTGAAGTTGATCTCGGATATTAGCTTTGAGGTTGATCGGCTCGCGGGTCAGGTGAAATTACTTTGCCCAATTTTCAATTTGATTATTAGTTATTACCATTATTGAGAATCAAGACTAAGATCTTAATGGGGAAATTGGATTGGTAAGGTGTCTGCATTCGAATCTGTTATTTCGAAAGGAGGAAAAGTGGCGGAAAAAACTTTGTTGAATGTGGTCGAGTTATTGATGAATCAACTGCTTAAACTAGATGGAATTACTGTTGATGGTGATGTAAAGTTGCAAAGGAAAATTCAGGTAACCTTCGTATAAATTATTGATTAGAAACTAAGTTTTGCGTTCTGGTTTGTAAGTAATGATTTTGTTGAGTGTTTTATGAAATTATTGGCAGCCAGAATGACCTTGGTCTGTTTTGGCTTGATGACCTGAAAGGGAATGAGTATCTGGTATAGCCGCATAGGAGTGCCTTTAGACAATATATGAATGGTTCAATGAGCTGCACTCTTTAGTCTCGTTAGTGTTAATAAGGAAACATCATGTCCCAAGGTATAAATTTGAAGGGCATAACTATTCGTTGTAGGTTGAGGGCAGAGGTGTATTAGGCAATATTTCTAGCTAAGGTTTCATGAGTTTGTATACTACTACACTCTAGCTGCATCAATAATAAAAGATCCTCTTCTCAAGTCAATATCAAGTCAACCATGTAAATCACTAATGCTGTGTGATTGTTTTTCTTCTCTACTTTGTTTGTTTTGTAATGCATGGATTGATTAAATTTTCAGGTGAACAGAATTCAACAGTATGTTGAAACTATGGACGCTTTGAAGCTTCAAAACTCAACCCCAAGCAGCAATGTTGATACCAATCAGACACATGGTGGCACACAACCTCAATCAAAGCGGACAGTGGTGGCTCCAAAACGTCAACCATCATCAAATGCCATTGCATCATCCGAATGGGAGATTTTTGATTCTTTGGCTGCACCACCAGCAACAACAACCACCACCAACACAACGCATCCTATGTTTAATTGGGATTTGATCTAAAATAGTCACAAAAAACTTCGTATGTGTGAAAATGTGAATTGCATGTCTTTTGGATACTTCCCAAGCTGGCTTTGCCAGAGTGTTCATTCTTTATGTACCTAGAGTTCTTTGTTGCAATTTGCTATCTTGATTTATACAATTATACATACATGGTAAGGTCTCAAGCTGTAAGTTTTCATATTTTCTTTTTCTTCATTTCTGTTTCAACTATGACGTACTAATTTAGATCATGAAATGAGGGATACGAAGACACAATCCACTTAAAAGTCTTGAGTTCATCTGGAAGCATAATCCCTTGTCCATGCCCTTAATTAAGGTATTACTGTTTACATTTTTACGTTCTTCATACCCTGCTATGGTAGAGGTATGGCTGAACTTAAAAGTCTTTTAGTATAAAGTACAAGAATATGATGACCGCTTAACCAATCACGATACCAACGGTGATCATGATTGACATTTTTTAACGGCGAGCCTTTATGAGCCATTGTATATAAGCATCTTCTAATAACTTGTCCATCATCCAATCGCTATTCCAGTTAGAATCTTATGATGAAACATTAGAGCATATTTACCTTAACTCGGATTCTCTAGATTCCAGCTGATCACTAATGACTCCTTATCCTAGTGCACGCAGAAACTATGAGCCAATTTTGATATTCTTATATGGAATAAGTTTTCTCATTGTATTAGATGATAGATATGGCTCAAGCACGATGTAGGTTAGGATCCATTAAGGTTAGGTTATCATATATAATATGCATTATAAATAGTTGATCAATAAACATAACATGACATGAGGGTACTAATGACTCCTTATCCTAGTGCACGCAGAAACTATGAGCCAATTTTGATATTGTTATATGGAATAAGTTTTCTCATTGTATTAGATGATAGATATGGCTCAAGCACGATGTAGGGTTAGGATCCATTAAGGTTAGGTTATCATATATAATATTATAAATAGTTGATCAATAAACATAACATGACATGAGGGTTTATTCAATATTCAACACATTCTACTTCATTGTCACAAAGTAAGAAATGGAGACAGATATTTCTTCTATGAATTTCTCTTTTTTTGTGACTGACATTAATAATTAAAAAAAATAAAAATAAATAATAAATCAACTCGCCAAATTAACGACTAGAAGAAGCATTTCTCGTTACTTCTTATCCATCTTTAGTATTAGGGGATGATGATCGTAGTCTTTTTAGTGGCTAACAATTGCAATTATGGTCTAGACTGATGTAAAATGGGCTTGCAGCATATTTTGATGTATAGTTCCCCAAAATAAAAGGACTCAAAAAGGGCTCTATATCTTGACCGTGTGGGTAACTGAAAATTGGAAGTGATTCCTGAGAGAAAAAGTTTTCTTCTTCTTTTATTCAGAGACCAAAGGAATTAATTTATAATTTTCAGTTACAAAATTCAAAACCAGATTGGCTACTTCAATTCCTTGGTCACATTTTCAGTTGCCAAAGATATCAACTAACCCGGTTCTACCTTCACTGTATATATACCTACACACATATTAGTTAAATCATATCAAGCAAGTCATTTTAACTCCACAAAATAGTGTCATACTATGCAACATTTTGGTACTCGAGACAATTCAAGCATTAACAACATGTAACAAAATTACTAATTACCAGCGGAAATTGGTCTGTCTCTAGTGCCCTTGTGTCTTGAAAGCTGTTAAGGGTGTAATTGAGATTTGAGAGCTTAAATCCTCTTCACAGTTTATAACGTGGAGTCCTCCTACAGGCCATAGAAAAATAAGCCTGTAAGTGCTTGGTGGACCAATGACCTTTGGTGAGGGATGTATGGGCCTGTTTCCATTAGCTATAACTGGCCAAACACCAATAGAACGGCCCAGGTTTGTTCAATATTCGGTTTCAACCACAAAAATGGAAAATAAACCGAACCGGATCGAATGTATTGAACGGTTTTTGGTTCAAAACCGAAGGGAACAGAATTAAGTATTTGGTTTCCGTTTGGTTTGCAAAACTTAAACCGAACCAAATCGAAAACCTAATGCATACACATATATGTGATCTTTAAAAATTTATGTACATTGAAAAAAAGGCCATTAAATCTTCCTCCAGATTTTCTAAGTGTATACATCACGTTTCTTTTATTAGTGATCTACTAGTATCTCTTACAATATCTATACTACATATAATATAAAAATGGTCAATGTGAAATGTTAAAATGTTAAAAAATGGCCAAACTTTTATCACATTTGAAAATTATTGAAATTAAGCCATGCATTTGGAAAGTATTGAAGTAGTTTGAATTATTTCTGGGTTTGCTCCATCTTTGTTCAAAAGGAAACTATATACACACCGAAAACCGGGTTGACCCGGTTTTATTTGACTCTTTTATGCCCAATCGGATACTGATGTTTTCAACGGGCGGTTCAACTGGTTGAACTACCCAGGTCGAACCGGGTTTCAAAACATTATGTTAATCCTCAAACTTTTACTATTTTTCGTTTATAATCCATAAACTATTTTTTATCACTAAAATTATCTGCTGCTATAAATTCTCGTTTCTATGCACATGTACTCATCTAATATAGTATATTTGAGTATACACTGTTTAACTTTATAAGGTAACATGTATATAATGGTGCAAAACACCTATTATTTATAATGGTGCAAGACACCTATAATTTAAATGCTAAGTATCAAGAAATTGTGAAATTTGGGTTTTTTTGTTTCAAAGCTAAATTCATTTTTCGGTTTGATTTGATCAACTTTGAGTTTGGCTTTGTTCGGTTTTAGTTTACCTTAAATTCTAAACCCAAAACCTTTACTGAATAACCTGAGAAACCCAAAACCTGAATTGATGAACATCCTTAGGATGACCAAATTGATGGATCAATGGGTAGAAACGTAGCAGCGGGCATGTGATAACACCTTGGGTATTTCACCATGAGCGACAACTTAAAAGTTCAAGCCAGCATGAGCGAGAAGGTTTCACATAGTGAAGCACCACAAAATATTCGTATAACCAAAACTTTGCTATTTTGCCATTTCCAATCTTAATTTTGAAGAAACAAGGCAAGTCTATCCCAATCTTTCAACTTGCAATGTTATACCTAGGTGTCGATTTACACAGGTGAAGGGGTCGGGTTAAACGCTACCCATATTATGTGTACTTTTTTAAATCTAGCAGTTGTATTCTCTATAGTAAACATATCAATTCATTGGATTTACAGGTTATGCTTTATTTGTAAGAGGTGAAAAGGGGTAAACAAGTTTGAAATTTTACATAATTTTATAACAAATGTTTAAAAAAAAAATTGCAAATATTATACTGCTTGTAGTATTAGATATGAGAGGTTGGAATTATGATTCTTTGATTTAAACTCAACCCAAGGAAACCAAACTAAAGACTTACATAAAAAACACACGCACATACCAATGATCGGACTTGACGAACACCCCGTTGTGGAAAATATCGCTAACCGGCAGGATTATGATTTTCGTTGCCCAATTCTGGTAAAGTTGGTCTCCCCCATATGTTGTGGGTCTTCGAGACTTCTACTCTTAGTTTTCTTTAAGAGTGAGGTGTGAGAACATGTCATGCATACCATGATTTCCAAATTATAGAAAAGCTAGCTTTCCATTTTTTCATTTTCAGCGGACCGGTAGATGGAGGTTGCATAGGGTCAGGTTTCCTTAATTAAAGAAAAGCAAAGCTAAATTTCCTATTTATAGTATCCCTCTCGTGTTTGTGTGTGGATTTGAGTTATCTAAGTGTTTGAGCAAATGTGCAGCAGTATTGCAAAGAAAGTAATTAAAATAAAGCCAAATTAAGGTGATTGTCTTTCTAGCGACATAAGACAACGGGACAACAACAAAAAAGGGTGCAACTTTTCGATCAACTTAAATTTTGTTTAATATACTCCGTAAGTATGTGTCGATTCTCTTTTGTAACACCTGGTCATATACAACAACGATATTCAATTCAATCCCATTGGAGCGTGTGACATTTGGTCAATATCATATTCACTACTAGAAATTTGACTTTCAGCGACGGATTTTCCGACGGATAGATATCCGTCGCTAATTACCGACGATGTTCCATCAGATCACCAACCAACGTTTTTCTGCGACTTAGTTCTGACGGATTTCCAAGAGATATGATTTTTGTCGGAAATCTGTCACTAAACTACTTTACTTACTGTCTACTTTCCGACGCCGTAGCGACATCTATGTTTATTCGTCGCTATTCCATCAGAAATGTTTTTATTTATTACTAATTTTTAATATTTTTCTATTTCCGTCGGAAAGCTGTCACAATTAAATATTATTTCCGACGGAATTCCAAATGAAATATTAAAAAAATGTATCATTTTAATATTTGATATATGAACAATATGAGCCTATATTGACGAAAGTTTTCATGGTAATACTTAAAAGTAGGGTTGAGCATCGGTCTAAAACCGACCCAACTCGACCCGAACCGACAAAACTAAAAACCGAAAATCATGAAAAACCTAAACCGAATAAAATATGGTCGGTTCGGTTAGGCTTTTGTGTCGAACCGAAGCGAACCGACCTAAAACCGAAAATCGTGAAAAGCATAAACCGAAACCAACCAAAGGCCTATCAGGTCGACTTTGGTTTTCGTCGATTCGGTCGATTTTATCGATCCGATTTGATTTTAAACCTTCTATGCTCAGCTACTTCAAAGTAATATAAAATGATCAAGTTTGAAACATAACTTTTATACATTTATCTTCTATAATAGTATCTTATCTGTTAGTACAACATATGGAATAGAATAACAAACATAACTTTTTATACATTTAACCTCTATAATATTTAGCTTCTATAATGTATTTTTGGTCAAAAATCTCAAAACATTGTGTATTTGCTTGACTGGAGGTAACATATGCTTACATATAGGTTTTGAATTATTAACTTTAAATGTTGAGCTTAATACTAATAAATAAAGTATTTTGACATTTTTCATTTACTGTAAGATACTACTCCGTATTAGAGTGTATTAATAGCACACATTTTAACAATACAAAAGATGGTTAACAAATTCTCAACTCCTCCCACTTTTTCCATTTAGTAAAAAAAATTCTCAACCCATCCCCACTTTTCACTTTCCCTCTCAAACACTTTTACACTTTCCCTCTCAAACACTTTCACAATATCGCTACCGTTCGTTGTCAACCACTTCGCCACCGTGCACCGTTCGTCCGTCGTTGACCACTTCGCCACCGTGCGCCGTTCGTCCGTCGTTGACCACTTCGCCACCGTATGTTGTTTGACCGCCGTTGACCGCTTTCATCAAGGTTTGATTCGTTTGGCACAATTTTGTTTAGTTGTTTATGTGTAATTTGAATGTATCCTGTTGTGATATTTTGCCCTAATTTTGAAATGTATTATTTTGCCCTAATTTTGAATGTATTCTATTTATGTGTAATTTGAAGGCGTTTTGTTGTGATAAGTAGTTGTTTTGAAGTGTTTGGCTGACATAAGAATTGAATAATCAGATAAGCGGAATTAGATCGTCTGTATGTATATTGCTAGTTCAAAGTCGTAATTATTTGTTTCGTTGATTGTTATCGGTTGATGTGAGCTACTCGATAATTTGCTTTGCTAATTTACTTGTAGAAAATAAGCGAAACAAAACACCTTAGTTTTCTGGAATAAATAAGCTAATCAAATGGATACAATTGTCGATCTCACGAAAGTATCGGTGTTGCTAGTGGTAATTTCCTTGCAGCCAAGGTACAAAAATTAGAATTTTATGTATTTATTAGTAGCAATAAGCTGGATACATTTTGTTACTATATCTGTATGCTTTGGCAGAAAAGAGTAGTTGAAGGCGTTGATTATGGAGCAACAGGTAAAGTAAAGCAGAAAAGAGTAGTTGAAGGCGTTGATGGTAGTCCTAAAATGTTTATTCAATGGGATTTTCTATCTGAAATAGGTGAGCTTGTGTAGTTATTTGTTCTCTATGACATGGATTTCATTTGGTAGTCATCAATTATTAAATTGTCCACATGTATATATGTATAATTACGACCCATTGCCATATTTTTTCTAAATATCGCAGGATAAAAATCATGACTTGGTCACTATTTTAAAAGCCACCAGTTTCTATAGACGTACAAGGAATGTTGATTATGTGTTAGATTACTTTTCACCAACCCCTTTTGAGTTCTCCAAAGCAAAGAATACTTGCAGTACCTCAATCAACCATCATCTTGATAAATAAAGGCAAAAATAAATTTAGTCAGTCTAGATATAAACGGTATCTAACTGATCTTCTGCTATCAACAAGTCAAGAGTTGTGGAGGAAGCTTTCTCTCTTGTAATGCTATTAATGAAATATATGGATTTTGCAGGTTCTCACTAGATGCAGCTCTAGATGTGGGGTGGAATGCGGCGGTTTCTTTGGTGTCTGGCCGTCGGTATGCGGAGCGCGGTAAAATGTAAGGTCAAGCGAAAGACTTAGTTACAGATACAACAAGAGGCTTCGTCAATACTACCATTGGTGCTGGCAGAAAAGGGGCATGTTATGTAAGACGGTAGGTGCGTTGAAAGATACAGTTCTAGAAGTGGGGAGGAGCGCTGCCAAGTTGTCTGGTGATATAGCAACGGGTGTGACTGATATCACAGATTATCTTTTGAAGTACAGGGCACATGGGTTGTAAGTCGATGTATTATGATGCTTAAAACCTCCTGATTTATTTTTTAAAACATTTAATTCTTATTGAAATTTTTTTACTTTACATAGGTGTTTGTGCTAACCTGTAAACTTTGCATCAGGAACAACTGCATACATAGAACAATCACTTCCATATCCGGGGGATGGGAAACAGGTTAGTTTTCCAGCATTATCTTCCTATTATTACCATCAACTTCCACTCTCTCTTGTTAGCTTCCACTTTGCTATAATGTGTTCCACCCTAATGTTATTGTGCCTCGTGGAGCATGAATTTCTGATTTCTAGAGTAGCTATTTTGAAGGCATGATAATGTTGCATTCTTTGCTTATAAATCCACAGAAACAAATAGTAATAAATGTCAAACTCATTCCATTCTTTAAGTAGAGTACTCCGTCTATAGAATAAACTACCATGTGTATTTTGGGTAGTGTAAGGGGGTGTACTTCAGATCTGAATTTTGAAACTATATATTTGATTATCGCAAATGCACAATCAGATTTTGAACAACTAAAGCTGATTACTGTTCTTTAAAAGCCAATTATCTGACCCCGATTATTCAATGTCACATAATACTTCCATGACACAAAACCAAAACTGGCCAAACTTTCAATTAATTTTTTTTTTATTTTTTATTTAATTTACTTTAAATTATTAAGGTGCGTCTGAAAGTCTGAAACCTGTTTTTACTTCTGTAGCTTTGTGCGTCATTAATAATAAATATTGGTCTATGCAATACTATGCAGGGATGGTGGAGTGGTGGATTTAACTATGGGTTATGGATTAGGGTCCTTGTTGCTACAGAAATTTATGTTGTCAGTTATGGAAGTTTTAGGATGTTGTGAATCAACATTGAGAAAACGGACCTTTTGTGTTACAATTATATAAATTCGACTAAACTGTAATACCATAACAAATGAATTATAATGCAAAGGCTTTGCTAACATTTGAGTATTTAGTTCATATCAATCCCGGACGGAGGTATGACCATGTGAATGAAATCGGACTATATAAAGTATACATATATCACGGAGAATGCTTGCCTTCTCTTAGGTAGTAAGTAACATCAACCATGGCTGCGTCATCCAGGCTCTGGCTCTGGTAAGCGTCAATTAGATTCTGTCTTTACTTTTCATGTCATCTGAACGCTCACCAGAATGGTTAAAATCGTAGTATTGAGCATGTGGAAAACATAGGGATACATTATTATCAGACACTTAGATATTGGAGGACTAACTTCTTGGAAAAACAAACGTAAAAAGTGACTATTGTCAAGTATGCATTTCAATACAAAACATGACTTGTTGCATTCGCTGATTGGGTGGTGATCTATTGTAGCAGATTTCTTGCTTTGGGTTTCGACCAAAAATTCATTTGTACTTGGGAGCATTACTTTGATTCTTTGATATTTCTTTGGTTTTAAGATCCATACACTTAGGGACTATCAGAATTAAATTTACGCAATTATCACCATATATTTGTTGCCTAAAGTATGAAAAGGTGTCCATTGTTCACCTCTAGTGAGATGATATGAACATCTGTAAACTATTCTACTTCTTTAGCCTTAAAAGGAACTCAATAGTAATTGCAAAAATCCCAGAAAGTAACATTAAACATAAAAACCTATTTTTTGTGACTGTAAATGTTGCAACACTCTGTCATGGAAGCTGGAATTCAGTGCAGTTTAATAGGACTTTTCTTAATATCTTTGTTCAGATATTAAATGGGACTTATTATAATGTAGGTACAAAGATTGCAAGAGGACAACGCACAAATGAGATCACGATTTGAAAGAGAGATGCAAGTTCAGTTACAACGACAATTAGAGCGTCAAGTGCAAGAACACATGCAACAACGAGAATTGTGGCCGAATGCTTGTGAACAAGCTCGAGAGAGTGTGAATGGCAACATATGATGAATGACATTAACTTGGTGTTGAAGAAGTTGCTTGATTCCGCATACTCTCCTAGTTGAATAATGTCATATCATTTTGAATATTTGGATTATACTCTATTTTCATCTTGAATGTTTTAAATGCTTCGGATTTCATTTTGATTTAACTACAACTTTTGTGATTTGAATTTTAAATCTCCGTAATGGATCTATTTAATTTTGAATTATCCATTTTATTTATTTGCTCTTTTTAGTTATTTTAGATGCAGGATTACATGCGAGCTTTAGTGAGTGAAGCTATTTGTATTTTTATGACGGAATTGTGACCCTTTATCGACTACATTTTACTGACGGATTTCCAACAAACTTATTTCCGACAAGTTTCTGACAGAAAATTTACCGACAGACTTCCGACAGGGAAATTACCGACAGATGTCTGACGCATTTTCCCAGTTGGTGTTTCTAGCAGATTTCCGACAGATAGTGATTACCGACCATGAATCGCCGACGGCCTATTTTTGTCACAAATCTGTTGGAAACAACTGTTACCGACGGATTTCTGACGGAAAAATCTGTCGCTATAGACCTGTTGTGTAGTAGTGATTATATATAAATTATATAAAATTGTGTGCTGTATATTTTTATATACAACCTAATTATCTCAATTAAACACACACATATATATAAAGACTGTTTCAAAAATATCTTGTACACTTTCAATCTTAAAATTATTTTTAAAAGACAAAAGTCATACAGTTTAACACAATGATACCATTATAATTTTCAATCATTCAAACAAAGTATCTATGTATTAAATTTTATTTTTATTGCTTAAAATAAAAAATAAATAATTATTTTAATACATTTAAAAATATATATAGGTTATAATTTTAGGAGGATGCATGTATCTGAATTGAACCACCTCGTGATGCCAACACATAACTACAGTAACGTAAAAAACGAAATATCTAGTCTACTCTTTTAGGGCTAGAAAATAAGTGGTCACAAAAGTTAGGGAATTTGGTGCCACAAGTTTCCTCGGAGTCATCACAGACAAAAAAATAAAATAAAAAATGAAATATGTACGTGGTACATGCACTATCGCACTGTCTTTATGCGCGTCCCATTTTTTTATAAACTTTCTATATATTATCCTTAATCAAAACATATATTTATAAAACTAAAATGACACATTAATTAATTGTAAAAAGACAAAACCGCCTTTTATTTGGCTTTCATAAAAGCTAAATAAATGCATTTTTTTATCCATGTATTTTTTATTATGTATATAATAATATTTGGACGGAAGAAATATTTACTTAGGGGCTTCTACTCATGGCTTAATTGTCTTATTAAGCTTATTCTATTAGTCACTAAGCTTGACCTTGTTTACTTTTAAATTAATTTTAATGTTGCTAACCCGACGAATAATCTGCTAATCCAAAAAAGTTTCTTCTCCATTTAGCCCATTCTTTTCAAAGTACCCTCTAACGTTAAAACCAATCTATTATTTCTCATCTATCTGTCGGTAGTCACCTCATTTGGGTTTTAATTGAATTACTATTTTTCAATGTATGTTCTATGAAAGATAGTAGATACTCTTTTTGGTTTCAACAAATAATGCTTTTCAAGAACAAGGGTGCAATAATCATTTTATGATATTAAGAAAGCTCATTTAGCATCTAAAATGAACACTAACTAATTATCGGCCACTTATTTCATATAGCTATTAATATTTATAATGTGACTTAACAAGATAAAAAGAAGTAATCAGGCCTTTAATAATATAAGGTAAATTAGTTATCAAGATATTCACTATAATGTGAGGTTAAAATCTTTCGAACTCATAACGTTTTTGCTTTTCTACTAATTGAATTTTATTTCATGTATTTTATTGTAAAAAAATATATATAATGTCATAAAAAGTTATATGTAGTAATATTAGCTAGGTTTATATGTTGACGATTTAGCATGATGACAAAATTTATATATGGCTTAATATTGTTAAAACATGGTTGTGTAAAATGGATAAATATTCTTAAAATGGTAACTATGCTTCATAAGCTGGTTGGCCACCATAAGAAATGTATCAAACTATCAATGCTTTGTCGACAAGGCTAGGAACATGTCAACTTATTTCCTAACTCCTAACAAAAAGAAGTATATATATACACTCCACCTTCTCTTCTTCTTCTTCTTCACATCATATACTTATCACCTTCGCTTCAAATTGTGAGAGATTGTCAGAGGTGTTGAGGCCAACCAAGCAAATACTAATTTCAATCCACCCAAGCCAAGGTATAACATTTTATTTTACCTACATTCGTCAATTTTTTTTTTATCGTAATATATGATCAATCTATGTGTACATAGCCACAAAATTCTGAGTCTTGATTATCTGTAGCGAAATATTTTCTTTAACGGCGAAATATATTCAAAACCATGCAAGGAGCCTGGTAAAACAAGATTACATGTAACTTACTCAACTTCTTCGAATCCTCCAATCGTAAAGAAATTCAAACCATATAGTTTAATGTGGTTGTCAACTTTTTTCATGCAGTTAATCCTCAAACTAACACTTTACCCTCCCAGAGACCTTGATGCTAGCCTAACCCATAGCCATATCCATCAACATAATCGAAATATCCCAGCTCCGCGGTCATCTTAACCCAATGACGACAAACCACGCTAACAACACCTCCACTCCCGGCCACCTTCATGGCTGCGTTCTAATAGTGTGTCATTTCCGGCCACATCCTATTTAACGACACCTCAATCCTACCGCGCGCATTGTATTCCTGCCCCCTTACCACCACCACCACTTATTCGTTAGAGTCGCCCCCAATTCTATACATGTTTCATTTTAAAACCTATAAAACAAACAAAGAAAGAATACCATTTCTGATGATTCCATGGTTTCCAAATTTTATAAATGTTTCATTTTATTTGCTTGTGTGTGCCACACTCTAGTGACCTTCGGATGTTTCAAAATTGTTACTCCGTATGAAGAAACTAATTCAATCATTCTCAAATCTTACTGGAAAACTCAAGAAAGATCATTAATTATGAGTAGGCGGTGAAAGACATATGGGTTGGTTAAAATGACATGCCTGATGAAATGGAGAGAAGAAGACATGATGGTTTATGGAGTTAATTTGATTTTAGACTTGGATGATAAAATAGAGCCGGGGTATATTAGTCTGGTCACAAAAAAAAAAAATTCCGTGCACGTATATAAGCCCTCCGTGTAAGTATCAGTTTTCTTTTCCTATTGGGAGGCGAATAGCTTTTCCATATTTAATTTATGGTAAATGTTAGAACATCCCTTAACACCTTTAATTAATTCTTTTTCTCGCAGAGTCGATAAGGGACATAGCCGGTCCTGAGATTTCGGATGCCCTGAGCGAGCCGAGTAAAACATGCCCATTGTTGTAAATAAACAACACATTTTCTTTTAGAGATTTGGAACCTCGTCAAGCCACACGGCTCAATCCCACACTGACTTTTATTCATTAAATAAAACGTTACAATATTAGGAGATAAACTCTGAATAACAAGTTTGGCCGCCTAAAACGATGTCTTCGTGCGTTTCTTGAAGCAAAAACATCAATTATCTTGTCATAGTCGACATTTGTTAAAAATTACTTTGAATACTCACACAATCACTAATCCGTTCAGCCTCTCTTGACTCATTGTACTTCTCATATAAGATATTGTGATTAACTCCATTAACATAACAATTTTGAGGAAAATGTGTTGTTAGCGATTATTTTCTTCATAACAGTTTTGAAGAAAATAGGATTTTCAATTATCTTTGCTAACAATTACCTCATCGTTGTATAGATTTTCATTGTTTATAGGATTTTCATTATCATTATTGGCATTAACCTCATTATTTTTTAGGTTTTTATTTGTTTTCGTTTATATATAAACATTAACAAAACTTATTATTTCTAAACATTATACGTTCATTTGAGGTCTTTCTTTGTTTCTTCTTGACGGCTTGTGAATGACTTTACTTATTATAAACTCGAGTGTAAAACATTAAATTATATAATGTTCTACTAAAGCAAGAATAATAAGTAATGGAACAATATCACCTTATCAAATTGATGAAGAGAAGAAAAAAAAACAATCAAATCGTTTAGTGCCCTAATTGTTTCCAATTCGACTCTTTGCATACGTTATAAGAACATTTTTCACACATTACCACTCACCAGTTTCCAGCCGGCTATTGTAATTTGTATGTAGCCTAAGTAGTTGTTGCTCCATATTTTATAACAAATTAACAACACAACTTACATATCTCAAGTCTCAACACAGTTTTTGCTACAGGTTGATTCACTATCGAGTGTGTGACTGTGTGACGGAATGATGGTGATGTTTAAACATGTATACATCCATTCCGATTTTTTCGTTCTTTTTTGATAATGTACGTACTACGTAGGTTTAGTATAATGTGAAGTGGGCTTGGTACTAAAATGGGTAAAGATGAACATAGTATAGGTACACATGAACTTATAATTTGATGCCCCTCCCTCTTGTGTTACCCTTGGGCCGTCGCCCATGTGACCCATAGCCAAATCCGGGCCTAATAAGGGATCAAGTATTAAAAATCTGATCCCAATAATCAGAATTGCGATAGGTCAATGTATCGGATTAGAATAGAATGGCCCGTCAATAATTAAACAGTCACTTGGTACGCTTGAAATTGAATCATATGATCACCTCCCGCATTGGGTCATTAATCTTGACTCTCGCACCTAGAGGAGTTGAGCTTAACTCAATCATGTGTCCATGCTGTAATAAAGACTTGGCGATTCAAGAAGATCACATGTTTTTCCATCATGAACGGCTACAAACCTTTGGGTGGATGTTGCAAAATGGTGGACCATGGGCCCCTCAAAAATTTCGGTGACCTAGCTTGTTGATCATCGATTCTAATGGAAGAGTCCAACATCATTCCAAAAAATTAAAATTCCTTTTCAATGTTGTTGACATGCTGTTCAAGTCACTATTTGGCCTATATGGAAGCACATAAACAATGTTGTTATCACAGGAGCAAAAGATCACTATATTAATAAGATCTTTCAAGAGGTGCATCATGTAATCTAGTAGCTGGTGAATCCCTCAATTCCTTTTAACAAATCTGTATGTATTCTGTGTTTTTATAGCTTCTTGCTAGGCACCATACAAAATTTATTTATTCTTGTGCTGTTAAATTAAAAACGAGATCTCATGTTGCCCATAATATTTTTCAAATTGCTCTTGTTTTCACCGTTTTGAGACTTTCATCCTAAGTACGTTTTCTAACCCTTTAACGTAAGTAACATATTTGTTAGTAAAATATCATCGCATCACATAATTGTCCCTTACTTTTGTTGTTTGGAATTACAAATTATTGCAAGATCGAATGTAAAAGAGAAAATAATGTGTTTTAGAGCCTAAATAATATGAGGCCTTTAGTAGTTTTATAATCGAGCCTAGATCTTGATTAAAATTTGTGTCGTGCAAACTTTTTTAACGGCGATTTGTTGAAAAGTTTCTAACAAGTGGATGCTCTTTTTTAACGGCGATTTGTAAGAGGTGAAGGGGTAAGAAATTTCGATTTTTTTCATAATTTTACTACAGATGTTTAGAAAAAAAATTCAAATATTATACTGCTTTTAGTATTACAATTTGCTTGTAGTATTAGAATTGAGAGGTTGGAATTATGATTCTTTAATTTAAACTCAACCCAAAGAAATCAAACTTTAAAAAAAAAAAAAAAAAAGCCACGCACACACATATAAACAGACTTGATGAACACCCGTTGTGGAAAATATCACTGATCGGCAGGATTATGATTCTTCACGCCTAATTCCGGTAAACTTGGTCTCTCCCTTATGTTGTGGGTCTTCGAGACTTCGACTCTTGGAATTCTTTAATACAGAGGTGTGAGAACATGTAATGCATAGGTAGTAAATTATAGAAAAGCTTTGCATTTTTTTGATTTTCATCGGGCCGGTAGATGAAGGTTGCATAAATTATAGGTGGGGTTTTTTTAAAGAAAAGCAAACTATTATATACGTGTTACCTATGTATATTATCCTTCTGATGTGTGACTGTGTTTCAAAATATCTAGTATATGAATTGAACCAGCTCGTGATCACTGATCAGCCAGCACATAACCTATTGAAATATCTAGTTTATTTCTTATCGCTGGAAAATTAGTGGTCACATAAGTTAGGGAATTTGGCGCCACAAGTTTCCTAGGAGTCATCACAGACAAAAGAAATGGAATATGGGGCACATGCACTATCGCACTGTCTTTGTGTCACGTCCCACTTATTATATTATTCAGTCAGCTTGAAATTGTTATTAAATTAGGATATCTTTTAATGTTCAAACTATTATCTAACATTAAAACCAATCTATTCTTTCTCATGTATCTATTGGTAGTTTCCTAATTTGGGTTTAATTTGAATTACGTAGTATTTATCTACGAATTATTTGTTTCATCTTAAAATCTTTATTTCTAATCATTTTAATGTTATATATGATAAACAAATAATCCAAAAAAGCAATAATCATTCTATGATGCTCATTTAACATCTAAATTCTTCGATCTCTATTAATATTTATAATGTGACATTTAGCCTTTTAATAATATAAGGTAAATTAGTTATCATTCTTGTTCAATGTTTTGCTTTTCTACTATTATCAAAAAATAAGGAAAAAAATATATAACATTAAAACTAGGTTTATATGCAATCATGATGATAAAAGTTATTCTTAGAATTAACAATTTCAATATCAATATTATTGTTACCACATGTTTGTGTAAAATGGATAAATATTCTTAGATTGGTAACTAGGCTTCATAAAGTTGGCCACCGGCCATAAGAAATGTATCAATGCTTTGTCGACATGTCCAGGAGCATGTCAACTTTTTTCCCTAACTCTAACAAAAAAAGAAGAAGTATATATGTATATATATACACCACCTTCTCTTCTTCTTCTTCTACATATATCATATACTTATAATCTTCTCTTCACAATGTGAGAGAGTGTCTGAGGTGTTGAGGCCAACCAAGCAGATAAATATCAATCGACTCAAGCCAAGGTATAACATTTTTGTTTTTCCTACACTCGTCAGTTTTTTTTAATTATAATATAACACTCGTCAGTTTTTTTTAATCATAATATATGATCAATCTATGTGTACATAGCCACAAAATTCTGAGTCTTGATTATCTATAGGGAAATGTTTTCTTTAACGTCAAAGTATATTAGAACCCATGCAAGGAGTTTGGAAAAAAAGGATTACATGGAATTTGCTCTATTTCTGTTTTTCTTTAACGCAATGTTCTCGTACATGGCGTACAATATCAACTTTTTCGAATCCACCAATCGTAAGAGAATTCAAAACATATAGTTAATGTGGTTGTCAATACATCTTATTGGATGCGTTGGCCCTTTAGAATTAGGGCGGCTCACGATCGAGGCATTTTCAACATTTTCCATGCCGTTAATCCTCAAGCTAACACTTTACTAAACATTTGGCAACATTCATTATTAACATTGGCCGCTTTAGTAATTATCATAAACCGTTGTATCTCTATAATTAGGAATGTGAAAACTTAATGCTTTAACATTTCTTTTACGACTTTCCTATACAATGTCGTTCTAAGAGTTCATTAGTATTTATTTATCTGTATACATTTGTATTGATTGGGAGGTAAATTTTCTTAATCAGGTGTCTTCCCAAAACCGGGCGTACCTATTTTTGAACAATTACTTGCAAATAGCTTTTCCATATTTAATGTATGGTAAATGTTAGATCATCCTTTAACACCCTTTAATTACTTCTTTTTTCTCGCAGAGTCACCAAGGGACCAAGTATTAAAAATCTGATCCCCATAATCAGAATTGCGATAGGTCAGTGTACCAGATTTAGCATAAAATGGTCCGTCGTTAATTAAACAGTCTCTTGGTACGCTTGGAATTGAATTATATGATCACCTCCTGCATTGGGTCATTAAACTTGACTCTAGAGGAGTTGAGCTTAACTCAATCAGGTGTCCATCCATGCTGTAATAAAGATTAGCGATTCACGAATTTCACATGTCTATTCATCATGAACTGCTACAAACCTTTGAGCGGATGTTGCAAAATGGTAGACCATGAACCCCTCAAACATTTTGGCGAACTTGTTGATCATCGATTCTAATGGAAGAATTCAACATCATTCCAAAAAATTAAAAAGGCTTTTCAATGTTGTTGACCTGTTGTTCAAGTCGCTATTTGGCCGATATGGAAGCACATAAACAATGTTGTTATCACAGGAGTAAAAGATAGCTATATTAATAAGATCTTTGAAGACGTGTTAAAGTCCCTTTTTTATATAGTAATAGGTGCACATATTGTAATCTAATAGCTGGTGAATCCCTCAATTCTTTATAAAAAAATATGTATCTATTCTGAGTTTTAATAGCTTCTTGCTAGGCACCATATAAATTTATCTATTCTCATGTTTGGGCTGTTTTAATAAAAACGAGATCTCATTTTGTCCATAATATTTTTCAAATTGCACTTGTTTTCAGCGTATTGAGACTTTCATCTTAGGTACCTTTTCTAACCCTTTAACGTATGTAACATATTTGTTAGTAAATAATTGTCCCTCACTTTTGTTGTTCGGAATTATAAATTATCGCTAGATCGAGATGAAAAAGAGAAAAGAATATGTTTTAGAGCCTAAATAATATGAGGCCTTTAGTGGTTTTATAATCGAACCCGATTATATTTAAATTTGATGAAAAGTTCTAAAAAGTAGCAAGAGAAATACGGTCACGTTCATTCGATAACCAAATAAAACCTCACTCTTAACATATATAAAGCAGATTTCTCAACGTCGACCTTAGAACCGGTAGGTGTGTATTTTCTCTTTCTTCATAAGTGTGCTTTTTTAAACAGACTTGTCCAAATTTATCATTTGTTGTTTTTTAGTCATCTTCTGTGTCATTATATTTATTTTTATATAATACTTGATGAAAAATATATGAATGTATTGGGTTTTAAATGTATTTTCAGTTGGTATAATTTTCATCAAGTATTATATAACACAAATAAATATATTAATGGTTAAAGTTGAACAAGAAAGACTGGTCAAAGTCAAATGGGACAATAAAAATGAGACGGAGGGAGTAAAATTCAGTAGGGCACAAGGATCGAATGTTCTAAGGTGATGACGTGGATAACTGTGATGGGTTGTCATGATATATCAAATAAAATCAATTTCTCTTCAAGTATGCTTATTTGGTTGGACCTACATACAAGATACTTGTGGCTGAGTTTTACTTGGTGTACGTAGTTATATTTTTTGCTTGTGTGGTAGTCAAGCATCCACTACTGTGTGTGATTTACTTAGCTTACACTCTCTTCTATTTTCTTCTTTCATTAGGTGTCAACGAGTTTTTTTTTTTTTTTTTTTTTTCCTCTTGTTTTTGTTTACCACTTACTAGTTTTAGCTAGTTACTGTATTTACTTTTTACACAAATGAATAATATGATGATTGTATAAACAATATTAATATGTAGCTAAAAATATTTGTCTATCTAAAGTTTGTACATTACTATATACCTAATATTTGAAGATGGGTGCTAGGGTCACATAAAATTTACACAAAAAATATTCGTTCGTTGACGTGTCAGCGGGTGATTGGTTTTTTGTAGGATGGGATCCCACAAAGGATCCTACAAAAAACCAATCACTCGCTGACATGTCAGCGAGTAAGGATTTTTTGTGTAAACTTTGTGTGGATGTAGCAAATTTCATATTAGAAAGTGGTAACTGGCTAGTTATTAAGTCTCTTTAATAAGTTAAACTATGGCTACTGAAAATTCGAGATTTCGAGATTTCAACGAGCTAGCATCTCGATCGTTTGATTCGAGCTATTATTGAGTTCTAACCCGAGCCCAAAAGTGTATGTAAAAAACAAAAAAGAAATTTTTTGTATACGGAGTATATATAAATTCGGACCAAAGGGCTTGTATCTCAATGATACTTCGTGTTGTGTGAGAAGCTCTTTAAATAAATTAAATGTTGTGGGTTCCTTGCTTAAAACATGTGAGATATATTTGTAGTCTAAATACTGTGAGATAGTTAAAATTGCTATTTAATAAAAAAGTTCGGTATACGGAGTAGAGTTCTGATATTTAAACCTAACAATAAGACCTATTAATAAACCTACATCATTCATTTTTTGACAAGTGTCACGCAAATTTTTTCTTTCATCATTTTCCACCAATTAATTTTTCAAATTCACCAATCACATTTTTAAGTCTAATTTTAAGCATACAAATTATTTTTCTACGGAGTATATATATACTTGGTACTGAGCACTCATACAAATACAATTGCGGTAAAAAATACTACTTTCATTTATAGATATAACTAATAATAGTATAAGCAGTTTTTGTTAAAACAGTTGAAGTAGACAAACATATGACTTTACTTAATATGCACCACGTCCACGCGTATGAAAGCAAAACAAAAAAGAAATAATAAAATAAAATTACAATTCTCACACGCTCAGACAAATATTCGACACATATATATAGATAGATATAGATATTTCAACATTCTATACCAATAACTTAAAACTCAAGCAATCACTTCACTGATAACTTACAACTTCAATACTAAGAACACAAAAAACCTACATATGAACATGGATATGAACGCCTCCAACGGATCTTATAACTCTTTTCCGTCTTCGTCGTCCAATGAAACACCTTTAACGTGCACCGACGGAAATGGTAGCTTTTCATCAGAACAAGAAGCACTTATGCTGGCTTCAGAGAATCCGAAGAAGAGAGCCGGAAGGAAAAAATTCAAAGAAACCCGACATCCGGTTTACAGGGGAGTAAGGAGCAGGGATAAAGGAAAATGGGTTTGTGAAGTGAGACATCCGATCACACAGTCAAGGGTTTGGCTAGGGACTCATCCAAATGCTGAAATGGCAGCCCGGGCTCATGACGTGGCGGCTTTAGCCTTTAGAGGGAGAAACGCGTGTTTGAACTTTGCTGACTCAGTATGGCGACTGCCTGTCCCAGAATCTAATGATATAGCGGATATCCAAAAGGCAGCAGCCGAAGCGGCAGAGGCTTTTCGACATACTCAGGAAGACGAGGTTGTGGAGACTGAAGAAAATGAATCATCACCGGAAGCTATGGATTACGTGAATGAAGACGAGTTGCCAGGGTTTCTTGATAGCATGGCTGAAGCACTCATGCTGCCACCACCTCAGAGTGTTGGATATGGCAACTTTTTTGATGACGTGGAGTCTTGTGCTGACATGTCGTTATGGAACTTTTAGTATTAGTACTACCCATCAATTCATATCTCCTTATTTTTTAAACAAGATTGAATTATTTTTTATTTATTTTTTCCAACGTGGCTTGAACTTAGCTTTTTCTAGACAAGTCAATGAAGGAGATATTATTAAGGGTTTGTAACAGGCTTTTGAACATTTGTGGGACAATAAAGACACAAAATTGCTACTATTTCATTTTTGATGTTTTTAAGCAGTATTTATTTATTTAATTATATAAGAACTAGAAGCAATGCAATGCCAAACAATCCCTAGCTGATGGTACACCAAAAGCACAGGATCAAGAAAAAGATAACTTACAAAGATAATAAAGACAATTATAGTTCACAATCAACACATGACCAAATTAACATCTGAAAAAATCGGACAAATTAAAACAACAGAAACAATTTGCATCAATTTATAAGTCTACTTCTTCCTGATCGTAAGGAAAAACATCCGATGGAAGACCACATTTCCTAGCCGATGACACTTTGTACAGTCAATTCCAAGCTAATGTCCCAGACACAGAACAATGCATCTGCCCAGCCTAAACTTAATTACCATATCTATGCGAAATTCAGAATACACGACAATAGTTTAAATTCAAAAAGTACACCATATAAAACCTACCCTTAGCAATTGTATTTAAAAACTCACTAATGTACGTAAAGTTGAAGTTTCCGATCTTTTAAGAATCAAAGACTTTTGACAAAGTGTTGTTGCTACATACCTTACATGGTACCGAGCAAAGCAGTATTGTCTCAATTGCATAGTCACACATTGGACATCCTAGTAGTGAATGAAGGTCCATACCTATCTTATCAAGAAGTGTCATTACCAGTAGCTGACCACGCGTTCAATCTTCACATGAAAACATTAATAATCTTACAACGAACAATTTTACTTCACTTAATCTATTCCATTTGTTCTATCATCCCAAGGATCTTTTTTTCCAATTCCCTAATAAGTAATAGCTAGTATGTGTTGTTGCTTTCTTCCCACTGATTGTACAGGTTTGGATAGAAATTTACAGAAGTTGTGGGACAGAAGCTTAAATCGTATATATATGGATATGTATAACAGTAAGATAGAAACAATAAACAAAGCGTATATTGAATTTATGTTGTATTGATATATTGGAATGAGTGTTTACAGAAATCTAATCCTATTTATACTACATGAATCGGTGCAACAAAGGGGCATACCGATTCACTAAACGTTATACCTATTTCTAAATGTTGCAATCCTGTAAAGCGGTTATATGACCCAGCCCAATACAATGGGTCGGATTATTACATAAACTTACAGAATACATAAATAAAACTACACTTAACTACCCTAATCTTTTCTTCTATAACATTAAAAGTCCAACATTCACCCCCTAATGTTATAGACGACAGTCGAGTCTTCTTTATTTGCCTTTACAGTAATGTTGGTTCATTGTCAGTTTCATAAATGAGATGTGCTTGATCTTTCTTGTCTTTCCATTTTGTGCATTCCTTTGCGAAATGCCCATGCTCACCACATTCATAACACCTGAGCTTGCTTTTGTCTATGCTTCCACGACTAGTACCTTCTCCATAGCTATCTTTGTTTTTGGTAAAGTTTCTTCCATGTCTTCTATTTCCTTGATTATTTGAACTTGCAAATAGAAGTTTGTTTTGATAATTGTCTTCTGGTTTGTTGAGGCTTTTAATTCGTTCTTTAAAAGCTGTTATTCTTCCTACGGCTTCTTCAAATTGCATTATATCAATCTCTTGATATTGTTCGATAGACGCCACAATTGGTAAAAAATTCTTTGGGACTGAATTAAGCAGTTTCCTTACGAGTACTTTATCTTTCAGAGTACCCCCAAGGCTTTTAAATTTGGCTTGTATGCAACTTAACTTCCCTGCAAACTCACTTGCACTTTCATCCGGTTTCATCTTTAATGTTTCCAACTCACTTCTTAAAGTCTGCAAACGTGCTTTCTGAACTAAATCGGCTCCAAGATGTTTAACCTTGATTGAGTTCCATAATTCCTTTGCAGTGGTGTATTGTGCAACTTGCATTAACATGTCTTGTGGTAATGTTTGGAATATCATTCCTTTCGCTGTATTTTCTGCTTTCTCATCTATTGTTGTATTTTGCTTGCCACTAGTTTCTTTCATGCCATCAATCACTTTCCAGAGTCCGTACGCCTTTAATATTGTTTCCATCATCAGTGCCCAAGTTGTATAATTCGTATCTGTCAGTTTTGGACATTGAAGTGGAACATTTCCTTCTCGAATTGATGCACTGCTTGATGCGTTATCATGCTTGTCACCTTCTACCATGCTTGCTTGCTTGCTTACTTTAATAAAAAACCGAGATGGTTTCTGGTTTTCTTGCTCTTGTGTTTGATCAAAAGATCAAATCTCTTACTTGCTACTGGCCAATTTGCTAACCAGGTTTTCTTGCTATTTGAACCTAAAAAAAGGCTCGAAACTTGCTATTTGAATCTTAAGGCTCGGAACTTGCTATGAACCTAAGGATTCGGTTTAACTTGCTATGAATCACTAGGATTCGGTTTAACTTGCTATGAACCACAAGGGTTCGGGTTAACTTGCTATTTGATGAAACGAATTTTTTTGAAGAATTCGTTTGTCTTGCTATGAATCTTAAAAGAAGTCGGTCTTTGCTATTCTAATCAATCGGGGTTTTTTTTCTATCTAATAGGGAATTACTATCTTACTAACAATTAATAAAAACTTTTCCTGATTTATATGGAATAGTAAAAAAGATAAAAGGTTGAAAGAATTAAAACCGGTTGATTAGGGCAAACACTAGACGTGCATTCCTTTCTCTGATTCCAATTTCAATATCCGTACCTCGTTCTTGATTCCCTTCTTAAATGCTTCGCCAGGAAAAAAACACAAGTTCTGAAATCAGGATTTGTTGTTTTCGTCTTTCCCTGGGTCGATTAACCTTTAGCTCTTGATACCAATTGTTGCTTTCTTCCCACTGATTGTATAGGTTTGGATAGAAATTTACAGAAGTTCTGGGATAGAAGCTTAAATCGTATATATATGGATATGTATAACAGTAAGACAGAAACAATAAACAAAGCGTATATTGAATTTATGTTGTATTGATATATTGGAATGAATATTTACAGAAATCTAATCCTATTTATACTACATGAATCGGTGCAACAAAGGGGCATACCGATTCACTAAACGTTATACCTATTTCTAAATGTTGCAATCCCTAGCGGTTATATGACCCATCCCAATACAATGGGTCGGATTATTACATAAACTTACATAATACATAAATAAAACTACATTTAACTACCCTAATATTTTCTTCTATAACATTAAAAGTCCAACATGTGTATAGAGTAATTTCCATCCTCATTGTCTCGCCTTTTGTCCCTAACAGTACTTTAAAGGAGAATTACAAATACGTTTTGGATCAATGATCCATCCTTTCCGGTATTGTATCTGTATAACGATGTTACTAATTGTGATCAGTTAGTTTGAAATTTAGTTAGCTTCTTATTGGATCAATAACATATTGGAGATGTGCAAAAAACAATTGTTGGCACATATATGATGTGTAAAAAACTGTTTTTGCTAGCTTTTATATTAATCAGCGTTAAGAAAAAAAGTATCGGCTTTCTTTGTCAACTATGTATATAAACATCTTAGCCAACTATGTGCTTGAATGTATCGTATGTTGTTATATAAAAACAGCAACTCCGACATTTTTTTTTTGGACAATAGATATGAGAATTGGATGTGGCTTTATGATTTAGGTTGACACATAAACTCTTTTTATACCAGCAAGCTTTGTTTCGTGATTAAAATGTATCACATGTCTTTGTGATCGACTCATGATATCTATTGATTTTTTAAGACATAAACTTGTTTTAAAACAAATATAACATCTACATTGACGAATATTTAAAAGATACCCCGTTAAGCGAACGTGCCTTAGGCTTCCCCCAATAGGCTCGATTGAGGGAAGTAAAGCGATCGATTCCCGTCGATCGGCTTGTTGTGGAGTGAGTCGATCGCGAAGATTGAGAAGGAAATAAGTCGCTTGGACGATCGACTTAAACAAACCACAAACCTCCAATTTTAGCCGTTGCATATAAAAAAAAATCCTACCGTTTGAAAAAAAAAAAAAAAAAAAAAAAAAAACTTACTAAACTACCCTATAAATACACAACATATTAACACACTAAACTCACAAATCTCATTTAACACATTCTCTATATTCTTTCCACACTATGAGTTTTAATTCTTACGAGCTATTTATTGCCGATTAGTCATCGGATGATGAAAATGAAGTTAGTACCGAGTTTATGATGTTTGCGGAAGAGTGTTTGGAGGCTTTTCAAGCGTCACAAAAACTCTCACGAAACACTGTTACTAGGGATCGTTTGGGTGCTCATAACCGTTTAGTGGATGCTTACTTCAGCGAGACCTCAAGATACGACGATATAGCATTCCATGATCATTTCCGTATGAGCCGACGATTATTCACACGAATTGTCCGAGATATAACCGATCATTTACCTTATTTCTAACAAACTCCTAATTGTACAGGCGTACTTGGTATTTCTCCATTGATAAAGTGTACTTCGTCAATCCGTCAATTGGCATACGGAGTCAATGCTGATGCTCTAGACGAATACATGCAAATAGGTGCGTCAACAATTCGTGAGTCTCTCGAAAAATTTTGTGAGGTCATAATGGAGTTATATGGTGCAGAGTATTTGCGAAATTCGACGGTTAGCAATGACATTGACAAACTCTATGCTCATCACTACCAAAGTCATGGGTTTCCTGGGACGATAGGAAGCATCGATTACCGATTGGCCGTGGGAGAATTGCCCACATGCTTTAAAAGCTCAATTTTGTAGGGGTGATCACGGGCAAAATCCTCTCATTTTATTGGAAGCGATCGCGTCCCAAGACTTATGGATTTGGCATGCGTTCTTTGGTGTCACTGGGATGAATAACGACGTAAATGTTTTACGTGCATCGCCTCTTTTCAATGATCTCAAACGGGAGAGCATCGGATGTGGAATTCGTTGCTAACGGCGTGCCTTATAAACGCGGATATTATCTTGCTGATGAGATATATCCGGAATACTCGGTTATTATTAAGTCCAATAAAAATCCAGGGACGAATGATCACAAACGAATATTGTATAAGACGATGCACGAAGCAGCAAGAAAAGATGTGGAACGTGCTTTTGGTGTACTAAAGAAGAAGTGACTAATGATAAAACATCTGGCTAAAGGGTTTGATAAAGAGCGTCTATCGCATATAATGTACACATGCATCATATTACATAATATGATAATTCAGGACGAAGAGCGGGCGATATCTCCCGTATTCTTTCCAACAGAGCAGCACCGTTCTTATGATCCCATAAGAACGCATGTGAAATCGTTGGAAATGACCAGGGAGATATGCAACAAAACAACTCATCTTAGCCTCAAAGCCGATTTGGTGGAAGACATTTGGCATCGTCATAATCAAAATTAGTTTAGTCGTTGTATTGTCGTAATGTTTTAATTTTATTTGAATTATTATGTAACGTTTTGATTATTAATGAAATTTTATTTTGTGTTAAAAATGTTTAAAAAAAAAAAAAAAAAAAAAAAAAAAGAACTTTGTCGCCCTTATTGGGGCACCTAATCGCCTGAATATGTGTGATAAACAAAACTTATTTTATAAGTTAGCTTATTTTAAAAGCTCAAACCCATATAAACCTTTCTAACTCCGCGCATTTTTTTTTTTAAAGAAAAAAAAAAAAAAAAACTTTGTAGCCTCTATGGGGCACCTAATCGCCTGAAGATCGCTGGAGAAAGAAAGCTGACGTGACAGTGAAAAATAAGAGGATTGAATCTCTTTACTGGAGACAACCTTATAAATTAGTTGCATTAAAAATAATTGAAACCCAATAATTAAATAGAAATTTGTCTGCATATCTAGTACAAGAAAAATAATTACACTTTATGTATATGGCTAGAAGTGATGATATATGATGCCAAATAGGAGAGTTGTGGAAGTTGGACCCATAATATGTTTCTTTTCACCCAATATGTTTAATAAAACAAAAAGGACGATGTAATCAGTCAATTTATGTAGGCCATGGACCATGGTTGTTGTTAAATATCTATTGTGAAAAATATAATAAGTCTATGTTTGTGTTTGTGGAAGTGCGGAGAGACGAGATGGTGCATTTTTGTTCACACTTACTTCTTCACTTAAAATGTGCAAAATTTTACTGTGTACTAAATTATTTACACTTATAATTGTACGTGTAAAACGTTATTACGCCTATAATTGTGAAGATATATAAACAATTATCCTGATTTTCACACTTAGGTTGTGTATGGCGCGGAGTTAGAAAAGTTTATATGGGTTTGAGCTTTTAAAATAAGCTTTGTTTATCACACATATTTATAGAAGCTTTTATAAGCCAAAGCCAAAACCATATGAAATAAGCTTATAAGGCCTTATAGTTAGTAAAATTACTTAAATACATTTCAAAATATAGTGCATTATCACGCAAAAGCTAAAATTTATCTGAATTTAATTTTAATATGTTTTTATGCGATTTAACAGTAAGCTTCAGCTACAACTAATTCGCCAAATAACTTTATAAATATATAAGCTCCAATTTCTAGCTTAAGCTTATAGTATAAGCTCCAGCTCCAGCCACAACCACAACCCCAACTCCAGCTCCAACTCTAGCTTCATCCCATTTTGGCAAACATATCCTTAAGTGTGGAAAAAAAAAATTAAGATTTGTCCACATTTAAACGTGTGGAGATTAATTTGTCACTCATTTTCTTCTTCACACTTACTCTTGTGTGACGAAATTAGGCGTGAAAAATTGATTTTCACACTTATAAATGTGAACTTTTTCTAATGCATTATGTTTTGTAATATTTGCTCATATTTATAAATGTAACAAAAAAATCACACGTATATAAATGTGAATAAACTAAGTAAAATCTACACACTTTGTAGAAGTGTGTAGAAATGACATTTTTGTTATAGTGGCAACGTAACATTATATGTGGATGTTAGGATTTGATACGAAAGAACTTAACGCCCAATGCATTATTACGAGGTATCTTACAGAAGGTAGATGTAGCATTGAGAAGCTTAGACTTTGTTTGAGTGGATCAACATACAAAACAACAATAATGTGGGTCTTTGTATTGGTAGTTTTGCAAGCTTCTAACTCATTACAACAAAAATGTCATTCATACACAATTAATTCTTCACAGTTTTACAAAGTGTGTTTGCTTAGTTTATTCACATTTATACATGTGTGAATTTTTATTACATGTGTAAGTGTGAACAAATTTTACAAAATGTAATGCATTAAAAAGTCCACATTTATAAGTGTGAAAAGATTTAGAATTCGTTCACACTAAAAAATGTTAAAATCAATTTGTTACACCTAATTTCCTCTAGGAAGTGTGAAGAAAATGAGTGTAACAAATTGATCTCCACACTTTTAAACGTGGACAAATTTGATATTTATACATTTATAAGTTTGAGCTTTTTTCCTTACATTTTTATGTATGAAAATTAGTACAACTAATGGTGAGCCTACTATTTATAAGCCAAGCTAACCAAGCCAAATGTGAGGGAAAAAAAAATTAGCCATAATGTTCATAGGCTAATCCAAATGTTAGCTACTTAACATCTTTGGACAAAAAATAGTAACAAAGATGGAGCCGTACTCTTCATAAGCCGCCAAGACAAATGTGAGCCGACACTTAATAAAGGGGCGCGTGTCTCTCACTTACGGGAAACACGTGCCTTCAAAAGACACATTATCTTTCGTAACTCATCAAAACCATACAAACAAAAACATACACAGATATAGAAATAATCAAATCAACCCTAATTGTCTTATTACTCTTCAAATCATCATCAAAACCTAAAAACTCAACTATGATAACACAAATCCAAACACCCAAATTTAGAAGATGAACAAATGTCAAGGTCAACTTTATCAACTTTTAAAGCAAAAGAAGAAGAGATAGAAGGGAAGACACTGAAAGTGCATGAACGTTTGAGAAAGAAATTAGGCGTTTGACTACTATTACTGAGGTATGTTTTTGTAAGAAAATATTTGAGGGTTTTTGAAATTGAAGTGTCAAAATGTCAAGTATGATGTTTTATGGCAAAACAATCATAGATTTATGACATTTACAAAGAGGTGGACGACAAACGGGTAATAAGCTGCGCTGCTAGCCTTTTTTGAATAGCAAAATTAATCCTTTTAAAAACTACATCTATGGATCTAGGTGTCATAATATTACTATTGATAACCCGTTGAACTCTGTTGAGGAACTCCACTGCCTCAGGTGCAAGGAAACTAAAAGTATCAA
Source organism: Chrysanthemum makinoi (assembly GCA_910596185.1). Lineage (NCBI taxonomy): Eukaryota > Viridiplantae > Streptophyta > Magnoliopsida > Asterales > Asteraceae > Chrysanthemum > Chrysanthemum makinoi. The sequence goes on from OU343220.1 coordinate 75,089,423, forward strand.
ACACGAAAGGGATAAAAACATGTTGATTTTCAATACACGCTTTCTCATGTTTTGCCACTTTGTACGAAGCGGCTTTCAAAGTAGCCTGCCCTACTGTAAAACCCCGGCTGCTCAAACCCACGAGAGGAGAAACCCCGGTTAGATCCACACACGCATGTTTCCCTCCAACCCATCCAAACACTAAAACATCTGCCGGTCTGAGTGTGGATCTTCCATCCAACGGGTCGGTCAAAAAGTTCACAGGTGCTTCTTTCTTAGCGGAGATCCCAGAACCCTTACAAACGTCAAAAAAGGACATCCCTAACCATATCATGTCTGTATTTGAAGCCCGGGAGCTATTTTCAATGAACAACATGTTCCCTAAAAGAATCCAAACATGCCTTGCGACAAACTGGACATGTCTCATCAACTAGAAATAAAGGAATCATAAGGCGATACTTAAGGATAGTACGATATTCCACCGGTGACTTATGTTGACCAAGCCCGTCTATGGGGATAACTAGTAGAAAATCCTAGGCATGTGGAGCTCGTAGACACTCAAAAATTGCTTTCTGTCTCACAGTCATGTCAGAGTTAACTTCCATATCCTTGACCATTTCACTAAAAAGTGCACTCGCCAATGTTTGTTGAGGTTTTGAAGGGGTGGTGTCCTTATTAGTGAAGCCACTAAAATCAAATCTTGGAATCGTATCACGAAGACAAGCCAGAGCACAAACATAGTCCTCATCCATACCACATATGCCACTATCCTGTAAGATGTGGTCTTGTAGCACCTAAGATTGAGCATACGAGGCCACAAAAGCATAAGAGGAAACCACTTTTTCCGAGTACAAACCCAAACCACCAAACCGAATGGGTAAAGAAGCGAGTTACCATTTTTGATAATTTTGTTTTTTTGTTTTGGAAAAAATTAGGGTTATTGGAAAATGTAATATAATATGAAATTGAAGTGTGAAATGTTTAATATGAGTTTTTTAGTTTCGCGGTTCGTGGCAGGATGTTTGTATACAAAGTTATTATTTGCGTTATTCTTCAGTTGGTCTATATTATAATGTTTTAAAGTCAATTTTTTGATAAAATGGGCTACAACAAATTTATAAAGAGTCAAATTTAGTTTCACAACATTCCTTTATATTTCCGTGTCTGTTTAGTATCCCGTCTAAAAAGAGTACGCTAAGTCTATTTTTTGTAAGAATCTAGTTTGTAGAACCGTAGAGGGGGGGGGGGTTAATACAGTCTTTTTCGGCTTTTTTGATGTTTATCAACTTCAATCCTCAAAGATCAAGAAGTGGTTATACAGCAATAACAATCACAACCACAGACATAACCATGATATATAAAGCAAGTAAAGAGACACCACGGTACTGGTTCGGGATGAGGGGGTTTATACCATCGTACGTCTAGTTGCAAATCCACGACACCTATACTATTCCACTAGTATAATGCTTATGGTGGATTACAAACCGTTACAACTTCACTCCGTCGATATGCATAAAGATCGGTGCTCACAAAGAAGAGCTACTCTTAACGGTATTTTACCCTCGGAAACCACCCACAAAGACTCGTGATTTGACTTAACCACAAAGACCACTAAGACTTTCCACCAAAAGTATCAAACCCCAAACTAGATCTCAACCGATCTAGGCTTGATCACCAATGTACAAGTCTTGTTACACTCGTAAACAAATGAATGATTTTTTTGATAGTTCGAATCAAGCCCTAACCTAACCTAGCCTAGAGAATCAATTCTAATAGAAATGGTATAGAGAAAAAGACCTTCGACACAATTCACAAGAGTGGATTAACTTATTGTGAATCTCTCTTACGGAATGATGCGTTCTTACAGTAGATGATAAGAGAATTATTAGGAACATACGGGGTGTTTAGACTTAGAGGGATAGAGAGAAGAAATATAAAGAAAAAGAAAGAAATGGAAAGAGGTAAAGAATTCCCAAGTCAATAAGGGGGTATTTATATACCAAGCCTTGGACCACAAGAGCTGGCGCGCTGCTGGCACGTTAGAGCACCAGCGACGCGCCATGAAATGTTTTCCCGGACTTGGTTTTATATTTACCCTGTCTTATTAAACACCAAGTGCACTTTACTTTTCACCTTTCCAATATCATTCCAACACTCAAAGTGTGATAAGGTCAACCAACTCAATAAGCCATTTGGTAAAAATATTTGTCAAGTGTACAAAAGAAGTTTAGGATTATATGTCCAATATCAAATAAAAGAACAATTGGACAATACATGTTGGGTAATAACTTGCCTCCAAATTTTGGAATAAGTTGTTGGAGGTTGAGTATGAAGTTAGGTAAGATAGTTGACAAAAATGATATTTTAAAAATATGCCAAGGTGATGAAAGGGAAAGAGATATTTGAATTTCAAATTAAAATATTGTATAAGGGGGTTGAGTGTATGAGAAGGTTGGTTAGAAATTAACCATAGGTAAGTTATTAGTTGGCATGGTTAAGCAAAAAGAATATTCCAAGAAATATGCCAAATTGGGGAGAAAGTGTGGATATTGGATGAGGGTTAAGAACTAACCATGGTTGAGTAAAGGTGATTTGGCATGGGTTAAGGTAGAGACAATATTCTGAAGAATATGTTTTACTTGGGGAGAAAGGATAGATGTTAAAGGGGGAGATTTGAAATTCAAATTTCCAACGTGATTAAGTTTGAAATGAGTTGTAAAAGTATGATAAAGATATGATGGTGATGTGATGGGGAGTGATACTTATTTTAGATCAGGTTTTAATATCTATAATCTCGTCTACCTGTGGTCTACCTGTGCACTAATAGGCAGAGAACTCGGTTGTGTGTAGTGTAGTATTCGGTAAAGCCGAGGTCGTCCCAAGAACTAAGAGGTAGTTTCTAAATTAAGTTCTAATTGTCATGGTTTTAAGAGTTGTTTATTTTGTTTAATTAACTAATAAGTAAATAATGGAAATGGAATGGATTAAATCAGTGGGAGAAAGATGTGATAACCTAGTTACTAATATTACCATGCCAAGATCCAGTTTTCATAAAAGTGTCTGCTATCACCGTATGTAGTGGTTAAATGTCATTAGGCTCAAATGGTCAAAGATGCCTAACCTATAACCGTAGGCTCAAATTCCTATGGTCAATTCATCGGTAGTTTAGTCATAGTCATTACGCGCCAACGATCTTCTAGATATATTCTTAGTAAACACTAAACCAAGGTTTGCTGCTGTAACACCCCCAAAAATTCACAGCGGAAGCGTTCGGGTCATGGGGTGCTACTAAATCAATATACACAACACAAGGTAATAAAAAATGGAAATTCTATTCCATTTTCAAAATATAGATTAATTTATGGAATAGTTTTACATCATTGTTTCAAAGTGCGAAAGTAAAGCCCATAAAATATATGTTGTCCCATTAAAATTTGTATTAAAATGTTTGGAAACACTTCTGATGCCAGTCTTCAACGAATGCCTTTGCCATTGCCCACGCCAATAAGTAAACCTGAGAAAAACATGCTAAAATGTCAACACAAAGGTTGGTGAGTTCATAGGTTTAAGTTAAAACATTCAAGTTGGACCACAGTTGCACATATAGCATCTCCGTGAATGACACTATATGCAAAAAGGCTATTACGCTAGTACCAAGTTCATGCGACCGAAACTACGACAGTGTGCATGCATCTAGAAGCATGATAAATAAAGCCCAAAGAAGTGTATTTCCAGTACACTCAATCAATACGATATGATATACGACCGACGTTTGCCTATCCGGTCAAACTCGAACGGGGGTGTCATCCCCAATAGATCTATCCATAACAATCGCGCCTCCCCAAAGGGAACTAACGGTAGCATAGTTGGGATTCAAGGTTGTTTCACGTAATAGTTTTTTCAGTTTCAGGTCCGAAAAGAGTTTTGCATGTTTCTCACCCCATAGTTTTATAAAGCAAGTAATAAAAGTAAAAGTGGGGCTATAAACTCACCTTAGCAGTTCGGTGAATAAGTACAAAGAGATCGAGTGTGATATAGCAGTGGCTCCTACCCAGAACCTAAGAACGAGAGGCAAGTCTCGTTTATAGTTTTGTGTACTCACACTGAAGTGTGTAAATAAAGTCAAGTGTTTACAAGTGGTTGTGTTAAATGTTGCTTGTGTGGCATAGTTTACGATTAAACTGTTTTAAGTATTGGCTTAAGTACGATTGAAGGGAGAATAAATATATAATTTAATGAACTTATATATTTTATGAGGAAATGCCAATTTAGTCCAAGTCTAGGGACTGAAATCTTCAAAATTTATAAGTTGAAAAGTTATAAAAAGCTTTTAAGAAATGTGTTGAATGCTTCAAAGTCGAGGGACTGTAATTGTAAGTATTAATATTAGTTTTGAAAACTTATTAAAAGTTTTAAGAAAGTTTCTAAGTGACTTGAAGTGGAGGGGCCAAAGCTTGCCAAAAGGAAAAAGTTGCAAGAAAATAAGAAAATGTTAAAACTTCCATAGGCAGGGATCGAACTAGGGACCTTTGGTTTACATACCCAACGTCCCATCCAACTGAGCTAGGATGATACTTGTCTATGTTATACATTTTAATTCTATTAAAGGGGTTTGCTACTGTTTTCTTTTTAGTTACAAGTCTACTCAGTGAATACTGAGATTTGTATGTTTGCATGCTTTATGATCGTGAGTGACATGGGCTCGTTTTTGTGTTTCCTCAAAACTGAAGTGCTACTACTTTTCAAATAGATGCTCGAAACTGGTTTTTAATAATGTCAAGTTTTTGTAAAAAGGGTTTAACAAGGATTAACAGGCGTGTTTGGTTTTAAAAAAAATAATAAAAAAAGACATTGAGGCTTAGAATTGACGAGACAAAGCTATACACCAATGTGGCTCAACACGGTGGGTTTCACTCAGCCCGACCCAATATTTTAACAAGTTCCCAACAAGCCAATACTTAAGTTTAAGTTTCCTTTTATTATTTTGTGTCCAAACCTCAACGAGCTCGACATGAAGACAAGTGTGTCGATAGTGTAAACAAATGAGCACAAGTTTAGTTACCTTAAGCTTGTAAAAAAAATATACCACACAAGCCTTCTTAAGCAACAAAACCCATTTATATCATGTGTTTGTATGTTTGTACGCATGTATATATACTTACATGTGACGTAAAAAATATATATATTGTGCATGTGTACGAATAAAAGTGCAAAGGAATGGACAAATGAGAAAGTGAGGCTTGTGAGACCAAGAACGAGTGAGATGATAACCAACTAACCCGAAGATGATCTTATCTTATGAAAATGGAACCCGAAACCTTGTTTCTCCTTCTTCTTCTCGGCAGTGAACAAAGAGTAACAAAAGTTGTGTTTTGTTTGTGAGAGTTTGATTTTGAATGTGTATCAAATGTGTGTGTGTCGATGGGTTATAAATGAAAAAAAAAGAATCCAAGCTTGGCCTAGTTTCTAGTGGGTATTAGAATGCAAGTTCAAGTTATAGTATTAACCATGTAATAAGTTGTAAAGGGTCTTGCATAGATTTGGCAAGATTCAAAGTATTCTTGGTGCTTGAGAGGGGGGTGCTCGATGCATAGCAAGTCTAGGTGGGGAATCAAGGTGATGTTTCATATTTGATGGCTAATAGTGTGCATGGATCTTTGTAGTTCATTATCCATGCAAATGGAAGCAAAGCTACCTTTCACAAATTATTAAGTTGGCATGTGAATGCAAGTTGTCAAGGGGATCAAGATAAAGGATTAGTAATTATTTAATTGGGTAGCTTATGGTTTCAAGGATGTTTCGGTTTTGGTTTTGACGCAAGAAAGAAAGAAAGAAATAGCCATGGTACAATGACTGTCGAAGGATGCATAGGAAAGTCAAGAGGAAATTTGTTATCTTTCATATATAGATTGTAGGCTATGAATTTGGCAGCCACGCATGGGGAGACAAAGAGGGAAAAAAATACAAAAGTGGATGTTGCATGGTTGTTGTTGTCGTGAGTTGGGAAAGCAAGGTAGAAGTTTTCATGTTATAATATACACCTTCTTAGGACTAGGAAAAAGAATGCAAGCATGAGTGTGTGTGGTCAAATCAAAATAGTGTTAGTGGTACACATAGTGTCTAAGGGTTAAAGGGTTTATATTTTTAAGAAATGTTTAGGGAAATAGTTTAATGCTTAGGTTGTGTTTGTGTTGGCCAAGCAAAGAAAAAAGTTTATTATATATATTTAAAAAAAAATCTACTTATCGAGGTCGAGGTGAAAATATAATAATACGTAACTTGTCGTGATTATAGTTCAAAAAGAAAAAAAAAACAAAAAAATTAGCCGCGAGAACCGGTGGGGAAATTTACGAGTTGTTATAGCTGCACTTAAGGTTCCCGCACTTCTTAAGCATTTTCACTAGTGTAGGTAGTCCTATGGTAAATTCCTACACAAGAGTGATGGTAGTCCTATGGTCAATTCCTACACAACCCTCACAACCTAATAAGCTAGCTTTCTATGGTCAATACTAACTAGCATTATAAGCACTACCTAGTTTCAATGCTACCAAAACACGGGGATCAATGATAGGCTAGAAAGATATCTACACAAAGCGATAAATAAAATGAATAACGATCACAACAATGATAAATTCATAACTATTTTGGGTAAAAGGTCTAAAAGACCCGGTAACTATATTACTCCAAAAAACATTTAAGTACAAAGGATATGGGTGACTCCCATATCTCAGCCCGTTACATAGGTGAAAAGCTTACATAACAAGATACTTCCTATTTTCTATATAAGAAAATAAACCACTACACAAAAATAACATTATACTCTTATGGAGATAAAATTACTTCCTACCAAGGCCTTGAAGCTTGATACCAGATAAATTCATAACTAGGCTAACACAAAAGGTGTTTAGCCTCTCATGTTGTAAAGTAAACAAACAAAAATGAGTAAAACATTGATTGAATTAAACATGGTGTTTGATAAAATTACTTGATGATTAACTAATACAATTGATGAGTTGAAGTGAATTCTTCCTTGAAAAATGGCTTGAAATTGCTAGAAAATGCCCTGAGATGGTGCCCTAATTGTTCCCTTTGGAAGGGTGGAAAAAAGATACTAAAAATGCTGAATTAAGGTTGTATTTATAGGCTTGGACAAGGTTACGACATAACCTTAAGTTTGGTTTACGCCAGAACTATTTTTATAATAAAGAAATCAAGCAGATATGCAAAGTTACTCCGTAACCAGGTCAATTCGGTTACGGCGTAGCAGTCTCGTACTTATATTGCCTTCATTTTGAAACTTTCATGGACTTGTCCGCATTTAACCCCTGAAGTAGCGCATGGTTTCATTTCGAGTCCTTGTGTATTTATAAGTGTAATAATTATAAAATTTTTATGGTTCAAACCCCTCATGGTTCTTGACTTAATTACTTGCGGTCCTTTATTATATATAACTTCTGTTAAGTGTAATAAGAATTGACCCTCTTTAGTCCCTGCTCGTTCTTGTTGTTTTTATGCAAAGTCCTTGTGAACATCATATGCTTTGCCCAACTTTAGTCCTCCATCATGCTTGTCATTTTTACTTTAAGTCTTTGAGTAATAAATAAACTTAATGTCAATATATCGCTTTCAGCCCCTGGACTTTAACTCCTTTGCGCCCAAGGTAATAATTACGGCGTAAGTCCATCGATTGACTTACGTCGTAAGTCTTCGTCAACTCATATTATCCACCATGTATAACCTCTCTACAACATAACCTTAAGAATATGTTACGCTCTTAGAACTCTCGTTAACATTTTCTTCCATCTTGCGATGTAACCTTAATAACTTAGTTATGCCGTAACTCTATTAAACTTGTCTTTTGGAATTTGTAATGTGTTACGGCATAAGTCAATCGTGCCACTTACGCCGTTACTATCTTCTGAATATGTTTTTGTCCATTTTGACCTTTTCTCGTATCTTTTCCACTCCAATGCCTCAATTATCCTGAAATGTAAATATAAATGAATTAAGTTCCAGATTGATATAAAATGAGGCAGTAAACATGGGAATTTGATACATAAATATTCAGATAATTTGATGTTATCAAATATCCCTCCACTTGAATTCTACTTGCCATCAAGTAGACCTTTTTAAATCATTTCTAAAAAGATATCTCCCAAGATGTCTTGGAAGATATGAATTTAAAAATTACCTAAGCTAGAGAGTTCCAAACTGAGCACCTCATGAAAAGGTAATTGAAATCACACTCTTTCACTCACTAATCTATGTGTTTATTTTTTTAGGTGATCACTCAACTGCTCAGTCATAGCGAGTATTCTATCATAGGCTTGGCAAAGATACTAATCTCCACCACCAGAGTCTATAGATGTAGCCACTCTAAAAGGCAAATGGGTTGACACAAAAAAAAGTCTTAAGGGGTTAATCATTCTAAAGGTAAGAATGATAAGGGTAGGATAAAGACATGGGAAAACATTTAATAGGTGTAAAAAAAAGACACAAAATAAATGGTTTCCTAAGTCCACAATCGCCCTGTCACTAGTCGCATTCGATCCCATAAGTTAAAATCCAAGGGTCAAGAGTCAAGGGGTCTTCAAAATCATCAAATATATGAGTTAATGTATATAAACTGTAGTGTAGTGGCTCATAATCTTTATAAACTAGGCAAATAAGATGCATTAACTCGGCCTTCATCATCAATAAAAAAAAGCTATGTGCTATAAAAAATTTAAATTTTGGGTAAAATTAGCACATAATTTAACCAAGTATAATTTCATATTTCTATCTCCCTTCCCCCCACTTGAGATGTACAATGTCTTCACTGTACAAATATTGACTAAAATAGAAAGGTGAGATAGAAATGTACGGGTTTATAATGTTACCAGTTAAAATACATCAAAAAGGATATGTCAAAACTGCGCCTGCTGGACAAGGCGGGGATACCAATCACAATACTACAATGAAAAATAAGTTGATTTATATTACTATCACCTGTAAATAGCTAATAAACAAACTCTTGCTTGCATTATATATATATTTTTCTTTCATTTTTATTTATTTATTTATTTATTTATTTATTATTTTTTTAGGATGCAAGACAAGGTATACAAAAAAGAAAAACAATACGAACACATAATAGCATCCCCCCACTTGAGATCAACTACCATCTAAACCCGATTTTATGCTAATACCCTTTATTCAAAACCCGCAATTTTCACCAGTGGGACCAAAATTAACTAATAGCGCCCGGACCATGGACTTAAAGAAACTACAGGGTAGGCTACGCGATAGGTGTAACGAAACAACATATAACGGGTAAACAAAATGAAAAGAATGGCTCAGGCGGGTTTACTAGGGGTATCTTGAACTAATAATAAGTGCAACAAAAAGGGTTTTACAAGGGGACTGACTGATCGATGTGAAAAGTTAATATATACAATACATAACATAGATAGATGGGCTATTTGGGGTTAATCTTAAAATTTGCTTTTTATCCTAGCTGCACCAATTACACCAAGTTACCTCAGTGTAATGCTCATTATAATGGTCTCGAAAAGCTATTCAACACCAAGTTCTAAAGTCTACTACAGCCACTGGCACACTCATATTAATGGTATTATGTATAAGGGGAAAACGAAAAGGCTTATTCTTACACAATGGAAATATAGGTTAGGTGTGCCCAATCTAGATTAAACTAGTTAAATAATGAAAAACATGTCAAAATTTTCAAAATAAAACATTTTTCACTAAAAAAAAAGAAGAGGAAAGTATAATTAGGTGGGTGTGTATTTCTAATCCCTTCCCCTCACTTGGGTCATACTAAGCATATAAATAAATAAAAAATAATAACAATAAGAAGGGTTAGAAATGGAACAAAAAACTCCCATTTCTTTGCTCGAAATGATTGAAGATGCTTGTGTAAACGTGTCTCACCTTGAGATCAATGAGCAAACTTTAATTTCCTGAATTCACTTAAACAACCCAATGCATAATACTAGAAAAACAACAAGTATTAAAAATAAAGAAAATGAAAATCCTAACTCACTTTCGTAGGAATCATGGTTGCATTTAGCATATGCAACAATCCTTTTAAACCACTCGGTGTCTCGAGTGGACGAGTGAAGTCTCGTGAGGGTTTACAAGGAATTCATTTACTACTAAAAGTATACAAACATGGCAATTGTTTTGAAAATAGTTTGCTACAGGAAGAAATTATGGCGTAACATCATCGCATGAGTTACGCCGTAAGTGAAATGACCTGACATTTGATGTTTGCTGGGAAATAGTAACGGCATTACCACAATGATTCAGCTACGCCGTAGAAAGTCTCTGATGCAAATCTCAGAAAACTCGACTTCTTTAGACCATTATGAGGCCCCTCCAGCACTTCGCCTGTATTTCCTCATAGTAAAAACCTGCAAAAATGATGCACAAACATACCAAGCATAAAATCCTATAAAATTAAAGATAAAAAATAAAAAGATAGGCATGGGGTGCTTCTCACGATGCGCTTGTTTTTATTCGAGTCACGAGCTTGACTCCACCCTTATTTATTGAGTAAAAGGGTGTTCATCCTCTCACTTGAAATCAAGTGTCGGTGAAAATAGCAATAAACAACATGAGGGTATAAATTTGCTAAGGGGTAGGGAAATGAGGAATTAGAGTCATACCTTGAAATGGATGTCAGTTCCCTCCTTACCTTACCGGTTTTTAGTTGACAGCTTTGATAGGATTGGCTCACTCCATGATGCGGTTGAATAATTGGCTTACACACCACATTTGTCTCTTTGTCATCACGGTAGTACCCAAAGTTTCTCCTCCAAATTCCTTCTCAAGCTCAAACAAAATCAGGTTAGCCGAAGGTGCTTTGTTGTTAGGTGGTGTAATGTCCATGGCTTGTGCGGTCAAGGGTTGCACCTCGTCATCCATAATTTCGGCAACCTGTATGGGAAAACTAGCAAGATCGTTAGTAATAGAGATAGAAGTAGAGTTAGAAGTGATACCATTATGTGCTGTAGTTGATTTCATACGAGTTTGTGGAATTGCATGTTCATCCTGTAATCTCATTCATTCTATCTTCTTTGATTGATCCTTGCTCGTTTCTTCCTCTCTGTTAGGTCACCATAAGGATGATAACATAAGCATAATAACATGTAGAATGATAAGAGAAAGAGATGAGATGGTTGGTTTCTTCACAAACAAGAATAACAAAGGTTTAATGCATAAAAAGAAAGAACCAACACCCTCCTAATAAGGTTACATTTCTTATTTATAGGCAAGGGAGCTAGGGCAACACCTCTAGTCCCTTCCCTTACACGTTTGGGCCTTGCATAGGCCTATGGGCTTATTACATAAGCCTAGCTCTAATTACAAACATATAAGCCTACATAGCAACCTATTACATATCTAATGACCGACACTTGATAGTAGTTTCACGTGATCCCAAAAATCTCCCCCTAAGGGTTGGTCATCTAGGTTGCTTAACATCTTTCCAACAATCTTCTTTCTTGTGAGCAGATATGCTTTAGATTCTTTAACTTTATCAGCTTGACGTCTTATGTTTCTTTGTTCTTTGTTCTTTGTGGTTGTGGTGATTATATGTTGTTGTCTGCCATTCGTCATCTTCAGTGATTATGGTGCTTCACGTCTTTCTCCACCATGCTCATACTTCTTTTGACTTTGAATCTCTAGTTTTGTGTAGTTCTCAAGTCTTTAAACTTTGTATATTCTTTGACTTTGGCGAATAATCATCTTTAACTTTTTGTTGCCTTTGATTTTGGTGAGAACTTTCTTTTGATACGATGTTGGTATGAGCATGTGGAGATGGTGCAGTCTTTCCTCCAAGGAACAATCATCAGTACCTGCATGAATATGTTAGTTGAAAAAATACCAATCGATCACGGTGGACTTTTCTTGTAGAATTGACCACTATGATTGTTTTACTGATGAATGTATTGATTCCATTCACCTTGGTCGGGCACATCAGCCGTCCGAATCTCATTGAGGGACAATTATCGTTACATAGAATAAATTCAAGTAATAACCCATGTGTTCAGGACTCGATTCATGAAAGGAATCTCCTTGGCGGGATTTCTAGCACTTAAAAGTTCGAATGTTGAGAGTATTAACAACATAGTGTGAAAACACATCTCTAATTCTTACAAAGGTTGTTCCTGAATTAGAGGCCCTCAAAAAGGCTAATAAGATATACCGAAGTATATCAACAATTCAGGTGAGCCGTTGAAGTATACCGAAGCATCACTCCACGACTGTAGACTGTTTGAAGCAAAACCACACTAAGCGTAAACCGCAAGGGAATACCGAAGTGACCTGTTCTCAGGGTTGTTTGATGTTGACCTTGGCAGGAGTTTCCATTCAATCACTGAGGATCACAATTGTAAATCTTCTCATAAATGTTCTGGCAGATTGCTAAGATCTGCGTAGGACTCTAGAATATATCACTTGTGTCCTTATTGTTTGAACACCAAGTGATGAAATATTATGTAAAACCCTCATTTTTAAAACCCGAATTTGACAACCAATTAAAATTTTATTCCTAGTACATTAATTATTTAAGAAAAATAAGAAAACATTTAAGAAAAAAAGGGAAAGAAGTAAGAAAATGTCTACCATATTTAAAACCCATTAAGCCCAATTTAATACCAATTAATGCCCATTACTACTACACGCTCCACCCTAAAATATATCTATATACGTTTTTTCTTCATTCCCCCTAAACCGAATACAGCTTAAAAAAAAAGAAAAAAAAGGCATCTCCTTTATCTCCCAAAATTGAATTCGGTTAAACCCTAATTCTAGTTGGCATTCGAATTAGAAGATCAAGAAGGTGAATTCAGTGTTTGATTGGTGATATTCGGGTGTTCTTCATCCCTTGTTTTTGGTGTTCCCTTGGTATCCCTAAACTCTTGTTATTTATCTTTTTAATTCAAATAATATATGTGTAATAACATGAAAACCGGAATTGAAACAATGGTAACATGATTAGGTATGTAAAAGGATGATTAAAAGATGTTTTTGGAACCCTCAATTACTGTACACAAATCGGATTTGGTTTAAATGAGGTAAATAAATCATTTAGGGTTTTTTAGATCTCTTGTTTACTTTTATGTTTATGTGTAATTTGTTATGGAAATGGATACATGTTCAATTGTTTATGAATACATTATTTTATGAACATGTTAATATGATATATGAAACCTAATCTAATGGTATAATGAATGAATAGAAGATGTAATATATTCATTTTATATGTGACTTATGCTTATTAGAAACTTTTATGATTTTATGTGATTTAGGAAGTTATGGTTTTGGATGTGTATGGTTATGGTCAATATGATATGATGCTTTTAATAATGAGTATTTGACATATGAATATGAGTAAAGGATGATAATGAACGCATATTTACAAGGTTAGGGTTTATATGGAATTCTATGATTTTATGTGAACATGTTGCTTATAAAAAGGACTTGTAAACTATGAAACTAAGCAAAAGGTTTGACATATGAATATGAGTAAAGGATGATAATGAATTCATATTTACAAGGTTAGGGTTTATATGGAATTCTGGGAGCTGATTACTCCATTATGCTACTTATGTTACTTATGAAGATTATTATGATATTATGATATGATATGTTTCTGGCTCGTGGTAGAATTCTGTAACCCTCACACCATTTTCTACACTTCTGTTATACATTCGTTCAGTTATTTCCGTGGGCTATAATTATCATTTTAGTATTCCTATTTGCTTTTTGTGACTACCATGCTTGTACTTCTGGTTGGTATTTTCCGTTGCTTATGATATTCGGCGTAATAATTGATATTTACCTGACGTGTCGATCTGCAATACTTACACTTTTGACCATGCTACCGTTTAATTAGGAAATTAGATTCAAGTTATGTCATCTGTTTAGTTGACTTGTTAGTTGCCATGCTATATTCTTGTTCAGTTAATTCATTTAATTATGATGTTCGTTCTGTATTCCTACCTGATACATGTGACTACCATGTTTATACTGCTATTAGTATTCTCACTGGTTATGATACTTGTTCTGTTTATTAACTGTGGATTATCTGACTTGTGTGATTGCCATACTTACATTCTATTCAGTTGCTTCCACCTGCTTAGAATTCAGTTTAGCTCATATATATTCTAATTATATGATTTATTTGTGTTGCCATATTTACGTTTAGTTGATCCGCTAACTGATATGCTTGTACACTGTTTGGTTGCTTGTTTTTTTTATTGATACTATTTACCAACCCCTATTTGTTTATGTCCGGTATTTGTATGTTTGGTTATTTGTATGTGCTTATATCTGTTCGCCGATTCACTGTTTTGCTTTGGTCTCCTTTGATTTTTGTTCTTCTTGTTATCTGTTAATATTGTGTTCTGTAGGTTCCTCATTGACTCATTTTGTTCACTGCTATGAACTTGATATCAGTTTCCTTTGATTCCTTTTGTATCTTTAAGCACTACCGCATTTTCTTTTTCATGCGGCAAGTACTAAGCGGGATGTTGGGCTTTTGTTGGGCTGAGAGTAGAAGCTTGAGTGGTCCAACCCTAGTTTACTTTTCGTTTGGACTCTTTTTGAAGAACACTTGTTTTGGCATTTTATTTATTTTTGTGATGGTGGATTATGTATTCCTTTTTAAATTCGTCAGTCTATATGACTTAACATTTATTTATAAGAGACTTCCATTTGTATTTTCATTAGTATGTTCTGATATGACTCCATACTGTAGCATTCGAACCATACTGTAGCATTCATTAGTATGTTCTGATATACCTCCATACTGACGACGATGACATAGAGGGGATTTTAGATTACCTTGAGTTGCAAGGAAAAGAGGAATTTACTGACCCCAATGATGAAGCATATGAGCAAAGGAGGTGCAAACTCCTTGGGATTCCATATAAGAGGCCACCTCCGATTATTGCTGAAAAGTGTGAATTTACTAGATACCACTTGGGGCCGGAGGAAAATTTTTGCAAAAATCAGAAGATCGAGACTAAAGAATACCTCCGCACTGCCACAAATGTCGCTTGGGTCAGACATAACTTGATGAAAGACATGGAGGAAGTTGGCCGGGTCCAAAGGCCATCATAAAGCCCCGAGGCTTTGAGTCAAACTTAAAGACTCGTAAATAAAGAAAAGTGCTCTTTCGAGAGACAACCCGAATTATCCCTTTCATTTGTTTTATTTCAATTTCTGTTGGGTTTTATGTTTTTAACCATTTTTGCAGGAAAAGAAGAAAAGTTGATGCTCCAACATACTGATCTGACCTGAGTTACAGCGTAACTCATTCTCATGGTTACTCCGTAACAGCCCTTTTGTAGCAGAACCTCAGAAGAATTACCAATTACGGCGTAATGCCATCTCTGTGGTTACGCCGTAGCTACACTTTTGCAGCGTATGCCAAGTTTTTCCTAGTTATGGCGTAACTCCTTCTGGAATTACGATGTAACTATCCTCTGCATTACTTCTTTCAATTTAAACACAATAACCTTGTATTAGTCTTTTAAATGAACTTTGTGGGTATGTTCCCTGTAAGCCCTCACGAGACTTCACTCGTCCACTTGGGACACCAAGTGGTTTAAAAGGCTTGTAGCATGCGTTAAATGCAACCGTGATTCCTACGAAAGTGAGTTAGGTTTATTTTTCATTTTCCATTTTTTATCTTTTTAGAATTATGCTTGTCGGTAGTGTGATTTCAAGGATTGAAGTTTGCTCATGGATGCTTATGCGAAGGCACGACTCTATTTCGTGTTATTTCTTTTTGAAGCAAAATTCAGGGAAGTTCTCGCTCTAATTCTACTTTTCTCTTCACCTTTATTTAACGCTTAATACAAAAGGGACTTTGTACAATTCAAGTGGGGGGTCGGGAGTAGAATTGTCTCTTGAACTTTATTTTGCCCTTGTTTTTCTAGTTTATTTTGAAAAATTATGCCATTTTTAAAATTTTGACATATGTTTCTTAACCTATCTAGATTAGACCTTAGCCGAGCACATACAACCCTTGATATTATATGGTGAGATTAGCCTTATATGTTTCCAAAATTTTACCCCAAATCCACCAAATTACGAGTGTGCCGGTAGCTTGTAAACTTTAGAACTTGGCCTTTACATCATTTCGAGACCATAGACGAGGTATGTTGAGTTAGCTCGATGTATTTGGACTTTTCAGTTTAAGAAGGCAGTATTATAGGATTATCACCTAAATAGCCTATCATTGTGTGTCTATCGATTATTCACCTCGACTTCTCAACCCACCCTTTTGTTGCACTCACCTTTAGTGCAAGATACACCCATCTGAGCCATTCCTTTTGTTGGATCGATGTACTCTAACCAAACTAACTTATGTAGCTTGTAAAGGGCTTAGCAACCTTGGATAAATCCTAAGTCACTAACAATGAAACACTGAATTAACTCTATTAAGTATGCGGAATTTACTTGAATAAAGCTAAGAAGAATTAACTTTAACTTCAATAATTATATTAAAACTCTGAACCTGCTTAATACACAGATTCACTAACAATATCTAACAACTCTAATATCGATCTTAGTAAAATCTAATAATGCACGTACATTCACATGCCAATCTAGGGGTCCTTTTATAGGCATAAGGATAACCCTAGTCGGTTTACAATTCTATTTCTTGTACGTCAAGTAATTCTAAACTAAACTTAGAACATTCTAGAATTACATTATTATCCTTAATGATTTTGCATAACAGTCCTTTAACCATGCAGTACTTTGATAAACGAGCAGTACTTTGAATTTCTTTAGCAGTACTTTGACTTTCTTCTTTAGCAGTACTTTGACTCTTCAGCACTTTGACTTTCTATATCCCAACACCTTTCATTTTGTTAACCCAATATATTGTTTCATTACACCTATACACCTTAGCCTACCCTGTAGTCTTTATTTGTGATGGGCAAGTCATCATTTGCCTAAGTTCAAGATTCAAGTGGAAAGGTTCGGGAATCACGCTTTCGTCGACGACATATTCTTAAAGATCATTGAAGACCCCCCGAATTCCCATTGTTTATCTCAAGTGGGGGGATGTTATGTTTAGTAGTTATAATTCCTAAAAAAATGATTCGAAAAAAAAAGTAATGTATTTGTTATTCAGTTGATTGTAAAGTGCGATATTATAAGCACTTAATTATGAGCTTAATTTAGATTTAGTATCGAGGAGGCCACCTCGGTCACATTTGAAGATTGGAGTTGGCAATTGCGCCAACAGTTGGAGAAAAGGTAGTGTGCCCATCATGACGTCTTCTAATGACACATCTACCTAGTATATCATGATCCGGTTTCTTAACTTCGAAACTTAAACTTTGGGCGGACGGTAAGTGGTGATGACTTAGTTATGGATTTAGACTATCTGCTTGATTTTTATTTTATACCATTTATATATCCCATGTCTTATCCTACCCTTTAGTCATGAAGCGTGTCTAGGTGATGTAGTGAGCAATATTTGGTGTCTTGGCCATGGATTTGGTAATGTATCATTGATTTTTCCACTTCGCCGTGACATGTTAGTAATGATAAATCTCCCTTAACCTTTGTCGTGTCTACCCATATTGCCTTCGAGAATTGTTTTGCCCTTAACTCTAGTAGTAGAGATTTGTGTAACCGCCAAGCTTTTGATAGAATATGTTGGGATTTAGAAAATCTAGTTGTTAAAGTGTCGGTCACCTCAAGTATATGCAATCATTAGAAAGCTCGTAGTCGTAATTATTTAATGTTAGTTAGTAATTAGTTAAGCAACACCGTAGAGGACGGACGGGTCTTTACCCGCTGTATGCCTGATCCATAGCCCTTAGGAGGCGTTTTGTGTAAGATACTATAAATAACCTCTACCTCCCAAGGTAGAGGGTTGGAGCTCATAATAAGATTTTTCCTTTCTCTCACTAAGCTTCCTAAACCTCTAAACTTTCTCTCTCTAATACTCTAAGCCGTACGCCCCTATTTAATGTGTTATGACGTGTTTATGAATTACAATATGTTACAAATGGTATCAAGAGCCATGGTTTGATCATCTCTCTTACATGTTCTTGGATTTCTAGTGGTTTTATATGGTTTTTGGGTTTGAAAAAGTTTAGTGGTATTTACATCATTTTGTCCATTTCTGGTGTTAAAGTTTGGATTTTGATTGTGCTTTTGTGTTTAGAATCACTATAAGTGCTTAGGTTTTGATTTGGAAGGCTTGAATCAGCGTGGTTGGGTTGTTTTTGGATTGAAAAGTGGGGGTTTTGAATATTTCATCCTAGCGACTTGAGTCTCGTACTTGATTTCATCATAGCAACTTGTCTCTACGTTTTAAGCAACTTGTCTGTGTTGTGTGAAGCGACTTGTGCACTAAGCGATCTGTCTTTTGAGACAAAACGACAAAAAAGAAAAAGTAGTGGACGTACTGTTTTGTCTAGCGATTTGTCACTAGCGACTTGTCTATCTAGTAAGTTGTTACTCTAGCAACTTCTGTGTATAACGACTTGTCACTAGCGATTTGTCTTCATAGCGACTTGTGTCACTAGCAACTTGTTCTTCTAGCGAGTTGTCACTCTAGCAACTTGTGTGTCTAGCAACCTGTTACTAGCGATTTGCCTTCATAGCGATTTGTGTCACACAAGCGACTTATCTCTCTAGCGACTTGTCCCTTGAGCAACCTGTATACCTAGCGACTTGGTGTAAAGCGACTTGTCTTCATGGTTTGAAGCGACTTGGTTAATTATTGTTTCTGATTGTTACATTTTACGGTTTTCTCTTGATTTAGTAAAATCCCGTGAAAGAATCTATTTCCCAGTTTAATCAAAGAGTTATAAAATCCCGTGGAATCTGTAATCATGTCTACCAACGTGCCTACAATCATCTCTTCTGTAGCTGAGGACGTTCAAGCAGCAGATCGATACTCGCCCACCCATGTTAGATAGGACTGATTATGACTCATGGGCTCAACGAATCAGGTTGTAGTGTTTGGGTAAGGATAATGGGGTTAACATTCTCAAATCAATTGATGAAGGACCTTATCGATTGAGACTACCGAGAGACATACTTGAAACTGCGCGGATGGTTCGGTGATCTTAGGTTTGGACAGGCCAAAGACATATGATGAGCTCAATGATAAGGAGAAAAAGAGATATGATGCTGATATCGTGGCTTCAAACATTATACTTAAGTGTCTACCAAAAGACATCTACAAGTTAATCAATCACAACACTGAAGCCAAGGCAGTTTGGGACAATGTTAAGATGCTTCTCTCTGGTTCTGAATTAACCAAAGAAGACAGGGAATCTCAATTGTATGATGATTTTGAGAACTTTAAGATGAACCCTAGATAAAGTGTCACTGAATACTATGTGAGGATCCACAAACTTGTGAATGATATGAGGAATATCAAAATGACCATGACAAATATTCAGCTCAATTCAAAGTTTGTGAACAACATGAATCCCAAATGGCACAAATTTGTCACCTCAGTTAAGCTAACCAAAGGATTAAGGCACACCAACTATGAGTAATTGTATGCCTTCCTACTTCAGAATGAGAAGCATGCTATGTTTGAACGAATGATTCTTGAAAAGTTCAAATCTAATCATGGAGATGCAAGCTCATCAAATGACTCAACAACATTCTACACAAATGTAGGAATTACCACCAAAGCTTCTCAAGTCATAACAACGGGTAACGGTAACCACAAGCTCATTCCAGATCCATCTTACAAGCCTCCAGACCCAAACACAATCATGGAACATTTCATCAATCAACTGGCTCTTATGGTTAAGCAAAATCTGAACCTCACTCCATGCACTAACAATGATATCGAATCTGGTCCAATCTA
Organism: Chrysanthemum makinoi; assembly: GCA_910596185.1. NCBI lineage: Eukaryota > Viridiplantae > Streptophyta > Magnoliopsida > Asterales > Asteraceae > Chrysanthemum > Chrysanthemum makinoi. The sequence continues at coordinate 75,109,269 of OU343220.1, forward strand.
CACAATCATGCTATTGTCGAGATGGTAAGATCATGGTGCAACCAGGCAAGGAAGACAGTATGAACAAGGAAAGGGTGGAAAGCTGGAGGGTATGTGGCTAATCGTAATCATGGAAGGAATGCAAATCAAGGACAAGGAAAGCCAATCAAGTGCTACAACTGTGGTGGTGAAGGACATATTACAAGGAACTGCACATCTCTAAAATGCTCTCAAAATGCAGAGTATTTCAGGGATAAGATGTTGCTGGTGCAAGCTGAGGACAATGGAGCAGTTTTGGATGAAGAAGAGTTGTGTTTTGCCGAGGGAAATGCCAAAACATATGATGTCGATGTGGATGAGCACCAATTCAGAAATAGGTCACAATCATCAAAATGCCTTTCAAGTTGCTGACTGTGATGCATTTGAATATGATGTCGATGATGAACCTACTGCCCAGACAATCTTCATGGCTAGCATTTCACCAATGGTCTCTCCAAAGGTCTCATCACTACAACAGGCTGGTCCACCCAAAGATTCAATTATTTCAGAGGTATTAAAACTATACGATGAAGTTGATGAGCAAAAGATACATAACAAAGTACAATCACATGAATCCAATGAATCAGATATAGATAATGTGGGTAATAGTAATATTGTCCCACATGATCAATATGTGATACAAAGTGAAAGTGAGATCGTACCAAGTGATGCATCTTCCGTAAATAATGATGACTATGTTTTTGATAAATACACCGCATGTGCCCCTGATGATTCTATATCTCAACTGAATGCCTATAAAGAACAAGTTGCTATTTATGAACAACGTGCTAAGTTTGAGTTAACTACCCGTGAGCTGGAAATGGATGACCAAATGCGTACAATTATTAGAAAAAGTAATTTTCGGGAAGAAATATTAAAACAAGAACTAGATTCCTTAAAAGACAAACTAAACAAAACAGTTAAGCAAAAGCAAGAACTTCAAGAAAATATTAAAGTGCTTAAACAGGAATTTAATGCTAAGGAATCAAAACTTTTAACTGATTTTTCCAACCTAAAAACTTTGAAAAACAAGCTTGAAAATAAGTTGTACGTACAAGGGAATACCATTCAGACTGCTCACATGATCACTAAGCATAGAGTTCTAAGTGACAAACATAGTATTTCCCTTGTAGAGGAGCCAAATCCCGAGTATTGTAAAAAGGCTAAAGCTTTCCATACGATTGTATATGATGGAAATGAGATCCTCAAGCCTAGGAAAAGAACATCATGTATTGGAAGCACATAAGAGGATAGAAAATTAGAAGATGCCTCTAGGGAGAAAATGGATAGGAAGCTAAAAGATCCTCAGTGTAAAAAGCAAAACATAACGATCAAACCCCATGATTACACTAAAGAAAATTGGATTTCCATGAACATGTTTAAGCCTCAAACTCAATTAACCCCAGAACAAGTTTTTTGGAAAAAAGACATGGATAAGCAAAAAGCAAATGTACTTGTTGAAACAAACACTCCCCTTTGGAAAGCCTCCCACTACTCGTGTATCCTCCGAATACACCAATGCATTTAGTTCCTAGAACCCTTCCCACTAAGAGCAAGACCTTAATCAGCCTGTATGTTGTTTATCAACTATTCGTTGATTTTGAGAAGACATGTAAGAAGAGAATCAAACCTACAGGGATAACTGAAGGGGAAAGGGGTTTTGAGCAAACTAAAGAATGCTATTTAACTGAAGTCATGCCTTTCTTTAAACAATTAAAAAATCAATTTGAGAGTCTTCAAAAGGGGATAGACTCAGAGATTAAAGAAATGGAAAAAGAATTTGATGCAATGATAGTTGAGTTCAATAATTATGAAGGGGAAGTCAAATATAATGAAGTTGAAAGGAAGAATCTGCATATCTTAAATGAGAACTTGATATCGAGTTGTCTGGCTCAAGATGTGTTTTATTCTACTAAGTATTCTATTATCTTTCTCAATTTCATGAATTATCTGTTGCTTTGAAAGTTTCCCATGATCGTGTCATTGAGCTTGAAAACAAAGATTCAAAACTAAATGAGAAAATTGATCAGGATGATCACGATAATTTGGTAAAACACTTTTCTAAGCTGGAAGTTGAACATTTTGATTTGCAACTAAAATATCAACATCTCAAAGAAAATGTTAAAACATCAAACATCAAGATATCCTCGGATGTTCCGTGAGTTTGATGCGCTTTTGAAATAAACAACGTGACGAACTGATTCGAGCTCATCGTAACACGATCGAAAGTTGAAACCCAAATTTCACAATTAAAGGGTGAAAAGAATGTGATCTGGCTCCCAAATGCCTCCTCTTTAGATTCTCAATTTCTCAAAACTTTCATCTTCAAAACATCATTAACGTATTACAACAAGAAAATGAAAGTTTTATAGAAGAAAATGAAAAGGTCAAACGAAACTTCAAAGAGTTATACGATTCAATGAAAGTCACTCGTGACAAAAACAATGAAAAAATAACTTTATTACAAAAGGAAATTGAGAATCAAGAGTCGAAAGGGAAAATGCCACTTGTCTTCAATGAGAATGTTGCATCAAAGGCATCTATATTCTAAATATATTGGATGTTAAATACATTCCTCCCCATCTTAGAGACAATGAACTTGTGTTTCATGATTACTTTTTTCATCTTAAGGATAGTCTAGAATGCCTTCGTGAGATTGTAGAAGAAGATCGCATAAATAAACCACTTGATAGTGAAGTTAGGTATGCTTGCTTATATGCCAAACGATCTCAGGAGCTTTTAGAATGTTTAAGAGTAACTTGCCCAAGATCCTTTTGTAAGAATGATAAAGTTATTATGCCTTGCTCCATGCCCAGTGTTAAGAAAGTGAACTTTAATGTGCCTTCAAGTAGTTCAGATCCCAACACTTCTAAACCTGAAATGAAAAAAGTAGCAAAACCAACTAATGTTCCCATTCCCCACAGAGTAAAAGTGACACCAAAGCGAGCGGGTCAAAGCCTCAAGGCAACACAAAGAATGATAGGACCTTGCAAGCTAGGAATGTTCAGTGGAAAAGAGTAGAAGATCACCTTAGGAAGAATGAAACTATGTTGAATAAAACGAATTGTGTTGATTCTAGTATTAGCTCTAAGCATGCTGTAATTAATGCAAATTCTGCTACTTTTGGCAAAACATGTTATGATGATTGCTTGGTTTCTGTTACTAATCATGTATGTGGTGTGAATGATTTGATTAATGCTGTTAAATACCCAGTTAAAACTATTAATGCCAACAATCAAGTTAAGAAGGCTAGAAAGCAAAGGTGGAAGGAGGATAGAAAACATTGGAAACACACATGAAGAAAATTTAGTAATGTAGGTTATCAGTGGATACCTACTGGCCGCAAATTTAATCTTAATGAGTTGTGCCCTAAATTATCTAAGTCAATGCCCATTAGGAAATGGATGCCTACCGGTAAAACTATACCTTTAAGAAGTGAACATACTTTGAATAGATCTACTGTTTCTACTAGCCCGACTCCTACCTCTAATGATCTTATTGATTCTCGCTTCTCATGTGGATGTTCCAATCTCGTTTTCTAACCAAGTGGAACCCATTCTTGCATGGGGATCCAAATTATCCAGTTATCCATTCTTGTCTGTGTTCAACTGCAGGTCGTTCAAATCGTTTTGTGGTACTTGGACTCAGGCAGTTCCAAGCATATGACTGAGACCGCCATGGCTCATGAACTTCGTGAGTAAATTTATTGGGACAGATCGGGAACGACCATTTTGGTGCAATTATGGGTTATGGAGATTATGTTGTTGGTGATAGTGTAATCTCCAAGGTATATTATGTTGAATTGTTTCGTTAGAGAACTTGATGGTGTGGAACTGTTAAGAGGAACACGTGGTTCAAACCTATACACCATCTCTATAAAAGACATGATGAAGTCTCTCCAATCTGCTTGTTGTCAAAGGCTTCGAAAACAAAGTCATGGTTATGGCATCATCGTCTCAATCACTTGAAATTCGGCACCATTAATGATCTCTCTCCGAAAGGACTTTGTAAGAGGCTTAACCATTAAATTATGAAAAGATCATCTTTGTTCAGATGCCAATTGGGAAAAGCAAGAAATATGCCCACAAATCCAAACCCGCAAACTCAGTTATGGAAGTTCTTCATACTCTTCATATGGATTTGTGCGGACCTATGAGAGTCCAAATGATAAATGGGAAGAAATATGTATTAGTCGTTGTTGATGACTACTCTCGATTTACTTGGGTTAAGTTTTGAGGACAAAGGATGAAACTCCGGATGTCATCATCAAACTTATCAAACAAATGTAGGTTCGACTTAACAAGATGTTAGAATTATTCAACATACAATGGCACTGATTTTGTTAACAAAGACCTAAGTCAGTTTTATGAAAGTATTGGAATCACCATCAAAGAAGTGTTCCACGCACGCCCCAACGAACGGTGTAGTTGAAAGACTAAATCGACCATTGTTGAAGCTGCAAGAACAATGCTAATTTACTCAAAGGTTCCAATGTTTCTTTGGGTGAAGCCATTAACGCTTGCTACACCCAAAATCGCTCCCTCATACACACCACTCATGGAAAACTCTCATACTAACTTGCCCATAAACGAAAACCTGATCTCTCCTACCTTCGTGTTTTTGGTGCTTTGTGATATCCAACGAATGACGGTCAAGATTTAGGTAAATTAAGAGCTAAAGCGGACATTGGAGTTTTTGTGGGTTACGCACCAAACAAGAAGGTTACCGAATCTACAACAAAAGAACTCGAGATATCATGGAAACTATTCACGTCACGCTCGATGAGTCAAGGTTCGGGCAAATGGCTCCAGGACAATCAAGTTATGGACCCGCATCACAACCTTCATTAAGTAGTCCCACTAGTTCTTCTCTTGTACATAATCCCTCACTAGCAATTCCATATGTACCCCCTTCGGAAGATGATTTGAAGAAATTGTTTGATTCAATGTTTGATGAACACTATGAGCCTATTGCTAATGATCAGTCAAATCCATCAACAGAGGCTGCCCCTAACCCAGTCAACGTAGATAACCCTTCGCTCTATGTCATTGAGTCAAGAAGTTTACCATCCGCAGATCACTCATCCTCATCCTCATCCTCAATCATCAAGTGTACATCATGGAAATTTTTCTGACACCTATGATGGAGATAACCCCTTTGCTACCCCAAGATGCTCTATTTGAGAACATATTTGCCTCAACCAACTTCGAACCATCTTCATCGAGATCCAAACTCTGCTACTTTAGTTCCTTAACAACAACCCACACGAATACCTATGAAAATGGACACATGATCATCCATTGGACAACATCATTGAAACCCTCACCCAGTATCCACTCGTAAACAACTTGCAACTGATGCCTTATGGTGCTTCTTCAACTCTGTACAATCTAAGGTCAAAACAAAAGACGTTAAAACTTCCATGAATAAAGACAGCTGCTTCAATGCCATGCAAGAAGAAATTCATGAGTTTGATCGACTAGATTTATGGGAATTAGTACCTGCTCCTGACTGTGCTATGATCATTGCTCTAAAGTGGATCTTCAAATTAAAACTTGATGAGCATGGTGATGTGCTAAAGAACAAGGCTCGATTGGTTGCAAAAGGATACCGTCAAGAGGAGGGTATTGACTTTGAAGAATATTTTGCTCTAGTTGCACGATCGAGGCAATCGAATCTTCCTGGCTAACGCTGCAAGTAAGAACATGGTAGTCTATCGATGGATGTAAAGACTTTTCTTAACGGAGATATTAAAGAAGTCGATACGCTAGCCAACCCTAGGTTTTGTGGATCCAGAGCATCCTACTCATGTCTATCGCTTGAAGAAGGCCCTTTATGGCTTGAAGCAAGCTCCAAGGGCATGGTAAGACACGCTATCGAAGTTTCTTCTATCTAATGGATTCAACAAAGGAGCAGTTGATCCGACATTGTTCACCCGAAAGTCAGGCAAACACTTAATTCACGTTTAAATCTATGTTGATGATATTATTTTTGCCTCGACTGACTCCAATGAATGTGATCGTTTTTCTGAGGAGATGGGCTCCAAATTTCAAATGTCAATGATGGGACAAATGTCATTTTTCTTGGGATTACAAATTTCACAAAGTCTCTGAGGCATTTTTATCAATCAATCTAAATATGCTAATGAAATTTTAAAGAAATTTGAATTTGATTCTTGTGACCCCGCTGACACTCCCATGGAGCATACTAAACTGGATGAGGACCACTCAGGGATCATGGTTGACCAAAATAAATATCGTAGTTTGATTGGATCCCTCGATGTACCTTACCAAGTAGACCGCATATTTCTTCGCCAGTATGCATGTGTGCTAGATACCGTGCTAAGCCTTCCAAAAGAACCTTGAAGCGTGTTAACGGGTCTTTCGATATCTCTAAGGAACCATCAACATGGGACTTTGGTACCCGGGACACCGGATATCACTAAAGCTATGCGATGCCGACCATGCAGGTGTCAAGATACACGTCGAAGCACGTCCCGAGGTGCTCATTTTTAGGTGATAAGCTTGTGAGCTGGTCTTCAAAGAAAACATGAGTACTTCTATATCCTCTACGTAGGTGAACATAGCCATGTCATCTTGTTGTGCTCAAATCCTATGGATGAGATCCCAATTATCCGACTATGGCTTTGAATTCAACAAAATCCCTCTGTATTGTGATAACAAGAGTGCCATTGCTCTCTCATGCAACAACGTACAACACTCAAGAGCAAAGCAAATCGACCTTCGACATCATTTCATCAGGAGGAAGTGGAGAACGTGTGGTGGAACTATATTTTGTGAGGACCATATCGTTAGCGTACATCTTCACCAAAGCTCTTCCTAGAGAACGCTTTGAGTTTATCCTTCCACGACTTGGTCTAAAGAGTCTACAACCGGAAACACTCAAACGCCTTCAAGAGGAAGACGAGGAGTAAAAGTTTTTCTTCATCCATCTCTTGTAAATATTTAAAAAAAAAAATTATAAAACCCCCAAAAGAAAAATTGAAAAATATAAAATTTCAAAAATCTATAAAATTAAAAATCTTTGAAAAAGCAATATATATATATATATATATATATATATATATATATATATATATATATATATATTTTTTTTTCATTTTTTTCTATTCTTCGATAACATCTACGGTCTTTGATTTGTCACTCTAAGAATGACACGTGTCTTTAGATGAAGTTCGATTGTATATAAGCTTAAAAAAAAAACATTTTGAGAGAATGAAAAACAAAGGTTTATAGTCATTTTAGACTGTACCCCGGTTTTAAAAGAAAGAACAGAGCCATGCTTTATCTTATTTTTCAAATCTCATGCTCTGATTCTAAAAACAAAGTGTTTGTCACCAAAAAGACTGATGTTTCCTTCACAAATATTTTTCCTTCTATAACTTCTTCTGAAAAATATTTGTTATCTAATGAAAACTAAATAGTTTTGAAAAATAACTCGGACTAAATTTTTGAAAATCATATGGACTTGACATTTTTCAAAATCTCTATCTCTCAATCAACAACTTATGTCATTGATTGAGGGGGAGGATGATTTCAATTAAATCTAAAAGGTTATTTGTCAAACAATTGCAATGTCTTATACAATTGGTTCAGACCTTGGCTAATGTTATGTTTTCATAAGATACTTAAGCATGCTTGAACATTGGAGTTTAAAGTCTCAAAATCTGATTCTTATCAGTTAAAATATTTTTCAAAAGCAAGTCACAATTCTCCTCCAAAGCTTTCAAAATCAATTTAAATCAATAGAGATCACAAATCTCAATGGATTTGAAAATTGTGATCGGGGGAGAATATTGTGATTTAAACTGATAATTCGATAAATGGTTTTGTAAGTGATTAGCAAGCTCTCCTCCCTACATGTGCCAAACGATTTCAAATTTTCCATGCACATGTTAAGGGGGAGCATCTATATCAAACCAAAAAGGATTGAAACGTGGATTTGTCTCTAAGTGCAGTGTTTTCCTAATATGTGCAAAACACTTTCAATCTCGATGCACATATTGAGGGAGAGCAACTTTTGAAAACCACATCCTTTCCCAAAAAATCTTTAACAAAGTATTTGAAAAACTATTTTGATCGGAAGGTGATGTAGATATTTTTAGAAAATGTTAATCAAAAGAATTGAATTCATCCTCTTGCCTCCATGTGCCAAAACGATATCAAATATACGATGCACATGTTGAGGGGAGCTTTTTCTAAAATATCAAAAACAATTCAGGTACAAAATGCTTTGATAATATATTTAAGTACCGGATTGATTTTCAAATGGTTCCAATGGCGTAAGAACAATAACAAAAGACCGACCAAATTTACCTTATGTATGGAGATATAAGGATGGTTAGGTTAGGTATTCGTTCCCATGATCCCGCCAGAGCCGGAGGGATCTACCCAGTGACAATCCACTAGATAGTGTAGAAGTCCTTAGGTATGATGAAAAAAAAGGGAGAAAAATGAGAAATGGGAAGAGCGGATCGAGATAGAGCTAGAACCGAATAAACCCAACAAAGTTCTAGTTATGAAATCTCTAATGAAGGGGTTGAAGAATGAAAAAGAATTGAATGTGAAAAGGGTGAAAAGAAATAGCACTCCAATAATTCAACCTTAGGGCAAAACCGGTTCAATACATATGCTACCGGTGGTTACTAAGGTAACACCGGTATTGAATACAAGACGTCATGGACCCGGACGACCCTCTCACTACAACTTCAAGCTACTCAAGTTCCTCTTAAAAGGACTTGTTTCATTCTCACGGGGAACCTACAATATCTATCGACTCTCTATTAGAGATTGTTGATATGAAAAGGAGACCCTCTCCCTAGTCTCCAGATAGGAACCAAATGTGCACTATTGAGTCTAGAGCCACGAGATCATCAATAAATCTCATTAGGACACAAAAATAATGAAGACTTACTGTTTCACACAATGTGGAAAGTGAGATTTTATCTTAAGAGTCCTACGCATTATCCTTGTGGTATTGCCAGAACATCTGAGTGATATGTAAGATATTTACGATGAAGATGGAAATCCTTCTAGAGCCAACATCAAACAAGCTCTTGGTAAGTAACATGTGAGATCTATCCAATAGATCAAACTTGTGACAACTGGATTGAAACAATGGGGCGATTCATTATTGAATCAACCTTGGTTCAGGAAATGGATTGATGGATACCTTTGAAAAACCGGTCGTTGTGCTTAAAGTTCTTTTCTCTAGCACATCGACTGTGTATTAATATCTCAAAATAAAAGGTGTTTATCATTGATAATTGATTTTCCTTAAAACCTTCGTTGTATTGCAAAAACACTTTATATTGAGCAGTTACCCATTGTTTTTCAAATCTCTTTTCATCAATCGAAACTCAATTCACCGGTTCACCCACTCCATGTTGTCTTTGAGACGCTCCAGTTTGAGAACGGCTAGAGCAACAACCCTCGTCAAGGAGATTCTTTGGAATTATACCGATCAGTGCAAGCACTTGTACTGATCAATGGAGAACCGTGGGCCGTGTTCCTCAATTCAACAAAAGTGATCAAAGACACTTTTTGTGCGCTTTATTGCTAACTGTTGTATGCAGGTACACCCAACGTTTGCAGCTAATCAGAATTGAGAGGTCAATTCATAGCCACATGCTCACACAACAAATTCATTTCTAAAGAAATCATGATAAGTGCATCAACAACTCTGATATTTTCACTCCATGCTTCTGCTACGCTGCTGCAAATATCATGAATCAACTAAAGCTTCCGCTACTCTGATGAGAAGAAATCATGATCCTGAATGTGAGCATGTCACCCAATGTCACAACATCACATAATGTCAACACTACAAAGGAAGAGTCAGAGATTTATGAAAGCTGATGATCTCAAAGCTGGCTCAAAACTCATCATCATGTGGATCTGTTAAAGACCTCTACTTGGATTAACCAAACATGCAAAACATGAAGAATCAAAGACTACAGGCTGCAGAGCAATGAACTTAAACAAGAATCCAAGAAAAATCTTAATGTAATATCTGTTTGTATTCAATGTAATTTGAGGTGACCTCCCTTAGGGAGAGATTGTTAGGATTTAGAAAATCCAGTTGTTAAAGTGTCGGTCACCTCAAGTATATGTAATCGTTAGAAAGCTCGTAGTCATAGTTATTTAATGTTAGTTAGTAATTAGTTAAGTAACACCGTGGAGGACGGACGGGTCTTTACCCACTGTATGCCTGATCCATAGCCCTTAGGAGGCGTTTTGTGTAAGATACTATAAATACCCTCTACCTCCAAGTAGGGTTGGAGCTCATAATAAGATTTTTCCTTTCTCTTACTAAGCTTCCTAAACCTCTAAACTTTCTCTCTCTAAAACTCTAAGCCATACGCCCCTATTTAATGTGTTATGATGTGTTTATGAAATCCAATATGTTATAGAATACATGCTATGACTGTGCGATTGAGTGATCACCCCGAAATTGACACTTAGAATAGTTGAGATATGTCAGTATTTCGTTTCCATTTCGTTAGGTGTTCAGCTTTGTTTTATTCTAGCATAAGGGATTTGTAAACTTATATTTTCCAGGTAATGGAAGATATCTTTTTAGGTATCTATCTAATAAGGTCTACTCGAGGGCAAGTAGACAATGGGGGATATTTGATAACATCAAATTATCCCAATATTAAGTGTCACTTTCCCCCAATAATGCTTGTAATTTATATCATTTATATGGATTTACGCTTGTTTGCCATTATATTTCACTTTCGTGTAAATTACGCATTGGAGCTAAAAACGTGGAATTGAGAGTTTATTGAAGATTTATCATAGTATGCTCACTTTGAAGAAGTTACGGCATAACTCCTCTCTCACGTTACGCCGAACCAAAGCGTGGCTCGAAAACCAACTTAACAGAAGATTACGACGTAACTCTATCCAAGATTACGACGTAACCATATTAGGTCAAATGAGGTTCCGCGCCACACTACCACACCGTAACTCATGCATCAACAACGGTGTAACCAAGATTTATTGAAGATACGACGTAACTCCTTTCTGAGGTTACGCCGTAACCAACATTATTAGTACAAATTACGAAGAATTGTAAGTTATGGCGTAACTATTTTAATAGTTACGCCGTAACCAGATCTGGCCTATAAATACCCCAATATTTCCAGCATTTCAGAGCATCCCATTTTTCACACAACAATCAGAGAATGTGAGAAGAAGTTGAAGGCAGATCTAGAGGAGCATACGGAGCTATCTCCAAGGGAGAAATCACTCCCCTACGATAAGCATTAGCTTTTTATCTTTTCTTTACTTTTGATTCATGTATTTCGTAACATTAAACATTGAATTGATTTGTATGGTTAATATGAGCGGCTGAGCACCTCTTGATGCTGGACTAGTTATGATTCCTTAATTGTTTTGTTTGCATTTACATTGCTTCCGTATAATTATTTCTAAGTGTATGCATTCATAGTTTATTGGTTGCTACCCTTTTTTTGGTAGTTTTGAATGGCGGTAGAGGCTAGTTGCTTAGGAGATATGACCAACTGACCCTAAGTTAGTAGACTGAGACGGGAAGGGTAAGATATGACCAACTGACGACTCTTTCTACTTGTGTGATTTGACCAACTGATCACCTACCGTTTGGATGAACTTAAGAAGTAGGGGGTGAGTGTTAAAGATGCTAGTACCCGGGCACTCACTATTATAAATCTAGCATGTAGCGGAACTTAATGACTTGGCTTAGGGACCGGAACAACTAGAATTATGAGGGACACCTGACTTCTCCACAGCTGAAATAGATCTAACCAAATGTTGTCCTCTCGACTTTGACCCCACTTGAAGTAATTGGAAGTAATTAGACGCAAACATTACTAGTTAGGTTGAGTAACTAGGTTAGCACCACTCTCCTCTATTGATCACATCCTTTGCCTTTATTTGCTTTAATTAGTTAATTACTTATCAAAATCATATTAAAATCTGTGACACCTAGACTTAGTATAAATCCATACACATAGCTCTTGGAACGACCTCGGTTTTACCGAATACTACACTGCAAACAACCGGGTACACTGCCCGTTAGTGCATTAGGGTAGACCATAGGTATAACGAGACTTATAAATATTAAAACCTGGTCAGTAAAACCTGCATCACATTTGTTTTGACCTATTCCATTTGATTGGACTTTTTCTTTAAATTTGACTTCGATATTCTTTTGTCTTTGTCGATTGATCTTCTTCCTTTCGCATTTGATTTTGTTTGTTTTGTATTTGCGCATTCGTTTGTTGATCGGCTTAATGGTGACTACTCGTAGAATCAAAGATGGTGGTGCCGACCCTGAGTTGCTGCAACGGTTGCTGAGTTAGAGAGGCTTGTGAAGCAGAATCCGCAACCGTTCAATACAGCTGTCGCTCCAGTCAAAGTTGAAGACGGGATTGCTCATGCCGAGAAGATCGACGAAGTATTGCAACGCTGCTGGAAACATCGGGATGCTGTAGGAGGGAGAGCTAGACAGAACAACAAGAGAAACAAGAAAGATACGAGATTCAACTAGTGGGCACTCGAAAGGTGTATGAGCAGAAGAACTATGACCTGCGTACTTCAGACATGCGGAGAAACTATGATGCAGGTTTTCTGACCAGGTTTTAGTATTCATAATGTCTCGTTTACCTATGGTCCACCTTATGCACTCACGGGCAGTGTACCTGGTCGTGTGTAGTGTAGTAATAGGTAAAACCGAGGTCATCCCAAGAGCTATGTGACCGGATTCTAATTAAGTCTAAGTGTCACTGGTTTTAATTGTTTTAAGTATTGAAATGATTAATGAATTAGAAATAATCCAAACAAAATCAAGTGCTAACCCCTTCTTCCATGTTATGTTCACGCCTCTTACTACTTCCTATTGATTCAAGTGGGGTTTAAGTCGCTAGGACAACATTTGGTCAGTTCGTCCTAACCTATCAAGAAAGGCTTCAACCGAGATCAAGCTTTTTACCCTTGAAAGTCCAGTTATTTTTAGTCCCTCTAAGCCAAGTCATACCTCTACATGCAAGATTCAGAAAAATGAGTGCCCGGCACTAGCATCTTAGACACTCATCCCTAACTTCTTAAGTTCATCCAAATGACAAGTGATCATTTGGTCAGTTCGTACAGCGAGGAAGGGTTGTCACTTGGTCAATTCTTACCCTCCTCAACTCAATCTAACTACTTAGGGTCAGTTTGTCAATTCTCCTAAGCAACTAGATACTACCGCCATTCAAAACTACCGAAGCTAGGGTAGCTACCAACGAACTATGCATGCATATAATAGAAACAATTATACGGAAGAATGTAAACGCAAACAAAACAATTAAGGAATCGTAACGAGGCTAGCACCAAAGGTTCTTAGCCGATCATATTAAATGAAACCAAAGATTCAATTTTTGACATAATGAAATACATGAATCGAAAGTAAAAGATTAAATAATCGCTAATGCTTATCGTTAGGGAGTGATTTCTCCCTTGGAGATGGCTCCGTATGCTCTTCAAGATATACCTTTGGACCCCTCTTAACGTTCTCTGCTTTTTGGAGTGAAGTGAATGATGTAAAATGTAGAAATTAGGGCTCGTATTTATAGGCACGATCTAGTTAATAGCGTGAACTTGACTTGAGAGTTACGCCGTAACCCCAATAATTCCTCAATTATGCTCTCAGTAAGCTGGTTACGACGTAACTCTTAGGAAGGGTTACGCCAAGATCTTCAATACTGGTTACATTTGGTATGATTACGCCGTAATCATAGGAAGGAGTTACAGCGTATCTGATGGCGGCGTGAAACATTTCTTGACCTAGTTGGTTACAGTGTAATCCTTAGTTGGGAGTTACGCCTGCACTGATGTCGAAGGTCTTCGTCAACACGCCTAGCTACTTAAGCAATGAGAGATGGAAGTTACGCCAGAGTTTATACCACTTATACCAACACTATTTGATATACAGAATAGCAGACCTTTTATTGTAGTAATTCTCAAAAAGATATCCCCATTGCTTGGAAGATATGAGTTTAAAAATCCCTAATGCTAGAATAAATCAAAGCCGAACACCTCACGAAATGGGAACAAAACACTCAAATTATCTCAACTAGTCTAAGTGTCAATTTCGGGGTGATCACTCAAAGCACAGTCATAGCATGTATTCTATCATAAGCTTGGCGGTTACACAAATCTACACCACTAGAGTTAAGGACTAAACAATTTTTAACGGCAATATGGGTAGACACGACATGGTTAAGGGTGAATTGTCATTACTAACATGTCACGGCAAAGTGGAAAAAATCAATGATACATGACCAAATCCATGGCCAAGACACCAAAGATTGCTCGCTTTGTGGAAAACTGGAAGGGGGGGGGGTTGAATAGTTTTGCTGATTAAAACTTCGTTTTAAAATATTTAGATCCAATTTTGTCAATCTGTTGAATGTGTGTGTTGGATGTTGATAGATACGCATATAAATAAAAAAATGCAAAGATAAAGAGTTAGAAGCACAAAACTACGATACGAGTATTTATAGTGGTTCAGCTACAAGGACACCTTCCTTGCCCTACTCCACTCCTGGAGTCACCTACTCGAGAGTTCGTAATCAATACACAACACAAGCTCCTTGTGGCGGAAAATCCTTCACAAGGTCGCCTACTCTTTATCCGGTAGCTAGACAACCGTTCTTCTTCCAGGTAGAACCAAACCTATCACAACATCGCCTACACTTTATCCAGTACAAGGCTAGATACCGAGTTCCATTACAAAGGAGGAACTACTACCCAACACTACACAACACCTATCCTAAAGGAGACCACTCCTTATTACAACATCATCAAGGATATCAATATCTTTGGACACAACCTATCTATAATTGTACATCGATGCGCCATATCGATTGTACACCTTTGGCCTCTTTTACTAATGCCCTTGACATGATCTTTTGACACCTTTCACTAATGCCTTCATCATGGACCTTTGGCACCCTTCACTAATGCCTTAGACACGGACCTTCGGCACCCTTCACGAATGCCTTCGACTTGACTCTTTTGGCATCTTTCACTAATGCCTTCAACACAACACTTCTAGAGAGGAGGAAGGAACTATCAACAAGAGAACTTCAGTGGTCTTGATGATGATGAAGCTTGGCAACTCATGGACTTGAGCTTGCACGACATCAAGAGGTGGTGATCTCGCCTTTAAGAGGAACCTAGAGAATCACACAAAAACAAACACAAACTACATAGAAAGATCCTTTGGATTTGAGGTTAGAGAGTTTACAATACTAGGAGAAAGTATGTGTAGAAGTGGCAACTTACAATGAAGAAATGGCACACTATTTATAGATAAAAATTCACTAGTCTCCCACGGATCCCTTGCTTGAGGGATCCGTCCAGTGTATTCGTGGGGATCCGAGGACGCCCCCTAAATGGTGCCATGGTGATGGATCATGGGTCATGGGTCATAGACTTTGGACCATGGGTATCCAAATAGATACAATGTATCTAGAAGATTCAATGCATCTAGTCAATGGTTCATGGGTTAACTCCATAGGTTATGGATACTACCCAACATGACTTCATGCATGATATGATGCAATGGGTCATGGTTTATGGATCATGCTCCATGGGTAGGGGTCATGTACTTTGGGTTTTTAACCAACTACATTCAATGTATCTAGTTAATGGGTTAAATACTTAGATTATTACCTATTACATTACCCATTGCAATACATACTAAGTATGTATATATATACCCATTATGTAAACACTAGTTGTTATACATATGCATTACTATAATATGAAAATACTATTACTTGTTTAGTGTTTTGTATGAAAACGTAAGTGTGTTAGTAAACTATTCGCTCAAACTATGTATGTATTTTATTTGTTTCGTTAAAATAATTTTGCGTTTGTTATCGACAAAGCATTAGAAGATCGTAAAATATAAATAAACGTTTTTACGGCTTATTTGTATTAACAATCTCCCCCTTTTTGTTGATGACTAAACATAAGATTATTTTAACGGAAAACTAAAATTCTTAAAAGTTTGAATTGGAGTTTTTACTCTCTTCTCCATCTTTTTGTTGAAACAAAAAGAGCGTCGAAATGAAACTAACACATTGTTTAAAAAAACATGAACAAGAAAATATGAAAACAGAGAGTAAGGAAGAGAAGGATTCTCGTCTTAGCTCCCCCTTGACCGGTCCATCCCTTTGTGAGGGCATCAAGTAATTAGAAATACTAAGGGAGTGCTTTGCAATTTAGTTTGCAAATGATTTCGTCTTTTTGACGAAAATGCTCCCCCTTGACGAGTGCTCCTTTGTGAGGAGAACGTCAAGTAATGTAATCCTAAGTGAAAGTATTGCAAATGATTTTGCAAAGTTTTGCTTTGACAAGAAATTCCCCCTTATTGAGGGTGTCAAAGTCTTCAAATGTATATTTAAAATCTACAAAACAAAGGTTAGAAAATAAGTATATATGCATAATTTCCTGCAAATAAGACTCAAGTTAGTAATAAAAAGGTCTTCTATTTGCACGGATCCCACCTTCCTCCCTTAGAGGGATCCGTCTAGGCTAAAATGAGGGATCCGTCTACCTGCATACTCAAGACAGCAATATGGATGTAAAAAGTGGTATAAACATCAACAAGAGTTATGTATTAAGGCACCAAACATATTCTCAAGATCCTATGGCATATAACATCTAATTTATTTCAATAAAAATGCGAGAAATGATATACATATCTCTAAAAATAAGAGAATGACTAAAGCATGTAATACATTTAAGTGACGGAAACCTAAAAAGCATCAATGTGCTTGGAATCTAAGGAAGAGTAGACTGGTTGATTTGGAGCAATCGTTCAAGGAGATGATTAAACATGAAATGAAACTCATTTCGTACTTCTTTAACAAGTCTTTTAGTGAGTTGACACTTAGAGCAACTAGGAACCAGAGGAGGTGGGATGTTTTGAGGAGGATCCACAAAGGATGGTGGAACTTGTGGAGGTGAGTTGAGCAAAGTAGGATGTGGTTCCACTAAAAATGAGGGTGATGATGCACGAATTGGTGATAGAGATGGGAATTCCTCTATATGGTTAGATCTTTGGTGATGAGGGTGGTTCCCTATTTAACGAGAAAGTTGGTGAGTGGGAAGTTCTTGGTGGTAAGTCTTCTAACGAATAGAGATTTGGATGGGAAAGAGGTTCAGTAAAGGAATGTAGTCTAGGTTCTAGAAATGAAGGTTTGGGTGTGTTACTAGAGCTAGGTTTGTTTGGTTTGGTTCTTGAAGAAGGCCTTTCCAACTCAAAAGGTCGAATGCTAATTCTAGCTGTTCTTTTAGCTTTGGTTGGTTGAGTTTGTTGAGGGGGATTCTAGCATTTGGACTTCTTACGGGTGATGACTCGGTGGATGATATCTCATGAACCATATGAACATTCTTTTTGGATGAACCTTTAGTTGAAGACTTCTTGCTAGATGCTTTAGTCATGATGAAAGAGAGGGTGTAATAGAAGTCTTAGCTACTGATTTTTTGATTGTGGTATGAATGGTGGCTTAAGCTCATAAGAATGCTTGGTTTATAAAGGATGAAGTTGAGTTAATGAATTAAATTCTTGACCACTAAGAATATTGGCATGCACTAAGGTCAACTATAGTGTTGTTCTATTCTAGGGATCATTAAATGGTAAGTAAAAGTGTTTAGAATACCAAAGAGAGTTTGAATTTGGAAGAAAAGCTGATCATAAGCTATTCTAGAGGACCCTGATCCCACGATTCTTCTCTCATTAGGGATCCGTCTAGTTATAAACTAGGGATCCATCTGTTAGACAAATATAGTGGTGAGGGATTATGCTCTTTTGGGTCTAGTACCTATAAATCTTAAGGGTTTGACTCTCATGTCTTAAATGGTATGTGACTTAAATGTCCAACCAAAGGAAAGTGGACTTTTGAGAGAGCAACTAAGTATTTAAGGATGATACTATTGATTTGAGGATGACAAATGAGGACAATTGATCCTAGAGATCAGATGGTGTCTTAAGAAAAATTTGGAAAATTCCTAAAAATAAAGAAATGAAAACTAATAAGCCTATTTTGTTAAGGATGACTAAGATCAATTTCCTAAAATTGAGACAAATATCAAGCTAAGTGTTTTGAGATGAACAATGTGTGGGTGTTGGAGCGAAATATGGCCAGCTTTTGGTGAAGTGATAAATCAAAAATACATTGAATGTGATCCTATGTTAGCTTTGAGTGAGTATGAACCCTACTGATCTTGAGGAAGACTAAATAGATCATAAATAATCATGTTTAGCTAGTGTGATAAGGTCTAGAGAGTTGGATTGAGGTGATAGTGTATAAATCCCAGAATGCATTTTGCCGGATCCCACGGTTCCCTCATCGAGGGACGGCTAGTTATAGCTTCAGGGATCCGACTCTTGCTGACCGGTAGCTTCTCAACAAGTGTGAAGTTTTTGCACTTTCTAGCAAATACTCATGCTAATCATTTCTACATTCAATAATCAAATATGCAAGAAACAAATATCACGCATAGTAAATAAGAGGTGACTAGAGTAAATAAAATGGCCCGGACCGACTTCTTGATTGTGATCAAGCCATCGTAAAATTCTCATTTCTCAAGTTCCTAGGTCAGAATGTTTTAGTTTATGTCAAGCCATCTACTTAGAGCTCGTCCTAAAATCTGTAGAAATATTGTTTAAATTGTTTTTCAGTTCATTGTTCACAAATTAAGGTCCGACCTTACCTTCCTCCATTCAAATTCCTTCTCCATCGCATCTACTCTTCCTCTTCACTTGCTTACCCTTCTTTTTTTCTTCATGAAAGTTAGCAAAACACTTGAAAATGCCCTTTGTTTGTTGGAATTCTTGTGAAGGGCTTGGGACTTCTGGCAGTTGGTCAATGTATGCTAGGGGTGAGGATTTACACGTTATAATGGGGTTGCTACCTTTGACTTCTCTTTCATCCGATGAGTCCGTTGGTGGGTGAGGTCTCTTGCCATCAACCATAATCCTTATATCTTCCCATTGGACAAGGGAACCATAACCTTGTTGCAAAATGTGTGGTCATTTTAGTATGGAGATGGATCTAGAGCAAAGACGAAGTTTGCTAGGCGAGTCAAGAACATGGCATAGGGGAGTAACATCTTGTCCGTCCTTTTCACACTTGCCATTCGTTTCACCATGTAATAGGCGAGGTTGAAATGAGTGCCGGTTACAAGGAAATAGATCATGAAGCAGGCAAAGCGTTGGGATGATCTTTATTTCCTCCCAAACAAGGGCGTTCTCCATAGCACTAGTTCCCATTTCTTTTATAATGGGAACATTTAGAAACTCCATTTAAAAGGATCTTTATAGATTACCTTGGATTTTTCCTAGTGAATCTTGACGAGCACTTTCCATGAAAGACGATATCTCTTACCGTACGCTTCCAAGATAGGTGTGAAGTATACCTGCATTGATGATCCACCATGTCATGAATCTTGGTGACCATTCATTTTGAGTAGATGCATACTCCTTGACAAGGGATACCAAGTATCCTAGCAAACTCTTGAAGAGTGAAGGTGAACTCATGCTCATTGATGATAAAAGCTTCTCCGAAATGGTTCCATCTTCATTTCGAATGATCCTTGCTCTTTTTATGTAAAATCTAGGACAAACACCAGACAAATTTGTTCATTGATGCTCAAGAGGCAATGGAATTTGATTCCATAAAGACTTGGGGAATGTAAGCCGTTATTGTTGATAAATGAGGTTCAACTTCTGCACAAGTCCTTCGATGGAAAATCTCTTTTCCAACATTTTGAAGATTTTTCGATCATCCGGGTTCAAGCCATCCTTTCGATGATACATGGTGTAAGATATTGGATTTCACAAACACACTAAACCATAATCATATGGGGCATTTTCAAGTTGTTTAGAGAAAGTTACGGAGAGAGAAAAGGAAGAGAGTTGGGAACTATGTGAAACAAAGAAAAATGGTATTGATGCTCCAACCCTCTACCTTGGGAGGTAGAGAATATTTATAGTGTCTCTTACAAATAAGCATACCTACGGTACGTGGATCAGGAGCATGCACAGGTGGGTAAGACCCATCCGTCCTCCACGGTGTTACTTAGCAAACTACTTACTAACATAATATTGACTCACGACTCACGAGCTTTCTATCGAATACATATACTTGAGGTGGTGACTCTTTAATGACTGAATTTTTCTAATTCTAACAATCTCCCCTAAGGGAGGTCACCTTAGTTTACATTGAATACAAACAGAGATTTACATTAGATTGGTCTAGGATTCTTGATTAAGTCCTTTCTCAGGCTCGTAGTCTTTGATTCTTCATGTTCATGTTTGGATAATTCCAAGTGGAGGTCTTAAGCTGATCCACGTGATGATGAGTTTTTGAGCCAACTTATTGAATCATCGGCTAACATGAATCTCGACTCTTCCATTAGTGTTGGGTATTATGTGATGTTGGGACATTTGGACCGACATGCTCATTCGGATCATGATATATTCTCATCCGAGTAGCGAAAGCTTTCTTGGTTCATGATATTTGCGTGACATAGCGAGAAGCATGGAGTGAAAGTATCCGAGTCGTTGAAGCACTTATCATGATTTCTTTTGAGATGAATGTGTAGTGTGAGCATGCATTTATGGATTGACCACTTCATTCGTCAGTAACGTTGGTATCACGCGCATACATTAGCAATAAAGTGTCGAAAGTGTCTTTGATCACTTTCGTTTGAATTGAGGTACATGGCCCACGGTTCCCGTAGATCGATTACAAGTCTTTGCGTGTGATGGTATAATTCGAAGAATTTCCTTGGCGAGGTTTTCGCATTTTGCTCTCATTTGTTCTCAAACCGGAACGTCTCAAAGAAGACAACGAATTGAGTGAACCCGGTATTGAGATTCAGTTGATGAAAAGAGATTTGAAAACAATGCGTGTATTGCTCAATAGAAATTGTTTTCAATACAACGAGAAGTTTTAATGAAAATCAATTATCAATCATAAACACCTTTTTATTTTTTTGAAATATTAGATTACGGTCGATGTGCTAAAGAAAGAGTTTTAAGCACAATGACGGTTATTCAAAGGTATCCATCAATCCATAACCTAAACCCGAGTTGATTCAAAAGTTGAAATGCCCCATTGTTTTACATTCGGTTGTCACATGGTTGATCTATTGGATAGATCTCACATGCCACCCACCAGGAGCTCATTTGATGTTGGCTCAGAGAAGGCACCATCTTCATTGAATATGTTAGCATATCACTTTCGGATGTTTTGGCAATACCACAAGGATAATGGACTCATAAGATATAATCTCTCTTTCCACATTGTGGAAACAGAGAGTCTTCATGCTGATGTCCTAAAGAGATTTATATGATGATCTAGGTGGCTCTAGACTCAATAGTGCACATTTGGTTCCTATGTCGGAGACTAGGGAGAGGGTCTCCTTCTTCAATATTAGCAATCTCTAAGAGAAAGTCGATAGATAATGTCGGTTCCCCGTGAGAATGAAACAAGTCCTTTTAAGAGGAACTTGAGTGGTTTATGTGACAATCCGTACTTTCAGGTTATTTCTCGACACGATGCATGTCTCATTATTTCAACATTTTTAGTAAACTTGGTTTACTTGTTTCATATTCGCGTAACCTTGGGTTTAGCGGAATTCATGATCATGACATCACATACATTTCATATGGACTATGATTAGTCTACATTTCATGGACATCATTTGCATCTCATTATTTCATTCACGACATTTCATTTCATATTTTCAGCGTAATTTTATATTTTTATAATCTTTTTCATGAGTTTTTATTTTGTATATTTAATCCATTACTTTCAAAAATGATCCCGAGGTATTTTTAAACTTACATTTAGTTTATAAAACTATATTTTTAGTTTTCCTAGTGTTTCAAATTTATTTGGTATATTACTCGTTAAAGTTTAATTATTATGTCGTTTTTCTTAAAATAGATGCGATAATTATTTTATCACTATTATAAAAATCTTGTATATTAAGTTTTACCCAAAATTTATACAAGTAACAAGTTAAAAAAAAAAATATAATGAGGGACAACCCTCCCTAAAACCGGCCAAGGGGAGGGTGACAATAATATGGAATGGTTTGTGTTTTTTTCTCATAATTCACTTCAACATAAAAGTCTTACTACACTTTTTATATATCTCATTCTTCTCATAGTTTGCAAGTGTAGGTTTCTCTCCTCTTTGTTCTTCTCATAAACGGCCACATCAAGACACCAAGGGGATCAAAAATTTTCAAGATCAAGTGTTATAACAACCTAGTATATATCCTTTATATGGTTTTGAAATAAAAACCAAGGATATTTAAGTTAATCCTTGTTACCTACACCTCTTCATTTCTCTTGTAAGCATGTTTTCATCATTTTTATGTTTCCTCTTTCATTTCATATGTTTCTTTTCATTTTTGGAGCTTTTATGCATGATATGTGATTTATACCATTTATTTCATGATTTTAAGTTATATATATACCTAAGGTCATCCTATAATTATTCCCATGGTATTGGTTGGTCTTGATGGTGATTAGGAACCCATGACACCCTAAGAAGGTGTATGGTAGGATTAGATTAGTTTTGGAGTTGATTTGAAGGGATTAGAATAGGTTTTGTCCGAGAAAACTATTTTCGATAACTATATTTTGTGTTCTGTCCTAATTCGAATTTCTGGAAAATCCGCAGTTGGTACGAAACTTTGGCCTTGATTTTAGAAAATATACTTTAAAACGAATCCGTGGCCGCTTGAACGGATAAAACGGACTTATAACGAAGAAGTTATGGATTTTACAAGTTTGACGACGAAATATATATTTTCGAAAATTTCAGCTTTATGTTTTAGTTTGAGGTCAAAAACAGCCTTAAGCTTCACAAATTATTTCGACTTCTCAAAAATATATTAGTTTACTTCAATACGAAGCTACGGACATATTAAACGTAAAAAGTTTGAAACGACAAAGATATGCACTTTTTCATAAACTTGCCGTAACTAATTTTCTGCACACAATTAGCCAAAAACCACCATCTTTAACCCTTATTATCTTTATGATCGAGACCTTTTGGACGAAAACTCCTGAACTGAAACTTTTAGATATGGATACAAACTTTCCAAAACCGTCGATTGCGTTCTCTAACGATCGCGTGTCTTGTTTTACGACTAGTTTTCCAAAGCCATTTTGTTAATTTCATGATTTTTCCGACGACATTGTTTTGCGACGAAAAGTGGTAATTTCTCTAAAAATCATTATAAAACCATTGTAGGATGACATTTTGACGTAAAATCATGTAAAGTGATTTTTGATTGGTCAAGACGTCAAAAGAGTATTTTTCGACGACGAGTATATTTTCAAAACTCGTAAATGGTATAAATAACATATCAAGTGCATGCATAACATTACATTGCAACTCATGACATATCATATCATTGATAATAGGTCCCTGTTGACGCATCACATTAAACCTCGGTGTACTCACTTTTGCCATTATTCCAGTTTATCCAAGTGAGTTTTCATAGCCCCGTTTTACATGCTTTCGATTATTTTCAAACCCACGGGGAGAATACATTGCACTACATTTTTCTTTGTACGATACCAAGTATGTTAAATTCATTACATTGCTTAAGTTACCGCATTTGCCAATTTGAAAGTCCCCATTTCTTGAACATGAACCGTTAATCTTTGAGGCGAGGATGAGTGGATAGATCTATCGAGGGTGACGCCTCCATCCGGGTTGGTGAATCCCAACCAGTTAAACGGATGCATTTCATTTGATACATTACGAGTTGTCTGCAAACACTCTGAGGGGCATACATGATTGAACAGTCTAGTTTCGGGGTCATGGGCTTAGAGCAATTGTAACATTATTTTTACGTGACTTGATTGTCATGCATGATAGATACTTGTGTAGTCGTATAAAACATTTACATAAACCTATGATTTCTCACCAACATTATTGTTGACCGTTTTAGCAATGTATTTTCAGGTTACTGAGGCATTATCATCATGACATGGTTTAGGGACCTACATTTTGAGTCGCCGCGTCGACTTACATTATGTACATTATGGCACTTTATTTCAAAACATCGTTTGGATTTGTAACATATTTGTATTTCCGCAAACTTTGTAAACCTTTTGGGACCGATGTTGTACTCTGAATGTTTTTATGAAATATCCAACGATGTGTTTTAAAACGGCACTTTAGGTCGTTCAATATAACTGTGATGTGGTGCTATGACAGTCAATACCCCCAGGAATTCCATTCGCGCAAAACAATAAATTGGGTGTGGCAGATTGGTACGAGCTACAGATTATAGAGAACTAGGTTGCATCATTGACCCTAGACTATAGCTACATTATCATAGCATCTCATCATTTCATCATAGTACATATTCACTTTTCATGCGGATTCACTTACACTTTATTCGAGATTATTTACTTTTATTCACATCGGTTGTCAGAACATGTCTTGATTCACATCCCATCACCATATCATCGGACTCTAGCTCGGATGATGTTCCAGCTAACCCCATCATGGATGATGTTGCATCACATTCTACTGAGATCGTATCTTCCATTGGATCTACTCCAGTCTTTCCACCTATCATGACCGAACTGAGACGAACCCTTCGAGGAGGCGAGGTTGCACCCACTCCTCACGTTAGCCCAGCTCACGATCCACCAGCACCCTTACTAGCACCATCACCACCATCATCACCATCTCCATCATATTTTTCTAGAGATCCTTTACCTCTGACACTTGCGCCCGCGTGCTCGTTTGATATCCCTACACCAGCATCTACTGCGAGCGAGCCACCCGCTAGATTTGAGTTAGGTGAGAGTTCTAGGGCTTGCGTTCGACAGCCTTCTACCGAGGCATTAGGAGCCCGTATTGATAGTCAGCAGATCAGTTGATAGTTTGACCGACGGTTGGAGGTTGTCGGTAGATAGGATTGAGCCCATTCTGGGAGGTTTGATATTGAAAGCAGGGTTGTGACTTATCTCATCAGGTATTCAGAATAGGCGTTAGAGGACAGGGGAGTATTGTTGCTTGTTTGAGGGTCAGTTGATGAGTTGAGGAGTTTGGTGGATAGTTTGGTTACTCAGGTTCGCGATCTTCAGGATCGAGCCGGCGGAGCACCATGAGGTGCCTTATGTAGACTTTTGTCATTGTATAGTTTTGACCATTATTATCCTAGTCACAAGGTGTGTGACGTAGTTTAAAGAACTTGTTGTATTTTGGTTGTTGTACAAACAAATGTATCAAGTATTGACTCTACTATGTAGGAATGGTTATTATTATCTATGATATCGGTCCATGTAGGCGAAATTTTCATGTATATTATCCCCGTGTGTTGTGATTATATTTGTGATATTTCGTTATTGTTCCGTTGTGATTCCATTTATCTTTATGCATGATGTGGTTGTGGATATATTTGTATGATGGTTGTTTCTACCTACGAGTTCTCATGATTGTTTCATCTTGTGATTTTGAAGAGTTATGGCGACTAAGAAAGCTACACGGAAATGACCCGCAGAAATTCAAAGTTGGTGAATGATAGCATTGCTAATGCAATAAGAGTCGAAAGGGAAACAGTGGCTGCTGCTGAAGCGCTAGGCTAGCTACTCTTTGGTAATGCGGAGGATCTGGGGTTAAGAAATGTGCGTACAAGGATTTCAAGAGTGGTGAACCCACTAAGTTTAAGTACGAGGGCCTCTGCAATGGTACGATGGTTTGAGAAATTGGAATCGGTGTTTTTGCTTTGTAACTGTCCGGATGACAGTAAGGTCAAATTTGCTACGAGCACTTTACTCGATGGAGCGTTGTCATGGTGGAATTCATACGCTCAACCGATTGGAATGGAGAATGCTTTTAAGCTTACTTGGGAGGAATTCAAGGGCTTGGTGACTAAGAAGTTTTGTCCTCGAACGGAAATCAAAAAGTTGGAGACGGAGTTCTATGAATTGGTAACCATTGGGTATGATATTGACACATACATTCGGAGATTCCAGGAATTAGCCACGTTATGCCCGTCGATGGTATCGGATAATGAAAAGTTGCTAGAGGCTTTTATTGGAGGACTTCCCGAAGTTATTCAAGGAGATGTGACTTCGTTTGATCCACAAACAATTGAGGAAGCTATTCGAGTGACTCAGAAGTTGATGGCACAAGTGGTGAAGCGAGGTCAGTACACCACCACCAACGAGAAACAACAACAACCCCAACAACCGTTTCAACAATAACAGGGAACTTCACAACAACAATAACAAAGCAAAGTGGGACAACACTAGGGGTAGGAATGCTACTCAACCACTACCCAAAAGGCAAGAGGTTGCTAAGGCATGTTCTTGGGTCGAAGGAAGGAAAAGGATATCGGGGGGTTTTGCGAAGTGTAATAAGTGTTTGAGTCATCACAATCGGGTCGATGTCCGATCCGTGTGAAAATTGCAAGAAAGTTGGTCACCGTACTAGGGATTGCAAGTGGCCACAAATTACATGTTTTGGTTGGGGAACACGGACACTACAAGAGGATTGTAAGAAAGGAAAGAATCAAGCAAATCCGAATCAAGAAGGTTTGGCACGAGGAAGGGTTTACGTCATTGGAAGCGGAGAAGATAGGGAGGACCGTGTCATACGGGTATGCGTTCTTCTCAATAATCGTTATGCTTCAGTTTTATTTGATTCGGGTGCCGATAAAAGTTTTGTGTCCAATGCATTTGCACCTTTGCTCAACATTAAACCAACCACCTTAGATATATCATACATTGTCGAATTAGCTAATGGTAGCGTAGTTAACACCAACACCATTGTCGCGTTGCACATTCAATTTTCTTAATCATCCCTTCAACATAGACCTCATGCCCGTAGAGCTTGGTAGTTTTGACGTCGTCATCGGCATGGATTGGTTATCTAAGCATCGCGCAAAGATCATTTGTGATGAGAAAGTTGTTCATCTTCCCTATAACGGCGAAACTTTGATTATTCGTGGGGAACGCAGTGGAACCAGACTTAGTATCATATCGTGCATCAAAACGGAGAAGTACATTAAGAAAGGTTGTCTTGCTTTCTTAGCCCATGTAACCGAGAAAAAGTCGAAGGAGAAGCGACTTGAAGATGTTCCTATTGTTCGTGAATTTTTCGAGTATTTCAGAGGATTCCGGGACTTCCACCGGCACGTCAAGTAGAATTTCATATTGACTTAGTGCCGGAGCTGCACCGATTGCGCGAGCACCGTATCGTCTAGCACCATCCGAAATGCAAGAGTTGTCTAATCAATTGCAAGAGCTTCTAGACAAAGGATTCATTAGGCCGAGTTCCTCGCCTTAGGGAGCACCGGTCTTGTTTGTGAAGAAGAAGGATGGATCCTTCAGAATGTGCATAGATTATAGAATTGAACAAGTTAACGGTGAAGAATCGTTACCTCCCCGAATTGATGACTTGTTCGATCAGTTGCAAGGTTCAAGTATTTATTCCAAGATTGATCTTCGATCGGGTTATCATCAGCTTCGAGTTCGGGAAGAGGATATTCCGAAAACAGCGTTTAGAAAACGTTACGGTCATTACGAGTTTCAAGTGATGCCGTTTGGATTGACTAATGCACCTGCGGTATTCATGGATCTCATGAATAGAGTTTGTAAGACGTATTTGGACAAGTTTGTTATAGTGTTCATTGACGACATCTTGATCTACTCCAAGAGCAAAGAAGAGCACGAAGAGCATTTAAGGATGATTTTAAGGCTACTCAAGAATGAGAAGTTGTATGCCAAGTTTTCGAAGTGTGATTTTTGGAACCACAAAGTGCAATTTCTTGGTCACGTCATTGATAGTCATGGACTACAAGTTGATCCCGCAAAGATTGAAGCCGTGAAAGATTGGGCTACTCCAACGAATCCTACAGAAATTCGACAATTTCTAGGACTAGCAGGGTATTACCGAAGGTTCATCGAAGGTTTTTCGAAGATAGCGAGACCTTTGACCAAGTTGACACAGAGAAACAAGAAGTACGAGTGGGGAAAGAAACAAGAAGTTGCTTTTCAGTTGTTGAAGCAAAAGCTTTGCAGTTCGCCAATTTTGGCACTACCCGAAGGCATTGAGAACTTTGTTGTATATTGCGACGCTTCGCATAAAGGACTTGGGGCTGTTTTAATGCAAAACGAGAAGGTGATAGCGTATGCTTCTCGACAACTTAAGACTCATGAGAAGAACTACACAACTCATGATCTCGAGTTAGGAGCCGTAGTTTTTGCGCTCAAGATTTGGAGACACTACCTTTACGGTACAAAGTGCACATGTTTTTCGACCACAAGAGTTTGCAATATATTCTTGATCAGAAGGAGCTTAATATGAGGCAGCGTCGTTGGTTGGAGTTACTCAGCGACTATGATTGTGAAATCAAGTATCACCCGGGAAAAGCCAATGTTGTGGCTGATGCTCTTAGTCGGGAAGAGAGGCCTAAACCTTTAAGAGTTCGATCATTGGGAATGACGATTATTTCTCCTTTACCATCGAAAATCCACGAAGCACAAGTCGAGGCACTTAAGGAGGAAAATCGACCAAGTGAAAAGCTTTATGGTATGCCCGAAAGCGCAAATGGTTTTGTAAAGAGAGCGGATGGAGTACTATGTTTCAAGGATAGAATGTGGGTTCCATTGTATGGCGGAATCGAGAATTGATTATGCATGAGTCGCATAAGTCAAAGTATTCTATTCATCCAGGATCGGATAAGATGTATCAAGATCTTAAGAAGCTTTATTGGTGGCCGAACATGAAAGCGGAGATTGCCACGTACGTTAGCAAATGTCTTACATGCGCTAAGGTAAAAGTTGAATATCAGAAGCCTTCAGGTTTACTCCAACAACAGGAAATTCCTCAATGGAAATGGGAGCATTACAATGGACTTTGTTACGAAACTTCCTAAGACATCGGGAGGTTACGACGCTATTTGGGTAATTGTTGATCGCCTTACCAAGTCAGCCCATTTCATACCGATTAGAGAGACTTATTCCATGGAGCAACTCACTAGACTTTATGTCAAGGAAATAGTCTCGAGGCACGGAGCACCAATTTCTATCATTTCCGACAGAGATAGTCGATTCACTTCAAACTTTTGGAATGCATTGCAAGATTCATTCGAACGATTAGAGATGAGCACAACATATCACCCACAAACCGACGGTCAAAGTGAAAGGACCATTCAAACATTAGAAGACATGCTGAGGGCATGTGTTATTGATTTTGGAAATGGTTGGGCTAACCATTTGCCATTGATTGAATTCTCGTACAACAATAGTTATCACACCAGTATCAAGATGGCACCATTCGAGGCACTCTATGGTCGTAAGTGCCGATCACGTTTGTTGGGCGAGTAGGAGACGCAAACTACGGCGAAATGGTACGGGAAACCACGGAAAAGATTGTTCAAATTCGTGATAGACTCAGAACTGCAAGAAGTCGACAGAAAAGTTATGCGGATGTTAGACGCAAGGATTTGGAATTTCAAGTGGGAGACAAAGTTATGTTGAAAGTATCGCCTTGGAAGGGCGTTGTACGATTTGGAAAGCGTGGGAAGTTAAACCCGAGATACATTGGACCATTCAAGATTTTGAGCAGAGTTGGTCCGGTAGCTTATCGACTTGATCTTCCACTAGAACTTAGTCATGTGCACAACCGTTTCCGCGTTCAAACTTGAAGAAGTGTCTTTCGGACGAATCGCTCGTTATTCCATTGGACGAGTTCACGGACGACAAACTCAATTTTGTGGAAGAACCTGTAGAAATCATGGACCGCGAGGTCAAGCAGTTGAAACAGATTCGTATTCCTATTGTGAAAGTTCGTTGGAATTCTGCGAGGTCTGAGTTTACTTGGGAACGGAAGACCAGATGGCGACGCAATATCCTCATCTTTTCACCGACACCGTTAGACCTAACAACGATTGAATTCAGGGACTGAATTCCTTTTGGATGGGCGAATGTGACAATCCGTACTTTCAGGTCATTTCTCGACACGATTCATGTCTCATTATTTCAACATTTTTAGTAAACTTGGTTTACTTGTTTCAAATTCGCGTAACCTTGGAGGTTTAGCGGCGAATTCATGATCATGACATCACGTACATTTCATATGGACTATGATTAGTCTACATTTCATGGACATCATTTGCATCTCATTATTTCATTCACGACATTTCATTTCATATTTTACGCGTAATTTTTATATTTAATAATCTTTATCGCGTGAGTTATTATTTGTATATTTAATCCATTACTTTCAAAAATGATCCCGCGGTATTTTTAAACTTACATTTAGTTTATAAAAACTATATTTTTAGTTTTCCTAGTGTTTCAAATTTATTTGGTATATTAATCGTTAAAGTTTAATTATTACGTCGTTTTTCTTAAAATTATACGATAATTATTTTATCACTCAAATTTCACAAGGAAAGTATTTTTACAATTTTTATCATCTCATTACATTCTATTTTGACCTAATAAAAACTTACTTGTACCAAAATTATACCTTTTACCTTACAAGTCACAATTTCTTACATTTCCTTTACAAATAATACAAGTTTATACAAAATTTATACAAGTAACAAGTTAAAAAATATAATTGAGGACAACCCTCCCTAAAACCGGCCAAGGGGAGGGGGTGACAATTAATTATGGAATGGTTTTGTGTTTTTCTCATAATTCACTTCAACATAAAAGTCTTACTACACTTTTTATATATCTCATTCTTCTCATAGTTTGCAAGTGTGGAAAACATTTCTCTCCTCTTTGTTCTTCTCCATAAAACCGGCCACATCAAGGTGTACAAGGGGATCAAAAATTTTCAAGATCAAGTGTTATAACAACCTAGTATATATCCTTTTATGGTTTTGAAATAAAAACCAAGGATATTTAAGTTAATCCTTGTTACCTACACCTCTTCATTTCTCTTGTAAGCATGTTTTCATCATTTTATGTTTCCTCTTTCATTTCATATGTTTCTTATCATTTTTGGAGCTTTTATGCAAGTATTGTGATTTATACCATTTATGTCATGATTTTTAAGTTATATATATACTTATGGTCATCCTATAATTATTCCCATGGTATTGGTTGGTCTTGATGGTGATTAGGAACCCATGACACCCTAAGAAGGTGTATGGTAGGATTAGATTAGTTTTGGAGTTGATTTGAAGGGATTAGAATAGGTTTTGTCCGAGAAAAACTATTTTCGATAACTATATTTTATGTTCTGTCCTTGTTTCGATTTTCTGGAAAATCCGACAGATGGTACGAAAGTTTGGCCTTGATTTTTAGAAAATATACTTAAAAACGAATCCGTGGCAGCGAACGGATAAAACGGACTTATAACGAGAAGCCGTGGTGAATTTTTAAAAGTTTGGCGACGAAATATATATTTTCTGAAATTTCAGCTTTCGTTTTTAGTTATTTAAGTAAAAAGCAGCCTTAAGCTTCACAAATTATTTCGACTTCTCAAAAATATATTAGTTTACTTCAATACGAAGCTAAGGACATATTAAGCGTAGAAAACGGATTTGAAACGACAAAGATATGCACTTTTTCTTAAACTTGCCGTAACTAATTTTCTGCACACTATTGGCCAAAAACCACCAACTTTAACCCTTAATATCTTTATGATCGAGACCTTTTGGACGAAAACTCTGAACTGAAACTTTTAGATATCGATACAAACTTTCCAAAACCGTCGATTTCGTTCTCTAACGATCAACGTGTACTGGTTTACGATTGTTTTTTCGGGCCATTTTTGTTAATTTCATGATTTTTCCGACGACATTGTTTTGCGACGAAAAGTGGTAATTTCTCTAAAAATCATTATAAAACCATTGTAGGATGACATTTTGACGTAAAATCATGTAAAGTGATTTTTGATTGGTCAAGGCGTCAAAATGTATTTTTCGAACGACAGTATATTTTCAAAACTCGTAAATGGTATAAATAACATATAGTGCATGCATAACATTACATTGCAACTCATGACATATCATATCATTGATAATAGGTCCCGTTGGCATCACATTAAACCTCGGTGTACTCACTTTTGCCATTATTCGAGTTTATCCAAGTGAGTTTTCATAGCCCCGTTTTACATGCTTTTGATTATTTTCAAACCACGAGAATACATTGCACTACATTTTCTTTGTACGATACCAAGTATGTTAAATTCATTTACATTGCTTAAGTTAACGCATTTGCCAATTTGAAAGTCCCCATTTCTTGAACATGAACCGTTAATCTTTGAAGCGAGGATGAGTTGATAGATCTATCGAGTGGCGCCTCCATCGGGTTGGTGAATCCCAACAGTAAAATGGAAATTTCATTTGATATCATTACGGAGTTGTCTGCAAACACTCGTGGGGGCATACATAATTGAACAGTCTAGTTTCGGGGTCATGGGCTTAGAGCAATTGTAACATTATTTTTACGTGACTTGATTGTCATGCATGCTAGATACTTGTGTAGTCGTATAAAACATTTACATAAACCTATGATTTCTCACCAACATTATTGTTGACCGTTTATAGCAATGTATTTTCAATTAGCTGAGGCATTATCATCATGACATGGTTTAGGGACCTACATTTTGAGTGTGGCGTCGAAACATTATGTACATTATGGCACTTTATTTCAAAACATCGTTTGGATTTGTAACATATATATTTCCAAAACTTGTAAACCTTTTGGGACCGATGTTGTACTCTGAATGTTTTTATGAAATATCCAACGATGTGTTTTAAAACGGCACTTTAGGTCGTTCAATATAACTGTGATGTGGTGCTATGACAGTCAATCCCCGAGGAATTCCATTCCGCTGCAAAACAGTAAATGGGGTGTGACTTGAGTTTAGGAAGTTGTAGTGCGGTGTGTCACGGGTCCATGGCGTCTTGTCTTCAATACGGTGTTACCTTCATAACCAGTTAGCATATGAATTGAACCCGATATCGGCTAATGTTGAATTATGGGAGGGCTATTTATTTTCACCCTTTTCACATTCAATTCTTTTCATTCTTCAACTCCTTAGGTGCTTATAGAGACTTCATAACTAGAACCTTGTTGGGTTTATTCCGTAGTAGTTGTCTTGGTGCCTCTTCCCATATCTCACATTTCTCCTTTTTTCATCATACCTAAGGACTTCTACACTATCTAGTGGATTGTTGCTGGGTAGATCCCTCCGGTTCTGGCGGATCATGGGAACAAATACCTAACCTTATCATCCTTATATCACCATACATAAAGTAAAGTTGGTCGGTCTATTTGGTATTGTTCATCTGCCATTGGAACCAATTGAAAACCATTTGAAAATCAATCCGGATACTTGTGATATATTATCAAAGCATTTTGTACTTGAATTGTTTTTGATATTTTTAGAACAAGAGATCCCCCTCAACATGTTTATCAATCATCATTTTGTAATAGAAATAATTTTCATCTTTGAGGGGTTTGGCTTGCATCTAAGAGTAGTTATATAAAGAATGTGGTTTTCAAAATAGTTGCTCCCCCTCAATATGTGCATAAAAATTTGAAAATATTTTGCACATATTAGGAAAAGACTGCACATTGAAATAAATTGATCATGTTTCAAATCTTTGTGGTTTAAAATAGATGCTCCCCTCAACATGTGCATGGAAAATTTGAAATCGTTTGGCACATGTGGGAGGAAAGCACTTCAAACATATAAAACCAATTATCAAGTTATCAGTTTAAATCCAATTTAAATCACAAATTCTCCGCCGATCACACTTTTCCAAATCCTTTGAGAGATGTGATCTCTATTGATTTAAATTAAATTTTGAGAGCTTTAGAGGAGAATAGTGACTTGCTTTTAAAAACTTTTTAACGATAAGGATCAGATTTTCAGACTTTAAACTCCATTGATTAAACATGCAAGATTGTATTTTGAAAACATAACATTAGCAAAGGTTTTGAATCAAGCTGAATAAAAACATTATTCTTTTTGATTGTTCAACAATAAACCTTGCTCATTTACGTGTCAATTGTTTGAAAAATGACATTTCTTTCAAAATAACCTTTTTAATTCGAATAAAATCATTCTCCCCTCAATCAATGACACAAGTTGTTGATTGAGAGATAAGATTTTGCCAGAGATGATAAGCACAAATGATTTACATGAATAATAAAGTACAAGGTATTTTCAAAGCAATTTAGTTTTCATTAGATGGCAAATATTTTTCGGAAAAATCATTAGACGGAAAAATATTTGGGAAGAGAAACATTTAAAGCAGTTCTGCACGAAATGACAATAAACCACCATTTTCTCCTCATTTTTTTTTCTTTTTTTTTTTAAAATAAAACTATGTACATTCGAAGAACATCTAAAGACCCGTGACATTCTTTGAATATCAACACAAAGTCCGTAGATGATATCGAATAATAAAAAACATGACAAAATAACAATATTTTTGGAATTTTTCAAGATTTTCTAATTTTAATGGATTTTTGAAAGTTTTATATTTTTCTCTTTGCTTTTGTTGGTTTTATAATTTTGAATTTTGGTTTTTGAATAAATATATACAAAATATGGATGAAGGAAGACCTTTACTCCTCGTCTTCCTCTTGAAGACATTTGAGTGTTTCCGGTTGTAGACTTTTTAGACCAAGTCGTAGAAGGATAAACTCAAAACGTTCTCTAGGAAGAGCTTTGGTGAAGATGCGCTAACGGTATTCAGACCACCAAAATAAAGTTCCACCACACCGTTTTCCACTTGCTCCCTGATGAAATGATGTCGAATGTCAATGTGTTTGCTCTTGAGTGTTGAACGTTGTTGCATGAGAGAGCAATAGCACTTTTTATTATCATAGTGCAGAGATTTTTGTTGAATTCAAAGCTATAGTCAGGATAATGGGATCTCATCCATAGGATTTGAGCACAACAAGATGACATGGCTATGTATTCAGCCTCTGTAGAAGAAATAGAAGTACTCATTTGCTTCTTTGAAGACCAACTCACAAGCTTATCACCCAAAAAATGAGCACCTCCGATGTACCGACGTGTATCTTGACATCCTACATGATCGGCATCTGCATAGGGTACATTAGTGACATACCGGTGTCCTTGGTTACCAAAGACCCATGTTAATGGTTCCTTGGGATACCGAAGACCCTTTTAACCGCTTCAAGGTGCTTTTAGTAGGCTTAGCACGATATCTAGCACACATGCATCAGCAAATAAAATATCTAGTCTCGCTTTGTGAGATACATCAGGGATCCGATCATGCTACGATATTTTGTTTGGTGTACCATGATCCCCATATGGTCCTCATCCAGTTTAGTACGCTCAATCATGGGAGTGTCACGGGGTCTAAGAATCAAATCCAAATTTTTTAAAATCATTTGCATATTTAGATTGATTAATAAAAATGCCTCCGGGACTTTGTGAAATTTGTAATCCCAAGAAAAATGACATTTGTCCCATCATTGACATTTGAAATTTGGAACCCATTTCATTTGAAAAACGATCACATTCATTGGGGTTAGTTGAGGCAAATATAATATCATCAACATATATTTGAACGTGAATTAAAGGTTTGCCTGACTTTCTGGTGAACAATGTCGGATCAATTGCTCCTTTGCTGAATCAAGTGGATAGAAGAAACTTTGATAGCGTCTCATACCATGCCCTTGGAGCTTGCTTTAAACCATAAAGAGCCTTCTTCAAACGATAGACATGAGTAGGATGCTCTGGATTCACAAAGCCTTCGGTTGGCGGCGTATACGACTTCTTTAAGATCTCCGTTAGAAAGCGCCGTCTTTACATCCATCGATACATCATCATGTTCTTACTTGCAACATTAGCCAAGAAGATTACATTAAACCCGATCTGACGCAGGGGCAAATGATTCTTCAAAGTCAATACCCTCCTCTTGACGGTATCCTTTGCAACCAATCGAGCCTTGTTCTTTAAAACATCACCATTCTCATCAAGTTTCACTTTGAAGATCCATTTCAGAGCAATGATCATAGTCACGGGCGGTACTAATTCCCATACATCAAGTCGATCAAACTCATGAATTTATTCTTGCATGGCATTGAACCAGTTGTCTTCATTCATGGCAGTTTTAACATCTTTTGGTTGACCTTAGAGTACGAGTTGAAGAAGCACCATAAGGCATCGGTTGCAAGTTGTTTCCGTGTGGATCTTGGACGAGAGAGGGTTTCCAATGATGTTGTTCAATGGATGATCATGTGTCCATTTTCTAAGGTGTTCATGTGGCTGTTGTTGAGGAACAGTATAGTCGATTTCTCTGATGAAGATGGTTCTGATGATGATTCAGGAGCAAATATGTTTTCAAATGGTACATCTTCGGGGTAGCAAAGGGATTCTCTCCATCAAGGGTGCCAGAAATATCTCCATGATGTACACTCGTTGATTGATGATTTGTTGATGAGACAGAGTGATCAAGCAGCGCTTCTTGACTTAGTGTCATAGAAGGGTTAACTTCATTGCAGGGGATAGTAGCGACCTCGATGATGGAATTGACAGATCATTAGCAGTTGATTCATAGTGTTCATCAAACATTGGATCAAACAGTTTCTTCAAGTCATCTTCTAAGGGAGGTACATAAGGATTCTTGGCGAAGAATAGTATACAAGAGTAGAAGCTGATGGGACTACTTGAAGATGCGGTCCGAACTGGGTTGTCACAGAGCCATTGGACGGTCGGCTCACCGAGCGTAACGTGAATTGTTTCTATGATATTTCGGGTTCTTTTGTTGTAGATTCGATATCCCTTTTTGTTTGGTGCATATCCTACAAATACTCCAATGTCCGCTTTAGCTTTAAGTTTTCCTAAGTCTTGGCCCTCATTAGTTGGATAACACAATGCACCAAACACACGAAGGAATGAGAAATTAGGTTTTCTATTGAGGACAAGTTCATATGGAGTTTTTCCATGAGCAGTGTGAATTAGGGATCGATTTTGAGTGTAGCATGCGGTGGAAATGGCTTTGCCAAGAAACATTGGAACATTTGAGTAAATCAACATTGTTCTTGCGGCTTCCACAAGGTTCAATTTAGATCTTTCAACTACACCGTTCTGTTGAGGAGTTCGTGGAACACTTCTTTGATGACCGATTCCAACACTTTCATAAAACTCACTAAGTTGTTTATTAACAAACTCAGTTCCATTTCTGCGTTGGGATGATTCGGCCAGTTTTGTTAAGTCGAACACAGCATTTGTTTGATAAGTTTGATGATGATATCTGGAGTTTCATCCTTTGTCCTAGGAACTTAACAGTGAATGAGTGATCATCAACCACAACTAACACATATTTCTTCCCAAAGATATTCTGCACTCTCATGGGTCCACATAAATCCATATGATTTGTATGAAGAACTTCATGTTGAGGAGTTTGTAGGTTTGGGTTTGTGGGCATACTTCTTGCTTTTTCCCAATTGGCATTCTGAACAAAGATGATCTTTTTCATACTTTAGTCTAGGTAAACCTACAACTAAGTCCTTTATGGAGAGATCATTGATGGTTCTGAAGTTCAAGTGATTGAGGCGCGATACCATAACCATGACTTTGTTTTGAAGCCTTTGACAACAAGAAATTGGAGAAGACTCATCATATCTTCGATAGAGATGGTGTATAGATTTGAACCACGAGTTCCTATTAAAAGTTTTTTACCATCAAGTTCTCTAACGAAACAAGTATGTTTTAGAGGCCACTTGAATCGAGGCTACGAATTGACCGACAGAGAATAAGTTATGCCAAGACCTTCTACGTAATATACCCTAGAGATAACACTATCACCGATTGTAACACCCCAACCCCATAAGGGTAGAAGTATCACGGTATGGTGTCATATCAGAACATACATAATGAACATAAGTCAAACAGCGGAAGTCTTAATTTAATAAATCAAAGAAAATGCAAGTCACGTGACCTATCAATACATAAATTCAAAGAAGAAAAATTCCAAAATAGAAATATGATAACGGTCTAATAATATCATGAAAAATCATTTGAAGTCTAAGATGACTAGGCATGGTCTCTATAACAGCTCATCTCTCAACCCAAACAATCCCGACTCTAAGCTTATGTACTGGCGGAAAAATCTTGGTGAGCTTAAAACGCCCGATGAGGAGATATAATGATACAATAATAATAACCGGATTGAGAACAAAGTAAGGGAAGTCAGGTCAATAAATCACGGTATATCAAAGGAACAAAGTAGGATAAATGAAACATAGGAAAAGGGGTCGGTTATCCACCACGATAACAAAACAAATCAAATCAAATCATATATCCATAGTAGCTTGTAGTAACCAATAGTAACCATAGCAGTATGGAGACATGGGTGATCAGCTCAGTTGTGAAGACGCGTGTTGCACACGACATCATTCACTAGACAAATCACATAATATATCGGATAACAGAACAAATCTAGGATGCATCCATATTTTGTAGACGGATAGTGGCCATACAATATATATCGAGACTCATAATCGATATGAGAAAGGGACGGTGTGTAACATCACTCGATCACACTAGAGTCATGCCATTGGTGCAACAATGACACGGCCATGTTACCTTCATGGCTAGGGAAACATATTTAGCTCGGGTATCAAACTGAAGGGTCAAAGCATAATCATATCATAAAGGTTCATAACAAAGGTTGAAGTCAAGGTTCATATCAAAGTCCATATCATAAGTTCATATCGAGGTTCATATCACAGGTTTCATATCAAAGGCTCATAATGAGGTTCATAATCAAAGGTTCAAAATCAAACAGTTCACATAGGAGATCTAATCAAAGGGAGCATAGCAAAGTTATAGGGAAGCCCTAATAGGAAGGGGCGAGGAGCAAGGTATCACAGTTCAAATCTAATATCGAAGATATAAAAGCGAATCATAGAAACCCCCTCTGAAAGGGATAGAATATGTACCTTAAGCCAACGAAAGGAAAGCAAGCGAATGAATGAACACGAACCTGGCGTCCGTCTCCTTCAACGAATCTACACAGTTTACTATTCGTATATTACTTATTAGCTCATTTGAGTCATAACTAATTTATTTCTTATATGAATCGCATTAATATTTTTAGAATTATTAAGCGTATTCTCATTTTTAGTAATGGACCAAATTAAAATACTTTAGGGAAATAATCATTAATTAGCCAAACTTGGGGGTTACAAAGATAAATGGCAAAATTAAAAGTTTAATATGACAATATCC
>OU343220.1:75157267-75174435 GCA_910596185.1 Chrysanthemum makinoi
TCATCCATAGGATTTGAGCACAACAAGATGACATGGCTATGTATTCAGCCTCTGTAGAGGAAATAGAAGTACTCATTTGCTTCTTTGAAGACCAGCTCACAAGCTTATCACCTAAAAACTGAGCACCTCCAGATGTACTTCGACGTGTATCTTGACATCCTGCATGATCAGCATCTGCATAGGCTGTTAGTGACATACCAGTGTCCTTCGGATACCAAATACCCCTGTTAATGGTTCCTTGGAGATAGCGAAAGACCCTTTTAACCGCTTCAAGGTGCTTTTTAGTAGGCTTGGCCTGATATCTAGCACACATGCATACAGCAAATAAAATATCTGGTCTACTGGCTGTGAGATACATCAGGGATCCGATCATGCTACGATATTTTGTTTGGTCTACCATGATCCCTGTGTGGTCCTCATCCAGTTTAGTACGCTCAATCATGGGAGTGTCAACAGGGTCACAAGAATCAAATCCAAATTTCTTTAAAATCTCATTTGCATATTTAGATTGATTAATAAAAATGCCTCTGGGACTTTGTGAAATTTGTAATCCCAAGAAAAATGACATTTGTCCCATCATTGACATTTGAAATTTGGAACCCATTTCATTTGAAAAATGATCACATTCATTGGGGTCAGTTGAGGCAAATATAATATCATCAACATATATTTGAACGTGAATTAAATGTTTTCCTGACTTTCTGGTGAACAATGTCGGATCAATTGCTCCTTTGCTGAATCCAGTGGATAGAAGAAACTTTGATAGCGTCTCATACCATGCCCTTGGAGCTTGCTTTAAACCATAAAGAGCCTTCTTCAAACGATAGACGTGAGTAGGATGTTCTGGATTCACAAAGCCTTCAGGTTGGCTGACGTATACGACTTCTTTAAGATCTCCGTTAAGAAACGCCGTCTTTACATCCATCTGATACATCATCATGTTCTTACTTGCAACATTAGCCAAGAAGATTCTGATCGCTTCGATACGAGCAACAGGAGCAAATGATTCTTCAAAGTCAATACCCTCCTCTTGACGGTATCCTTTTGCAACCAATCGAGCCTTGTTCTTTAAAACATCACCATTCTCATCAAGTTTCACTTTGAAGATCCACTTTAGAGCAATGATCATAGCACAATCTGGAGTAGGTACTAATTCCCATACATCAAGTCGATCAAACTCATGAATTTCTTCTTGCATGGCATTGAACCAGTTGTCTTCATTCATGGCAGTTTTAACATCTTTTGGTTCGACCTTAGAGAGTACGGAGTTGAAGAAGCACCATAAGACATCGGTTGCAAGTTGTTTCCGTGTGGATACTGGACGAGAGAGGTTTCCAATGATGTTGTCCAATGTATGATCATGTGTCCACTTTCTAAGGTGTTCATGTGGTTGTTGTTGAGGAACTGAAGTAGCAGAGTCGATTTCTCCTGATGAAGATGGTTCTGATGATGATTCAGGAGCAAATATGTTTTCAAATGGTACATCTTCAGGAGTAGCAAAGGGATTCTCTCCATCAAGGGTGCCAGAAACATCTCCATGATGTACACTCGTTGATTGATGATTTTTTGAAGAGACAAAGTGATCAGCAGCAGGCGCTTCTTGACTTAGTGTCATAGAAACTGAAGGGTTAACTTCATTGACAGGGATAGTAGCAACCTCTGATGATGGAATTGACATATCATTAGCAGTTGGCTCATAGTGTTCATCTAACATTGGATCAAACAGTTTCTTCAAGTCATCTTCCGAAGGAGGTACATAAGGAGTTGCTGGCGAAGAATCGTATACAAGAGTAGAACTGATGGGACTACTTGAAGATGTGGGTCCAGAACTGGGTTGTCCTGGAGCCATTGGACCGGTCAGCTCATCGAACGTAACATGAATTGTTTCTATGATATTTCGGGGTTCTTTTGTTGTAGATTCGATATCCCTTTTTGTTTGGTGCATATCCTTCAAATACTCCAATGTCCGCTTTAGCTTTAAGTTTTCCTAAGTCTTGGCCCTCATTAGTTGGATAACACAATGCACCAAACACACGAAGGAATGAGAGATTAGGTTTTCTATTGAGGACAAGTTCATATGGAGTTTTTCCATGAGCAGTGTGAATTAGGGATCGATTTTGAGTGTAGCATGCAGTTGAAATGGCTTCAGCCCAGAGAAACATTGGAACATTAGAGTAAATCAGCATTGTTCTTGCGGCTTCCACAAGAGTTCAATTTCGTCTTTCAACTACACCGTTCTGTTGAGGAGTTCGTGGAACACTTCTTTGATGACTGATTCCAACACTTTCATAAAACTCACTAAGTTGTTTATTAACAAACTCAGTTCCATTGTCTGTTCGGATGATTCTGACAGTTTTGTTAAGTCGAACTTGTAGATGTTTGATAAGTTTGATGATGATATCTGGAGTTTCATCCTTTGTCCTTAGGAACTTAACCCAGGTGAATCGAGAGTGATCATCAACCACAACTAACACATATTTCTTCCCAAAGATATTCTGCACTCTCATGGGTCCACATAAATCCATGTGAATTGTATGAAGAACTTCTGTAACGGAGTTTATAGGTTTGGGTTTGTGGGCATACTTCTTGCTTTTTCCCAATTGGCATGCTGAACAAAGATGATCTTTTTCATACTTTAGTCTAGGTAAACCTACAACTAAGTCCTTTATGGAGAGATCATTGATGGTGCCGAAGTTCAAGTGATTGAGACGACGATGCCATAACCATGACTTTGTTTTCGAAGCCTTTGACAACAAGCAAATTGGAGAAGACTTCATCATATCTTCGATAGAGATGGTGTATAGATTTGAACCACGAGTTCCTATTAAAAGTTCTTTACCATCAAGTTCTCTAACGAAACAAGTATGTTTTCTGAAGGCCACTTAGATCAGAATCACAGAATTGACCGACAGAGAATAAGTTATGCCAAGACCTTCTACGTAATATACCCTAGAGATAACACTATCACCGACAACATAATCTCCATAACCCATAATTGCACCGAAATGATCGTTCCCGAATCTAACAGTCCCGATGAATTTGGTCACGAAGTTCATGAGCCGCGACCGGTCTCTAATCATATGCTTGGAACAGCTTGAGTCCAGGTACCACAGAACGATTTGAACGATCTGCATTTGAACACAGACAAGAATGGATAACTGGATAATTGGGATCCCCATGCAAGAATGGGTTCCACTTGGTTAGTAACAGTGATTGGAACACCCCCATCAGAGGTAGAAACAATGGACTCATTAGAAATAGATGCAGTGCTACTGTCCGTATTTGACCTATTCAAAGTATGTTCACTTCTTAAGGGAATAGTTCTACCAGTAGGCATCCATTTTCTAGAGGACATTGATTTAGCAACTTTAGGGCAAAGCTCATTAGTCTTACGGCCAGTAGGTATCCATTGATAACCTATATTACTAAATTTCCTTCCTGTGGGTTTCTACTGTTTTCTAACTTTCTTTCGCCTTTGCTTTTTAGCCTTCTTAGCTTGAGTTTTATCATTAACAGTTTTATCAGGGCATTTGACCGCATTAGACATAACATTCACACCACATTCATGATTAGTAACAGAAAACACGCAGTCATCATTACATGGTTTGCGAATAGTAGCAGAATTCGAATTAATTACAGTACGCTTATAGCTAATACTAGAATCAACATGATTCGTTTTATTCAACTCAGACTTAATATTCCTAGGGTGATCTTCTACTCTCTTCCAATGCACATTCTTAGCTTGCGAGGTCCTATCTTACTTGGTATTGCCTGGAGGCTTTGACCCGCTTGCTTTAATGTCACTGATTACTCCTGTAGAGGGAATTATGGGAACATTAGTTGGTTGATCTACTTTTTGCATTCCTGAACTAGATGTGCAGGGATCTGAACTACTTAAAGGCACATTAGTGTTCGCTTTCTTAAAGTTGGGCATAAAATGATTTGAATGCTTGGCACTAGCCATAGAACAAGCCTTCACAGCTTTTCCTTTCGCACCTAAGGATTAAGACATGTTGCAATTAAACATTCTAGCAGCTCCTGATATCGTTTGGCCTGAATGCAAGCAAACCTAATTTCTCTATCAAGAGGTTTACTAATGAAATCCTCTACCACAATCTCACAGAGACATTCTAGGCTATCCTTAAGGTGAGTACAATAGTTATGAAACACAGGTTCATTATTTCTAAGATGAGGAGGAATGTATTTAATAGTCACAGTATATTTGCAGTCTGAGGATGACTTTGATGCAACATTCTCATAAAAAACAAGTGGCAGTTTCCCTTTTTCCTGACTCCTCATATTCTCAATTTCTTTTTGTAAAGACGTTATTTTTCCGTTGTTTTGGTCACGAGTGACTTTCATTGAATCATATAACTCTTTAAAGTGTCGTTTAACTTTTTCATTTTCTTCTAGAAAACTCTCGTTTTCCTTTTGTAAAGTATTAACTAAGTTTTGAAGATGAAAATTTTGAGAATACTGAGAATCTAAAGGAGAAGGCATTTGGGAGCCAGTCACATTGTTCTTTTCACCCTTTAATTGAGAGATTTGGGCTTTCAACTTTCTGATCGTGTTACAATGAGCTCGACTCTGTTCATCACGTTTGCTAATTTCAAAAACTGCATCAAATTCAGGAACATCCAAGGATGTCTTGATATTTGAGGTTTTAACATTTTCTTTCAGATGTTGATATTTTAATTGCAAAGCAAGATGCTCAACTTCCTATTTAGAAAACTGTTTCACCAGGTTATCATGATCATCCTGTTCAACTTTATCATGCAGTTTAGAGTTAGTTATTTCAAGCTCAATGACACGATCATGGGAGACTTTCAGAGCAACAGATAATTCATGAAATTGAGAAGCATTAATGGAACAATTCGTAGCAGTGTATAATACAT
Organism: Chrysanthemum makinoi; assembly: GCA_910596185.1. NCBI lineage: Eukaryota > Viridiplantae > Streptophyta > Magnoliopsida > Asterales > Asteraceae > Chrysanthemum > Chrysanthemum makinoi. The sequence goes on from OU343220.1 coordinate 75,162,163, forward strand.
CTTGAGTAATACATTCAGAAATAAGATTCTCATTCAATGTATTCAAGTTCTTCCTCTCAATCTCATTATATTTTAATTCTCGCTCATAGTTACTAACCTCAACTATCATTGCATCAAATTCCTTTTCCATTTCTTTAATATCAGAATCCATCCCCTTTTTAAGACTCTCAAATTGATCTTTTAGTTGTTTAAAGAAAGGCATGACCTCTGTTATATAGCATTCTTTAGTTTGCTCAAAACCTCTTTCCCCTTCAGTTATCCCAGTGGGTGTGATCCTTTTCTTACAAGTTTTCTCAAAATCAACAAACAATTGAAAAATAACATATTGACTGATTAAGGTTTTGCTTTTAGTGGCAATAGTTCTAGGAACTAAATGCATTGGTGTATTCGGAGGATACACAGTCGCTGAAGGCATTTTCCTAAGGGGATGGTTTGTTACAACAAGATTCTCTGCTTTTTGCTTATCTAAATCCTTTTTCCAGAACACTTGTTCGGGTGTTAACAACATTTGAGGCTTAAACTTGTTCAAGGAAATCCAATTTTCCTTTTTGTAATCATGTGGTTTGATCGTTATGTTATTCTCTTTACATTCAGGATCTTCAAGCTTCTTATTCATTTTCTCCCTAAATGCATCATCTAATTTTCTATCTTCCTCAGTGCACTCAAAGCAACTAGGTTTTTGTCTAGGTTTAAGAATCTCATTGCCATAATAGATTACATTATGGGCAGCTCTAGCCTTTTTAACAACCTCAGGATTAGGTTCCACAACAAGGGGAATGCTATGCTTATCGCTTAGGACTCTATGTTTAGTGATCAAGTGAGCAGTCTGAATGGTGTTCCTTTGTCCGTACAACTTATTTTCAAGCTTGTTTTTCAAAGTTTTTAGATTGGAAAAATCATTCAAAAGTTTTGATTCCTTAGCATTGAATTCTTGCTTAATCATTTTAACATTTTCTTGAAGTTCTTGTTTATGCTTAGCAGTTTTAGAAAGCTTTTCTTGTAAGGAGTTTAACTCTTGTTTTAATACTTCTCTAAAATTACGTTTTCTAATAATTGTACGCATTTGGTCATCCATTTCTTGCTCATGGGTGGTTAACTCAAACTTAGCACGTTGTTCATAAATAGCAACTTGTTCTTTATAGGCATTCAGTTCAGAGATAACAGAATCATCAGGGGCACATGCAGTGTATTCATCAAAAACATAATCATTATTGACTGCAGAAGATGCATTACTTGGTACAACCTTACTTTCACTTTGCTTCACATATTCATCATATGGGACAGTATTGCTATTATCCTCATCATCAATATCTGATTCATAAGTTTCAAGAGTTTGTACTTTATTATGCATCTTTTGCTCATCAACTTCATCATATAGTTTTAATACCTCTAAGATGATTGATTCTTTGAATGGACCAGCTTGCTGTGATGATGAGACCTTAGGAGAGACCATTGGAGAAATGCAAGCCATGAAAATTGTCTGTGCAGTAGATTCATCATCGACGTCAGAGTCGTATGCATCACAGTCAGCGACTTGAAAGGCATTCTGATGATTGTGACCTATCTCTTGAATCGGCTGCTCATCCACATCTGCATCATATGTCTTGGCATTGCCCTCAGCAAGAAACAACAACTCCTCTTCATCCAACGCTGCACCATTATCCTGAGCTTGTATGAGCAACATCTTGTTTCTGAAGTATTCTGCATTCTGTGGACGTTTTGGAGATGTGCAGTTCCTAACAATGTGTCCCTCACCACCACAGTTGTAGCATTTGACTGGCTTTGCTTGTCCTTGATTGGATTCCTTCCACGATTCTGATTTGCTACATATCCTCTACCAACTCCACCTCTTCCCTGTTCATACTGCTTTTCTTGAACTGGTTGCACCACAACCTTCCCATCTCTGACTGTAGCTTGATTGTATGGATTGGAAGCTGTTCTAAGGTTATTGTTGGTGTGTGGGAGAGAGTTCATGTTTTGACTAAGCATGAGAGATAGTTGATTGATGAAGTTTTCCATGAGTGTGTTTGAGTCAGGAGGCTTATATGCTGGATCAGGGATGAGCTTGTAATTACCATTACCCATGGGTATGACTTGAGATGCTTTGGTGGTAATACCAACATTGGTGTAGAAAGCTGTAGAATCATTTGGTGAGCTTGATTCTCCCTGATTGGTTTTGAACTGATCCAGAATCCTTTTTTCAAACATAGCATGCCTCTCATTCTGAAGAAGGAAGGCATACAATTGCTCATAGTTTGTATTCTTTAGTCCTTTGGTTAGCTTTACAGAAGTGACAAATTTGTGCCACTCTAGATTCATGTTGTTTACAAACTTTGAATTCTGCTGAATGTTTGGCATGGTCATTTTGATGTTCCTCATGTCGTTCACAAGCTTATGGAATCTCATGTAGTACTCATAGACACTCTCATATGGTTTCATCTTGAAGTGCTCAAACTCGTCATACAGTTGTGATTCTCTGTCTTCCTTGGTTAATTCAGAATCTGAGAGAAGTATATTGACATTATCCCAAACTGCCTTGGCTTCAGTGTTGTGATTGATAAGCTTGTAGATATATTTTGGAAGACCCTGAAGTATAATGTTAGAATATCAGCATCGAATCTCTTTTTCTCCTTATCACTGAGCTCATCATACGTTTTTGGTCTGTCCAGTCCAAAGATCGTTGTTCCATCAGCAACAGTATCAATTATGTCTCTTGTAGTCTCAATCTGATAAGGTCCTTCATCAATTGATTTTAGAATGTTGACCCCATTTTCCTTTCCAAGACAGTACAATCGGATTCGTTGAGCCCATGAGTCATAATCAGTTCTGTCAAGAATAGGTGGACGAGTATCTGATCCAGCTGCTTGAACGTCCTCAGCTACAGAAGAAACGATAGTAGGTACGATGTTTGACATGATTACAAGTTCTACGGGATTTTACTATTCCTTTCACGGGGTTTTACTAAACCAAAAAAATAACCGTAAAAAATGTAGCACGAAGAAGTAACAAGTCTCAATAGACAAGAAGCTAAACATTCAACTCTCTTAGTTATCAACTCGCTAAACAACCAACTCGCTTAAAGAAACAATTCGCTTAAAGAACCAACTTGGCAGCTTAAAGAACCAACTCGCTTAATAGCCAAGTCGCATATAGAGACAACTCGCTTAATAGCAAGTCGCAATTAGAAACAACTCGCTTAAACACCAAGTCGCTTAAACTAACTCGCTATCTGTACAACTCGCTTAACAGCCAAGTCGCTTTAGAACTCAAGTCGCTTAAATAAACAACTCGCTTAGAACCCAAGTTGCATAAAGAGTCAACTCGCTAAATAGCCAAGTCGCATATACCAACTCGCTTCCAATAACAAAGCAACTCGCTTTGAGGAAACAAAAGTCCGAGACTTAACTCGCTTAGTACCACTTTCACAAATAACCACTTTATCAATAAAAAACAACCAAACCACAATGATTTAAGCCTTCCAATTCAAAACATAAACACATATGATGATCCTAAACACAAAATTACAAGCAAAATTCAAACTTTAACACTAGAATTTGTCCAAATGATTCAAACTCTCCTAAACACTTAAAACCCCAAAAACCTTATGAAATTCACCAAAACAAAGAGCATGAAAGATGAGTGATCAAACCATGGCTCTTGATACCAATTGTAAGATATTGGATTTCACAAACACACTAAACCATAATCATATGGGACGTACAAGTTGTTTAGAGAGAGAAAGTTCTAGAGAGAGAAAGTTCTAGAGAGAGAAAGGGAAGAGAGTTGGGAACTATGTAAAACAAAGAAAAATGGTATTGAAGCTCCAACCCTCTACCTTGGGAGGTAGAGGGTATTTATAGTGTCTTACAAATAAACGCCACCTACGGGCTGTGGATCAGGCATACAGTGGGTAAAGACCCGTCCGTCCTCCACGGTGTTACTTAGCAAACTACTTACTAACATATTATGACTACGACTACTTGCTTTCTATCGAATACGTATACTTGAGGTGACCGACTCTTTAACGACTGAATTTTCTAATTCCTGACACATGGGAATGTAATGTGCCATTTCTTGGTAATCTTGTTTTCTATTGCTAGGCATGATTGGTCCTAAATATCAAAACCATTATGTGGTGTTAATTGTGTGAATAGTATCCTAATGGGATTCATCACAATTCTGCTCAATACATCTTCATTGAATTCAAAAAATGAGTTTAATTTGTATTAACAATGTTGATTATTTGATTTAGTTTATCTTAGAAAACATTGCGATACCAAATTGTGATAAACCCATTTGAGCTCAATTTCTAAAGATGAAAATTGTACTCCTAGGAATTTAAGAATGGAAATAACAATGTAGTGAAGATTATACTTACACAAGTGATTGTTTCCTTTGAGAAGGTGATGAATTAACTCATGTGAACGGTAAATTGGGTTTTATGTTTGTGAGTTTGAGAGAGTAAAGTGAAGTATACAAGTCTACAGTGATCATCTTTTACTTAAACTGTCTTCTGATGTGCCGGTTCCCACGAATCCCTTGAATGAGGGATCCGACTAGTGAAAACTTAGGGAACCGGCATATCAGCAGTTAGTAGTTTAAGTAATCTTTGATCATTTTGATTTGGGAGTTATAATTCTTGGCTAGGGTTGATGTTTACGCTCTATAACTTATGGTTTGGGGTTTTGACGTGTTTTACTAGTCCTATTTGACGAGGTTACCTTGTTCTGAATAAATCATAATTTTTGGGAAGTTTAAGGATTATGATAAAATCCTATTTTATCATGATATGAGGAGTTTCACATGGATACTTATTGACATAGATGAAATGCCAATAACCTTATGTAAGGAGTGATGACCAAGGCTCTCGAATAGCCAAGATATCATTATCACTAGTTTGTAGTTTTGTCTATAGAGATCAACGAAGAATACTATTCTTGATGATGAGTTCAATATAGATAACAACTTTAGTGATTTTAAAGAAAGGTAATGAGACTACTAATCTTAATCATGTTTATAAAAAATGATATTATTAATTAATCTAGAAAATTTTCAATAATAATTTATTTGTAAGTAATTTATTAAAGAGCATACCTTTCCTATATATTCTTTTTAAGAAAAGAAATATTGAAGCAAAATTCTTTATGATCTTCTTAGGATGCCCAAATCCTAGTATGGAGAATTCTCAACAAGAAAAATATTAGAAAGATCTATCATTATCCAACATTATAAAATACGATGATTTTAAAACGTGACCTTTTTTTTTAAGAAATTTCCTTCCTTGTAGTTTTCAATCATACACGAATCGTGTCAAGTTTTTAAAAGTACAATATACTCTTAAAAAACTTGGTAACAAAGCTCTGGTACCAATTGTAGGAAACTAGAGGGGGGGGGGAATAGTTTTACTAATTAAAACTTCATTTTAAAATATTTAGATCAACTTTTGTCAATCTGTTGAATGTGTGTGTTGGATGTTGATAGATAGGCATATAAATAAACAATGGAAAGATAAAGAGTTAGAAGCACAAAACCATGACACGAGTATTTATAGTGGTTCGGCTACAAGGACACCTTCCTTGCCCTACTCTACTCCCCTAGTCACCTACTCGAGAGTTCATAATCACTACACAACACAAGCTCCTTGTGGCGGAGAAGCCTTCACAACGTCGCCTACTCTTTATCTGGTATAAGGCTAGACATCGGGTTCTTCCATGAGGTAGAACCAAACCTATCACAACGTCGCCTACACTTTATCCGGTACAAGGCTAAATACCGAGTTCCATTACAAAAGGGGAACTACCACCCAACACTACATAACACCTATCCCAAAGGAGACCCACTCCTTATTATAACATCATCAAGGATATCAATATCCTTGGACACAACTTATCTATATTTGTACATCGATGAGACATATCGATTATACACCCTTGGCATCTTTCACTAATGCCCTTGACAAGATCTTTTGACACCTTTCACTAATGCCTTCATCATGGACCTTTGGCACCTTTCACAAATGCCTTAGACGTGGACCTTCGGCACCCTTCACTAATGCCTTCGACTTGACTCTTTTGGCATCTTTCACTAATGCCTTCAACATAACACTTCTAGAGAGGAGGAAAGAACTATCAACAAGAGAACTTCAGTAGTCTTGATGATGACGAAGCTTGGCAACTCATGGGCTTGAGCTTGCCCGAATTCAAGAGGTGGTGATCTCGCCTTTTAGAGGAACGTAGAGAATCATACAAAAACAAACAAAAACAAACAAAAACTACATAGACAGATCGTTTGGATCTGAGGTTAGAGAATTTACAATACTAGGACAAAGTATGTGTAGAAGTGGCAACTTACAATGAAGAAATGGCACACTATTTATAGATAAAAATTCACTACTATCTCACGGATCCCTTGCTTGAGGGATCCGTCTAGTGTATTCCTGGGGAACCGTAGGACGCTCCCCCTAAATAGGTTATGGGTCATGGATCATGGGTCATAGACTTTGGACCATGGGTATCCAAATAGATACAATGTATCTAGAAGATGCAATGCATCTAGTCAATGGGTCATGGGTTAGCTCCATGGGTTATGGATACTATTCAACATGACTTCATGCATGATATCATGCAATGGGTCATGGGTTATGTATCATGCTCAATGGGTATGGGTCAAGTACTTAGATTCTTACCTATTACATTACCCATTGCAATACATACTAAGTATGTATATATATACCTAATATGTAAACACTAGTTGTTATACATATGCATTACTATAATATGAAAACACTATTACTTGTTTAGTGTTTTGTATGAAAACGTAAGTGTGTTAGTAAACTATTGGCTCAAACTATTTACGTACTTTATTTGTTTCTTTAAAATGATTTTACATTTGTTATCGACAAAACATTAGAAGATCGCAAAATATAAATAAACGTTTTTACGGATTATTTGTATTAACACGCTTCATCACCTAGACACGCTTCATGACTAAAGGGTAGGATAAGATATGGGATTTAATTGGTGTAAAATAAAAATAACAAAACAAATAGTCTTAACCAATAACAAAGTCATCACCTCTTACCGTTCATCTAAATTTAAAGTTTTAAGGCGAAAAAACTGGATCATGATATGCCAAGTAAATGTGCCATTAGCGGAAGTCATGATAGGCACATTACCTGTTCTTAAACTGTTGGCGCAATAATTACAAACTCAATTCTTCGAATATGACTGAGGTGGCCTCCTCGATACTAAATCCTTGATGAGCTCCAAATATAGTGCTTATAACTTTGTGTTAGTGCAAATATTACGATATTTAATCTATACAGTCTCGTTTGTTTTGTTGATGACAAACTTGTAACTTGTAATACATAACGTAAAATGTATAATTTACTTGTAATTATATTTTGTCTCAACATACTTTCAACACCTCTCGACGACTCAAGTCCTTGTATGCTACAACATGGGTTCATACATATTTGTTTTGTTGCGTTATGATCAAACCATTAAACATGTTTAGTTAATAGTTTATATAAAACTAAAACCATTTTTATAAAACACTTAAGTAATCTTGGTTACTTACATTTTATAAAATACATAAACAAAAGTAAATGTGTTGGGTAAATACCATGATCCATAACCCATGATCCATAACCCATGACCCATTGCATGATATCATGCATGAGTCATGATGGGTAAAACCCATGACCCATGACTCGTGACCCCTGACCAATGACCCATGACCGAAAGCTCATGACCATGACCCAAAGTCCATAACCCATTGTCTAGATACCTTGTATCTTGTTGGGTATCCATGACCCAAAGTCCATGACCCATGGTTCATAACCCATAACCCAAGACCCGAATTCCATAACCCAAAATTCATATTTCATCCAGATGGCCGGATCCCATGGATCCCTGGGGCTATAAGGGGCGGATCCCTCTCAGAAGGGATCCTTGGGGCAGAAACATATTTTGGTCTTTTTGCCTATAAATAGCAAACCACTTCTCACCATATTTTCACACCTCCACACATACTTTCTCTCCACTATTTCTAAATATTTAGATCATTAGGAAACATGTAGATCACCCTCATCTCATATGATCATAATGCTTCTAACTTTCATTTGTTGTAAGCATACTCCTGAAGTGATCCTCCAAAGAAAGCCTAGAGATCTTACATCCTTACCTAATGAAGTGATCACCCATCACAAGCATACTAGCACATGAATATCTTCTACAACAATCTTAGAAAACTTGTCATCTTCATTCATGGGAGACTAACTACATCATGATTTGTGTTCTTGATGTTTGGTTTAGGATTTTATATCCATTAGATAGATTGTCTTGGATATTGTCTAGTATCATATTCTTGTATCTATAACTAGATTAGATGGTTTGTGTGTTTGTTCCATAAAACACAAGGTTTGTTATGTTGGGCCACAAAACATAACGGGTGTCATAGATGTGTCGTGTTGGTAGGGTAATGGTTCCTCCTTTGTAATGGAACCCGGTATCTAGCCTTGTATCGGATAAAGTGTATGCGACGTTGTGAGGTAGGTTTGGTTCTAACTCGTGGAAGAACTCTGTGTCTTGTACCGGATAAAGTGTATGCGACGTTGTGTAAGGTTTTCTCCACCGAGAATGGAGTTTGTTGATATAGTGAAGTAACTCTCGAGACGAGTACTCGGGGAGTGGAGTAGGGCGAAGAAGAACTTCATGACCGAACCACTATAAATCCTCGTATTGGTTTGTGTATCCTTTTACTTATCGCTTTACTTTTATCCTTGCTTTATATTGTTGATTGTCTATGTGGTTGATATTTATGTTTGTGAAGCATACTTGGTCTTTCATATAGTCATAAACTATATTTAGCACTTTACATATTATGACACGCTTGATCAAGAAAAAGGAACCTGACTAATAATGGTGAAACTTGATTTATAATGAACCAGTAATCTTGCGAAATCTTATGTGATATTAAGGGGTTGGGCTTACATGCCGTAATGCGTTAAATGCATCCTCAAGTCGAGATTACAAAATGCAATGGTTTATACTATATTTGATACACAAGTTTTAAGTTTGAAACGAAAACGTATTCACCCCCCCCCCCTCTACGTTTTCCACAATTGGTATCCGAGCGGGTTGGCTCTAGTTTTTAAAACAAATGGTTTTCAAAACGATTAAGGTCCTTGTATCAAATTCTTTGGTGAAGTCAAGCATAATATCAAAAGTGTTTTGTTTATTTTTGTCTTTGAAGTTTTGTTGTTAGATATATTGTTAATTAAGCTTGAATAAAGACTAAAATGGGTCATATAACTTCACTAAAAAGTCTACATTGGTTAAACCTTTTCGTTGGGTCAAAACATGAATTTTTATAAATATGTGTCAGATCCGCGGATCCCTTTGTTATCAAAGGGCGGATCCCTTTTGGAAGGGATCCGGCGGATCCCTTTTGGAAGGGATCCGGCGGATCCGTCGTATAGAGGACAACTTTTGGTTAAATTTCAAAAATTCATAACTAATTAATCGTAAGTTCGTAGAAGTCGTGCCACCTATCGTTTGAAAGGTATTTGAGTCTACTTTCATTTAAAAATAATTTTATAAACTGATTCAAAACAAAATTTACAGAATATTTTATTTATGATAGAAAGTCATTTTTGGGTCATAACATTTGCACAAACTTTTGGTCTAATTAAAGACGGATGTTTTCGTCTTTGAATATTAGTGTGTCTTCTGTTGAAACTAAGTTTTTGATCATATTCTTAAATATAAAGGAAACTAATCAAGCTTGCTATACATGTTTATATTTAACACAAAGCGGTGAAAAGAACTTTCGTATGCCATGCTAAATGATTAATTGTCTTACCATGCATTACTTGATAATTTGCTTATCTTAAATAGTTTTTGTGCTTGTTTATTTAAGTAACATATGTGGTTTCCTCACCTTGCTATTCATTCTCTTGTTTGTTGATTTAGTAATCTTTTACTACTCAATGTGCTATTTGAACGAGTGTTTGGGATAACATCTAGTTGTGTCGAAAAAGTAATTTTAAATGCTTAGATAAGTCATATAAGTTGAATAATGTTTAAAACATGTAATATACTAAATGACTTCTTGTTTAACTTGTCATGTGTGCAACATAAGTGTATCGTGTGCTTATATGATTTCTTAATTTCATATTTTCTTGTGTCGGTTTCTGAAACAACAAAAATGTACATCAGATCATAACCTACACTTGTGTTGATGATGTACTTTCCCGTATTTTCCATGATCTCTTTCCAACCTTCATAGTAGGATTGAAAACTTTATTAATTCATCCGAGATACTCAATTAAATTATTTTGCAAAGCAAATATAATTAGTCATATCCAAAAATCCAAACTCGAGTTTTCCAACAACCTATGTTGAACTCGCTCATCCAACCATTTTTCTTTTCTCCATATGGACCTCTTTAAAGTTTAAACATGACACCTTCTTCACCTTAGTTGCTATGCATTTGCATCAGGCTAAATATTAGTTGCTATGAATTTCTTCCTTGATAGAAGTTGGGTATGTGGAATCACCCGTAAAGATGGTCGTGTTTAGCCGTAATTGAGCACCGCTAGTAATAGTCTCATATTCATTCTCACAGAAATCTATACTCCTATGTTTTCCTAAAGTAAGTTTACAATGGCAATACTTTGCGTTGTCTTAGGATTACTAATCAAACAAGTTGTAAAATTGATTTTTCTTTTAGTTAATCACAACCACTTGCCTCATCAAGTGATTATCTTGCTTTGATCGAGAAGAGCTACATGACTTCATGGATGAAGTTCATTGTATGCTAATCATCATTTGTAATGACTATACATAGCTCATTGCTTCCGTTGACCAAAACAACCTTCTAAACAATTCACTTTCTTAAGGACGCATATACATGTGTTTCTTACTCTTCAATACCAACACATAGGTAAACATCTTTTAGCTAAACACAACTCACAAAACGGTACTTGCTTCAAGCCTTTCTAAATCCAACACTTACTCTTCTAAACATAATTCCTTCATCTCCACAAACAACAACTCCACCTTCTGGATCTAAATATAGTCTAGATTTTCCTAAACTAGCATCTCACAACTCCTATGTCTTGAACATTATCATGTGCTCTTTTCTTTTTGGACACATACCTTGCACGCCATTGTTAGCGTAAATGATTTACTAATCTAGACTGTAAATCTGTTTTGAGCTTCTTGAATAATGCTTGATCTCATTTGATTGTCTATATGTTATTTCTACATGCTCTCCTTGCTATGATTAACTTATATACATGTTTGCTTACTGTAGAAATCATTAGTCTCAAAATTTGGCACATAGAGCAAGATGTTACAATCATTCTGTTAAGGAAATATGTCTCAGACGCCGGATCCCTCAAGTGAAGGATCCATGGGATCCGGGTGGAAAGAGTTCCTTTTTGGCTTCCTTTCATCAATCTAACCCCTTAGACCATATTGGGCTAGTTAAACATGCTACATTAGGATCACTTAAACTTTCCTTAGGCTAAGCTGATCTCATATTCAATCATGGATGACTTAGGATCACATTCAAGGTGTTTTTGATTTATCATTACTTCAAAACTCACCATCTTTCTGCTACAATGTTTACACATTGTTCCTCTCAACTCAAAACACCTAGTTTGATATTTCCTTCAATTTTAGCAAATTGATTTTAGTCATCTTTACCTTAAAATGCTCTAAAAATTAGTTTTTCATTTCTTGTGATTTTTAAGAAATTTTCTAAATTTTCCTTTAACCACCATATAGTTCCTATAACCATTCACCATCCTCAAAAAACTTTGTGTCATCCATGATCACTCATTTGTGTTTCTAAAACTCCATTTTCCCCACAAAAGCCATCATTAACAAACCTCACTCATTAGTCTTGACCACTTAGGTCTCATGCCATGTAAGAGACTTCATGGACTTACTAACTTAGGATATGTAGGTGCTAGAACTTGCTAGAACCCAACCATCTCCTTTTCACCTCATCTGTTAGCCGGATCCCTAGCCTAAAGCTAGCCGGATCCCTCTAGTGAGGGAACTGGTGAAACCGTGAAAATAGTAGCTATATTATCTCTTGAGATAATCATTTCAAATTTCCTTTTTCCACTGAAACACTTGCTCAACACATAGGATTATTAGTTTCTCATGAAAGAAGAAATTCTTTTATGTTTTTAAATTAGTTCCATGTATGTGACTATTTATGTGTTCTCTTTTGTTTCCATGATTTATGTGAGAAATT
>OU343220.1:75174535-75184741 GCA_910596185.1 Chrysanthemum makinoi
TATCTTTTTGTATATTTTTTTTCCTTTTGTACTAATTTTTTAGATTTGTGCAGATTGAAAATGGTCGATTTCATAATTAAGTCAAGTTATGCTCATTCCCACATTTTTCATATTCCTCATCTTGCATCATCCTCACCATCATCCTCCACTTCTGTCACTACTCACAAAGTCATCATGTCTACCACCTCTATTGAGTCATTAACCGAGTCAACAAAAAGGGTTACCTTGATACCTTTCATTACCATCCCTTGCTACTCTTGAGTCACTTTCTTAACTAGTAAAACTTAACCTCTCATCACCTCTACCACAACTTCCATACCTCTAAGTCATAATGATGATTTCTATCATTATCATCGTGTCAAAGGTTTAGTTCATGAACTATGTGATGAAGTGTGTTTCATGTTCTACCACATCCTACTTGTGTCAACAACAAACTCAAACCACAAGCTACTTGTGTCAACCACATCCTACAAGTTTCTCACTACCACTACAATTCATGGTCACTCAACCATCCTCCACAAATACCTATGTTGTCAAAAGCTTAGTGAATTTCATAATGAAATGCGTCTCATCCCCAAATACATTCATTCTCTTACCTTGAACAACCTCACAACCTCTAAACCAACCACGATGATGCAAGTAGTAGGATTATTCTCTTTTTGACACTAATCCTTTCTTTGTAGGTTCATATATATACATTTTGATGTGTATGGGATTCTCATCTATATATGGGCAAAATTTTACACTAATTTTTTCTTTGTAGGTTCACTCATATACATAGGTTTGTATACGACACACTTTTCTTCGGATGAGGTTTACTTATTTTTTGTAGGCTCTTCTTAACGCCCTCGAGCAAGGGGGAGCTTCTGTCGAGCAACTACAAAGTGAATCATATGACTTACTCGTCTAAGAACGAATATATCTTTGCACTAATATTTTGTTTTATAGATTCTCAAAACACACTAGGAATACTTGTCATCCTTAAGCAAGGGGAGCTTTTGTCAAAGCAAAAACATTTCAAATTTTGCAATACTTTCATCCTAGCCTTCCTAAAATACTTGATGCCCTTAAAAAAGGGGAGCAACCGTCAAGGGGGAGCGTGCACACATTCATTCTTCAAAATTGCTTTGTGTTTCGACAAAAAGGAGTTTTTTTTCTCATCATATATTTTTTTTCTTTACACTAACTTTGATGTAGGTTAAGCCTTAAAATTTGATCCATTAATCCGTTGGTAACAATGTTTATAAATCAAAGGATCTTTCTATGCATTTTTTTTCTTTTTATGATTCTCTAGGTTCCTCCTAAAGGCGAGATCACAACCTCTTGAAGATGTGCAAGCTCAAGGTCATGAGTTGCTAAGCTTCGTCATCATCAAGACCACTGAAGTGCATCTTTTTGATAATTCTTTTCTTCCTCCATTAGTGTATCGTGTTGAAGGTATTGGCTTGGTGTGCCAATTGTGTGCACCAATAGGAGCAATAAGGTGTTTTCAATCTAACTTCACTAGGGATGATACAAGCTCGCCATTCTTGGGAGAAATGAAGTTTAAACTCCAAGGACGCACCCTTTTTGTTTCGACAAAAGGGGGAGAAAAGTGTAAACGGAGAAGGTAATGTAAAGGAAGAACGGACACAAGTAACTTTGCCATTTTACCTATCTATTACGTTTACATATAGTTTATTATCATCAAAAAAGGGGAGATTGTTAGTGAAAATATTACGATATTTAATCTATACAACCTTGTTTGTTTTGTTGATGAAAAACATATAACTTGTAATACATAACGTAAAATATATAAGTTACTTGTAATTATATTTTGTCTCAACATACTTTCAACAGCTCTCGACGACTCAAGTCCTTGTATACTACAACATATGTTCGTACATGTTTGTTATGTTGCATTATGATCAAACCATTAAACATGTTTAGTTAGATATGTTAATACAAATAAGCCGTAAAAGGTTTATTTATATTTTACGATCTTCTAATGTTTTGTCGATAACAAACGTAAAATCATTTTAATGAAACAAATAAAATACGTAAATAGTTTGAGCCAATAGTTTTCTAACACACTTACGTTTTCACATAAAACACTAAAACAAGCATAAGTGATTTTATGATTTAGTAATACATATGTACAACAACTAGTGTTTACATATTGTGTTAGAACAAAGACCTTGATAGATCTTATGAGCACTCTTAGATCGTTAGTTAAGCTTATGTAATCACAAGCTTACTAAAAGACAATCTCTATAACTTGTATTTAAGCGGAATTTAAACACAAGAACACAAATAACTAAGAACTTCTTTGATCCTATATGGATCTTTTAATAATACTAAAACTTTGTTTTTTTTAACTCGTACATAAATCATACTATTGTGTTCCTTTTATAGACAAGGAACCCTAACCCGTTTCCCAAGAAACGTATAAACATAAAACTAAATATGATATACATTATCACTTCCTAATAAAGCTCATGTATATCCTAACTAAATATAAAATTTACGGAATATCTATATCCGCAAAAACCAATTATACTAAAATATAACTTCAGTAGAATTCCTTCTTGAGCAGAATCCTTACTCTTCAGCAGAATCCATTCAGCATTAACTTCAGCAAAAACTCTACTTTGCATAATTCCCAACAATCCTCCCCTAAACTGGAATTTGACTAGGTTAAGTTCCAGTTTCTTGATAGAGCTTACAGCATAATCAAGAGGATTGTAATTGAACTCCAGCAACAAAGAACCAAAACAAGGACACCTCGATGATGACAAATATTTAAATCTCCAGATCTTTGCAGCAACAAATGACAAAAGGTACATCAAAACATATTAGTTTCATACTATTCTCATCACATCCAGGTGTGTTAACTCCTGTGAGAGGTGAATCATTGAAAATAATGGATTTGATGTCTCTTTACCAATAGCCATCACTACTGGAGTAGCCATATGTTTGATTTCGAAAACTATGGTACACGGATAACCATCTGATTTACTAGCAAATCAGCAACTATGAACGGATTTGACATGTCTTTACCTGTAGTCGTTTGCTCAGGACTAGTCAATTCTAAGGTAGAAAGAATCCCCTTGGTGAATTGATTACCAAATATGGTAGTCCACTGCCTTTACCACAAGCCATATACTGGTGGGCTAGCCAATTCTTGGATTCCAAAAAGGAATAAACCATGGTGAATTGATGACCATACAACTCTCAGCAATTAAGCATGGGTGGTTGCATACCCTATGATTTTGAGCAAACCATTACAGCTATCAACAAATTTGATGTGTCTTTACCAAAGCTGTACCCTTTGGACTAGCCAACTCTTTGACATACACAAGGTACATCTAGTGAGTTAATAACCAGTAACATAGACATGTACAACAAATCTGCAAGTAAAGTTAGTCAAACAAGAAATATACATAGATTTTTTATTTATTTATTTATTTATTTATTTATTTTATACTAAGAAAGAAACAAATAATACAAAAAAATACACAATACAACAAGATACCAGACTTAAGAAGATGCTAGACGTTGCTGAAGTTGAGTCTTAATCAATCCAATCAATTGTTCAGCATGTAATCTATCATTCCCAACTGGATCAGGAGGAACCTCTAGCTTCTTTTTAAGTATACTTCTCATCAAGTTCACAGACAAAGGATAAATCTTATCAGATAACATACACACAGTCATCCCATTCTGTGTCTCCACCACATGCACACAAGGCATAGGATAAAATCTCCAAGTATCAATCTTCCACTTTTGTGAATTCTTCCAAATAGAATACCCTTTACCATCTGAATATTGAGAATCAAACATAACTTGAAGATCACCCAACAAATATAGACCAGAACCCTGTGGTGACTGATTAGCATAATGCTTAGTGACAAGTCCATACAATGTATTCAAATCTTGCCTGTCAACCATATGAAAGATTTCCTTCAAAAAGTTAAACTGCATAGAAGTATTATCCAACATAAAAATGGTGTTCAGCTCTCCTGCAGTCAAAGTCCAATTAGTCAACACACCATGAGATCCTTCACGAAAAGCATCAGCAGATCCTTCTATAATAAAAGTTGAATCAGCAGCCTTTAGATCCAAAGAATGATCTCTGAGTGACTTATGAATCCTAGATGTATATGTCCTATCTGATCTCATAGATCTCCTTAAAGTAACATGTCTCCTTTTAGACATCCTTTTCTTCCTCCTACCTGATATATAAATTCCCATAGATACAGATGATGGAACATCCTCAGACTCATCAGGGACATCTTTAGCATGAGTGGAAGAAGTAGAAGGAGACTTAATTGAAACAACACCACGCAAGGCATACATTCTTTCAGCTACTTCTCTGGCCTTCTTTGAGTTAGCAGCTGCTAGTTCAGCTTGCTTACCCAACTCTTCTCCTACTTTATCAACATGAGAAATACGAGGAATAGAAGCATTCATATCCTCTGAATTCAAAGATGTAGTAGCCACACTCGATACTGCTTCAGAAGAAACAACATGCGGTTCAGCAGATTGAACCCTTTCAGTGGAATGTATAGCTGCAGTAGATGCTTCAGTAGGCACAACAGAAGAACTCAGCTTAGGTGTAACATCATCAAATGAATCTACAATTTCAACTTGCTTAGGTCTCTTTGCCTTTGGAGCATCTGCACTATCAGCAAGTCTCTTCAAATTGGAAGATGGTATGATCTGCTTCATAATGCGATTGTACATGTTGATTAAGACATCATCAAACAAAGCCCAAACTTGCTTCTTTGTCATACCAGACTGATAAATACTTGAACTTTGATTATACACCACATTTCTCATATACTTTTTCTTCTGAGCTTCAGTTTGTGGTCTTTCCCTTTTTGCTTTATTTTTCTGTGCAGCAATTTCTCTTCTTTGTGCAGCTGCAGCTTGCTTCCTCTGTTGACCAAGAGCCACCATTTTTGCAGCAAAGTTCTCACTATCAAAGTCTGCTCCTAAGATACTTTGTGCAAGAGTAGGATTGGATGCAGCTTGATTAGTGTAAGTATCCCATTGTTCATCAGTGAACTGAGAGGACATTTCATTAATTTTTCTTTGTCTTTCAAGAGTCAAATTGGTAACAAACTGAGCTTGAAGCATTTGAGCCAATGCTTGAATCTTCTTGATATTCTCACACTCAGCTAGCAATCTCTCTTGTGCTTGCATTTGCTGTTCACTGACTAGATTAGATCCAAGCTCCTCATTAATCAATTCTCCTTTGCCTTTGTCAGCAGGCTCATGAGCAGAATCCGTACTTACAATAGCAACTTCAGAAGAAACACCCATGGATATATCAGCAGTAACATGTTGATGAGTGTCTTCGGTAGTAACATTTGCATGAGGATCTAAATTAAAATTTCTTCCAGCAACAAACACATCATTAGGATCTGCTGAAGATGTAGAATCAGGTTGTGCTTGCACAGATGAAGCTTGACCAACTTCAGGAGCAATATCCTCCATAGGAGTATCAGCAACAACATGCTCTTCAATAGTTGCAACATCCACACTGTGCAATGTATCCTTGCTCAAAGATTGCCTTCTCCTCCTTCTAGAAAACAAAATTGGCTCCTTTTGCTTTACTGATTTAGCAGCCATTTGAGTAGAAGCATTAGATTGTTGAGCCACATCAGCCAAAATATCAAGTGAATCCAAATTAGCATCCACTTGCTCCTCATCAGAAGAAACAACACATCTCCTGTTGCTACTATGCCCAAGTTGTTCTTCCAAATCCTGAACCTTTCTTTTTAAATCCACAATCTCACCACCAAGTGTAGATCTAGTTTCAGCAAGCTCCCTTTTTAGATCTGCAACCTCTTGGACAGTCCTGTTGAGCAAATCATAGACATAAGTAAGAGTAATAGGATCCTCAGCTCGACCAGCAGATTGCTCTGTGGTAATGGGAGCTTCATGGGACCTTTCAGTAGCAATATGGTCTTGCTCAAATATAGGAGAGCTTTCAACAACAGGCTCTCTAATAGGACTGGGTGTAGGCAGTCTAGTAAAGTCAGTCTCAAACTCATTAGGAGCAACCTGAGTAGGTGGTGGACTAGATGTAGGCATGGTCAAAGGTGTAGATGGTGGTTGGTCAGGAGAAACATGTGTAGCTTCAGCAGTATTAGAAGGGCCCTCATCCATGGCAACTGATGGATTACCATCATCAGCAATAGTAGTAGAGGGTGGAGAACCAACAACATTCCCCTCATCAGCAGCCTCATTGCCTTGAGGCAACATAGCTGCTAGCAAAGGATGATGTTCCCCCTCATAATTAGTTTTCATAGAAGCAAACAGTTTAGAAGACAGAGCTCCTATGGGACAAAAAGCTTGGACTTGGGTTGTAATGTCTAAGACTATTTGCAAAAACCTAGGGTACATTAAAAACTTATGCTTTTTTCTTTGAACATTTTCAACCATATTATCAAAAATATATTTAGAAAAATTATAAGTTAACCCCTGTGATAGACATACAATCCCACAATCCAATTGAGTAGAAAATTGATCCCATCCCCCTGACTTATTGCTAATACACTGTAGTAAAGTGTGTACCAAAAACCTCCATGTGGGGCAAAGCTTGTTCTTCTGCCACATATCAGTTCTCGTACCCTGATATCCCACAGCTCTTAGTCCTTCAAGTATCTCCACAGAATTAGAATGATAAACCCCATCGGCATCTTCCAACCTTAGTTGCCTCCTTATCAAATCCTCCGTTATCACATACTCTGTACTATCAATCATAGCTACAATCTCTATTTCACTTCTTTTCACAGCAGAAGCCCAAAATTGTAAAACCAATGATTCATATATTACTTCCGGAGAATGCGTTAAAGCATAATGAATCTTTGATCGCTTCAAGAACTCCACCATTGGTTCATAGATTTCATGACCTTTTGCTTTTCCCAGATAAGAAACTTTGTTATGATCCTTCTTAATTTGAAGCGCCATTAGAGAATTTATGAGAGTGGGTTATGATTCACGCAATCAAAAGTGTGTTTAAATCAAGTGAGGTGGAAATCAGGTATTTTGAGCGAGGATATGTAAATTGGTTAATAATGGAAGTTACCTAATTGATGGTCAAATATATCGGAACTCATGTTGACCATATCTTGCGTGGAAAATAACTTCAACCAATTTCAAACTTAACACTTCAGCAGAAACAAGAGTCAAACTGCTGAAGTAGGTCAATCAGCAGAAAAACTCAAGTTGCTAAGTATCCTTCAGTAAATATCTTTTTACTGTGACACCAACTCACATTAATTATCATAACACCTTGAATCCGTCTATAAAATAATCCCAATGCACACTTGACTCATATCAATTACCCCCAATTATCCTCTCAAACCCTAATTTCTCCAAAAACACCACAACCATCAACAAAACCATGTCTACTAAACCAGAGGTTATTGATCCAACCTCTTCTCCATCATCCTCATCATCATCAGCATCATCCAGTGATGCTTTTCGCCAATTTTTACGATCTTCTTATCAAGATAAACCTCTACCTTTGAAGTCCCCCTTTCTCCCTTCTTCTGAAGATGATAGTGTAGTGGATCCAAGTGAGTCTTCTAGTGACTCTGATGACTCCAACAAGGAGAGAACATCACACCACCAACCTTCACTGCCTCAACCTCAACTAAGGCCACATGCTAGAAGAGAGGCAGTGTTAGCTCTTCCTGCGCCATGTTCTGGTGCTTCATCTCATATCGTAAAGGGAAAGGGAAAAAGGAAGATGGAGTGATTTCTTTATGGTGGAACGAGTAGATGGAACAACGGAAGATTTTCATATCACAAATCTATCTACTGTATTCATCTTCATTTTCATCAATCCATCCTTCCCATTTTGATCCTTAGCTTCTTCGTCGTACTGGTCATGCATATCCAGCGTTTGGAATAGATGATAGAAGCTTGTATAGGTTTAGTAGAACTTGTATAGAAATGTTCTTGTATTTTCATTTGAAGTTGATTGTAAGCTGTAAGCTGTAAACTGTTTCTTGAATGAATGAATGAACAAATTAACTTCAGTACTTCTCTTCAGTAGAAATAGTTAGTTTACTTCAGTACTTGTCTTCAGTAGAAACACGCTTGTAGCTTACTTGACCATATTCCAATTAATCAAACTTGGTGAACTTTAACTTCTTTATGCATTCTGCAAAACAGACACAGAGAAACACACAAACCAATCCAAACAAACAAAACTCAAAGAATATTAGTAGGTTAGTGTTAGCAAACAAAACTCAAAAATATACACAATAATTTACAAAGTTTACAACTATAATCCTCCCCTGAGGCATATGCCTCCCTGAGGCCTATGCCTCCCCTTAAACTTTGCAGTTAAGGGTTAAGCATCCCAATATTGACCACTAGGTGTAGAAACCTTGGTCCATCAAAAGCTTTAGTCAACAAATCTGCCACATTATCATTAGTGTGAACTTTAACCACTTTTATCAAATGTTTGTCATATGCATCTCTTATAAAGTGGTGCATGATTTCAATATGCTTAGTTACTGGTGGAAAACTGGATTTTTAACAATGCTTATGGTACTTTGATTATCAATAAAAATTGTTGTGTTCATGAAGTTAAACCCATAATCCAACAATTGATTTTGTATCCATAGTAACTTACCACAACAATTTGCAGCAGCAACATACTCTGCTTCAGTAGATGAGGTAGCAACAATAGTTTGTTTCTTGCACTGCCAAGAAATCAATCTTTTTCCAAGGAATTGGCAACCTCCAGTTGTAGATCTTCTATCCAGATTTGCAATAGCATAATCACTATCACTATATGCTTCCAACTTAAAAGGAGACTCTTTTGGGTACCAAAGACCTAAATGGGGTTGGCCTTTCAGATACTTAAAGATCTTTTTGACTGCATTCAGATCGGAAGCAAGTGGAGTGACTTGATGTCTAGAACAAGCACTCACAGCAAAGGTAATGTCAGGCCTAGAAGCTGTTAAATACATCAATGAACCAATCATAGATCTGTATAAGTGAACATTCACTGCAGGATCGGGTTCAAGGTTGTTCTTTGGTTTTGGAGCTTCATAAGGTGTAGTGGCAGTTCTGACATTCTCCATATCAAAATTCTTCAAAATGTCTCTCACATATTTCTCCTGATGTATAAAGATACCATCAGGTTTCTGCTGAACTTGTAAACCCAAAAAGAAAGTAAGCTCCCCCATAGCACTCATCTGAAACTCTCCCTTCATCAGCTCCTCAAACTCCCTGCACCAAGCTTCTTTTGTGGAGCCAAAGATGATGTCATCCACATAAACTTGCACAAGTATGATATCTGTGGGATTCTTCTTTAGGAAAAGTGTTTTGTCAATGGCACCCCGTTTATAACCATGCTTCAGCAAAAATGATGAAAGCCTAGCATACCATGCTCTTGGTGCCTGATGTAGTCCATAGAGAGCCTTAACTACCTTGTAAACATGCTTAGGATGATCTAGGTCTTCAAATCCTTTGGGTTGAGTGACATAAACCTATTCTTCTATCTTACCATACAGAAAAGCACCTTTGACATCCATTTGATATACCATAAATCCCATGTAAGATGCATATGCCAAGAAAATTCGAATGGCCTCAACTCTAGCAACAGGTGCAAATACTTCATCATAATCAATTCCTTCCTTTTGCTTGTACCCTTGAGCCACCAATCTTGCTTTGTTTTTAATCACAACAACCCTTGCATCTCTCTTATTCATCAAAATCCATTTTGTCCCAATTGCATACTTACCATCAGGTAGTGGTACCAAGATCCAAACCTGCTGATTTTTGAATTATTGCATCTCTTCTTGCATTGCTTCAAGCCAACTTGAATCTTCAAGAGCTTGAGTAACACTAGTTGGTTCCACTTGAGAAAGAAAACAAGAAAACAGACAATGCTTAAAGTCTGTGTGATTGTCCCTTTGCTGATTTGAGACATAGGATAGTAAAGCAACTTGTCCATATTTAGAACTGTAACATCCTTCTAGTTCTAACAGGTGCTAGAGGATCACCAATAACATTGGATTGAGGATGAGCAATGTTGATCCTCTTTGTAGTAGTGGTGTTGACATCAATAGATGTATCAAGATTAGTCACAGTTGGCTCAAAATCACTATCATAGGAAGGTGAGGTGAAGATTCCAGCTTTGGGTTGATGGTTACCAAGATCTGTAGGACTTGGAAATCCCGTATAGGGTTCTCC
>OU343220.1:75184841-75223718 GCA_910596185.1 Chrysanthemum makinoi
AAAGTCTGTGGACACACGAGTAGGAATAGGAGTGTAACACCCCAACCCGACAAGGGTAGAAGTGTCACATTCTGGTGTCATATCAGAACATACAAACAAAATTTATAAACGAAAGCCTTAAAGAAATGAAGTACCAAGTCATATAGACGAATGACTTACAAGGAAAAAAAATACAAAATCCAATATGTCTAAAATAAAATGAAATCTCCAAACGATAGCCCAACAAAATAAATCCAAATAATAAGGTATCTAGGGTTGGTCCACTCAAATAATCCAACTCTCAGCCCATCAAAGCCCGTCTTCAAACCTAACACCTGCGCAGAAAGAAATGCGGCTGAGCTTAAAAAGCCCAGTGAACAGATATAACATAACGGAAGCTAAATAAAATCTGAAATGCGAAATGAAACAAAGGAACGTATAACAAAGTCGAAGCGAAATGAGAGTAACGAGTCAAAGAGGATCCTGCAGAACACAAATATACAGATATCCAAAACGAACAGATAACAAGGAGAGCGAAGCGAAGCAAAGCATCGATGACATATAAACAAGCACATACAAGAACTGAAACAAAAGCAAACATAGCAGGCATAGCATCCACACCACGTATACGCCATACAATCAATTCAGGAAATCAAAATACATACTAGCCAAACAGATATCTACAGGAAAACGGAAGCAATAAATAAATCAGTGAGCATGGCAATTCACACAGGTCAAAACTCTTAACTGAAGACATGATCAGTATCATAACAATAATCAAAACATGTCAGTCACAAGTAATAAGTAGGAATACAGTATGAACACTATAATTAAATGAATTAAATACATAGCAAGGCAATTAAACAAGTTAACAAGCTAGACGTCATAAGTTGAACCATCTACTACATCAAACCGTAGCATAAACAAAAATGCAAACATGGCAGGTCAACAACAAGCAGATAAGGACACCACGGATAGTCATAGTCCATGAGATAAATCGAACGAGGTACAAAAGTAAACAGACAACAATCGACTGCACACAAGCATGGTTACGGACACATCAAAGGATCACATAACAGTAAGATAGCATATCATCAGATGACAACAGGTAATCTTATATCTCATACATCCATATCATACAAGTAATCAGTATCTATAAACATAATATCATAATCAAATCCAATAACATATAACAACCCAGTACGTGAATGGAACGATAATCGGAAGTAACGGAATGAGAGTGTAACAGATCAAAGCAATGGAATATATAAATTGTCACAATTCTCAATTTTTGGGTCTTTTCTCAAAACAATTTATGCCTCACTATTTCAACATTTATCGTAAACTTGGTTTACTTGTTCCAAATTCGCGTAACCTTTATGGTTTAGCGGCGAATTCATGATCATAACATCACGAACATTTCATATGGACTAAGTTTAGTCTACATTTCATTGACATCATTTGCATCATGATAGTTCATTCATGACATTTCATTTCACATTTAACGCGTAATTTTTATATTAAATAAACATTATCGCGTGAGTTATTATTTTTAATATTTAATCCGTTACTTTCAAAAATGATCCCGACATATTTTTATACTTACATTTAGTTATATAAACTATATTTTGAGTTTTCCTAGTGCTTTAAATTTATTTGGTACATAAATCGTTAAAGTTAAATTATTACGGCGTTTTTCCTAAAAACTACACGATAATTATTTTATCACTCAAATTTCACAAGGAATGTATTTTTACAATTTTTATTATCTCATTACATTCTATTTTGATCTATTAAAAACCTACTTGTACCTAAAAATCTACCATTACCTTTACTTATACATTTTCCTACACATTTACTTACACTTTCTTACAAATTATTCAAGCAAATATTTATACAACATTATATAAAAAAAAAAAATATCTTTGAGAGACAAGACCCCCCCAAAACCGGCCCTATGGGGAGGGATAGCATTAAATGTAGTTGGTATTATTTTCTTGATTGTATATATATTTACTCCAAGTATCACATTCACTTCACTTTCTTTTCATCTCAATTATTCATCTAGTAGTCAATTCTTCTCTCTTGTTTTCTTTGTCTCCAAACCGGCACCTATGTGATCAAAAGAAATCATCAAAACTTTTCAAGATCAAGTTTTTCAATCTAGTTACACTCTTAATCAAGGTTTTGAAATAAAAACCTAGGGTGTTTAGGTTAACCCTTGTTCTAATCACTCATCATATCACTTGTAAGCATCTCATATTTATTTTTCATCTTACATATTCATTTCATACTCATCTCATCATTTTTGAGCAAAAACATGCAAGACTTGTGTTGTTTATACCATTTTTACATTGATTTTAAGAGTTCTATATATAAAGGTCATCCTATAATTATCCCCTTGTTATATATTGGTCTTGATGATATTTAGGAACCCATGACACCCTAAGAAGGTGTATGGTAGGAATAGATTAGCTTTGGTGTTGATTTGAAGGGATTGGAATAAGTTTAGTACGAGAAAAACTATTTTCGACAAGTATATAATGTGTTCTGTCCTTGTTTTGTTTTTCTGGAAAATCCGACAGTAGGCACGAAATTTTGGCCTTGATATTTAGAAAATATACTTTAAAACGAATCCGTGGCCGCTTGAACGGATTAAAACGGAGTTATAACGAAGAAGTTATGAATTTTTCAAGTTTGACGACGAAATATATATTTTTCTGAAATTTCAGCAAAGTGTTTTTGGTTTGTACGAGTCAAAACGAGCCTTAAGCTTTACAAATTATTTCGACTTATCAAAAATATATTAGTATACTTTGATACGAAGCTAAGGACGTATAATACGTAGAAAACGGATTTGAAACGACTAAGATATACACGTTTTCATAAACTTGCCGTAACTATTATTTTTAGAAAAACTATATTATTTTTACGAGATAAGTGTTACGGTAACTAAAATCACCATATTTAACCCCTATTATCTTTATGTTCGAGACCTCTATGACGAAAACTCATGAACTGAAACTTTTAGATTTTGATACAAACTTTCCAAAACCGTCGAGTTCGTTCTCTAACGCGCGGCGTACACCCGTTTTACGACTAGTTTTCCGAAGCCATTTTTGTTAATTTCATGATATTCCGCGACATTGTTTTACCACGAAAAGTGATAATTTCACTATAAATCATTTATAAACCATTGTAGGATGACATTTTGACGTAAAAACTTGTAAAGTCATTTTGAAGGGTCAAGACGTCAAACGAGTATTTTTCGACGACAAGTAATATTTTTTTCAAAACTCGTAAATGGTATAAATAACATACGAAATGCATGCATAACATTACATTGCAACTCATTACATGTCATATCATTCATCATAGGTCAAGATTTGCGTATCACATTACATCTCGGTGTACTCACTTTTGTCTTCGCATCATTCCACCAAGTGAGTTTCATAGCCCCTGCTTTTACTTGTTTTCATAACTGTTTTGGGGGAGATACATGCTCAATTATTTTCATTTACTTTCATAAGTAATCTAACTTTTTAAGGATTACCGTGAGTTTCATAGCCCCTGCTTTTACTTGTTTTCATAACTGTTTTGGGGGAGATACATGCTCAAACTATTTTCATTTACTTTCACTAGTACTCTAAACTTTTACGGATTACCGTGAGTTCATAGCCCCACTTTTACTCTTTAACTTTTTTTACAAACTCTTGGGAGATACATGCTACATTTTAAATTGAACACAAATGCTTTGAACTGTATGCTATATCCGATGTTTTATTGTCACTAAGTATTTGCCATGTTCGAAGTCCCTACATCATGAACCATTAGTCACTTGCGGGGGAGCGCGAGTATAGTGAATAGGCCTATTGGATTAACACTCCGCTCCTATTGACCCATTAGGGGATCGAGCGCACTATATTTGAATCATTAAGGTAAATTGGCAAGTTTACCTATTAGGGCTGCGATGAAACGATGATTACCAATTTTTATTGGTGCGATGTTACGCTTTGGTGTCATGAACTTAGTGAAATAAATACGATGTTGTTTTTAACGATGAGTGTGAAACAATTTAACTCACACTACGATGATTGTGTTCAAACGAATTGATTAAACCTATGGTTTTACTCGAGTTAGGTACATTGTGAATTCATTTGACGATGTGTGGTTGAGTATAAACTATATATACATTTCGGCAATGGGTTGTGAACACACAGGTTGCAAGTTTTTGTATGGGCGGGACTTGGGACTGAGTGGATTTACAATGCCTTTGCTGCATAAACGTTTCGATACATTGAGTCTGCACTATTTTGTGAATTCATTGACGATGTGTGGTTGAGATAAACTATATATACATCGCCATGGTTGTGACACACAGGTTGCAAGTTTTGTATGGGCGGGACTTGGAACTGAGTGGATTTACAATGACTTTTGCTGCATAACATTTCGATACATTGAGTCATGCACTATTTTGTGAATTCATTTGACGATTTCTGTTTGAACATAAACTATGCATATTCTGGCAGTGGGTTGTGAACACACAGGTTGCAAGTTTTGTATGGGCGGGACTTGGAACTGAGTGGATTTACAATGCCTTTGCTACATAATCGATTTTGATGGTCTTTACATTTCAACGATTTACAATGCCTTTGCTGCATAAACGATTTTGAAAGGCTTTACATTTCAACTCAAACTCTATGAACTCACTCAACCTTTGTGTTGACACTTTTTAGCATGTTTTATCTCAGGTATCTAAGGCATTCACTTCATGGCATGCATTTGGACACATCATGGAGTCGTGGTGACGACGCGTCTCACTTGGGTTTTACTCACATTAAAACATCGTTTGAATTGTAACAAACTTATTTCCGCACAAGTTGATTTTCATTTGGGACCTACATTTTGTAAACTCTGATTGTTTTATTAAATCAAACGATGTGTTTTCCAAACGACACTTTAGGTCGTTCAATATAACTGCGATTGTGATGCTATGACAGTCAATCCCCAGGAATTCCATTCGCTGCAAAACAGGTAATTTGGGGGTGTGACAGATTGGTATCAGAGCTTCGGTTATAGAGAACTAGGTTGCATCATTGACCCTAGACTATAACCACATCATCATAGCATCTCATCATATCATTATAAGTGCACATTCTTTATACATGCGGACTTATGACTCAACACCAAACATCATATGAGTCGATTAGTTCAAGCATTGCATAGTTACTCCTAAGTTATACATAGCCTGATCACCTATGTCTAATTCAGGAAGAATCATGCAATGAAAGGAGTAGTAGTCTCATATGTGTAAGCAATTCCGTAATCAAGCCAAATTTTCAAAAGATTTTCTTCAAACCACTTGTTTCCAGTTTGATCCTAGTGACAGTTCTTGTTTGATGAGTTGCAAAGATCGAGCTAGAAACAAGTCGTTACCTAAACCGATTTAGCCTAATCGTATGACAGTTCTTGTTTGATGAGTTGTGGGATTAAGCAAAAATCGGTTACCAAAAAGTCTTTTAAAAATTTTGCTTGGGAATGGGAAAGCTTGTCTCATCGAGCCTAATCATAAGAAAGCATGTATTTAGGATGGGAATTGCTCACGATAGCACAGGAACGTATCTTGTGGGACGAGTAACTCATATGCATGAGCATTGACATAATCATTTAGACCATACACGAGCATAAACTTTTAGAACCCTTGTCGAGGTTCGAACCATAGTATCATCGATTGAATCACGAGGACGTGATTCCTCTGACATGGGAAGAATGTCACAATTCTCAATTTTTGGGTCTTTTCTCAAAACAATTTATGCCTCACTATTTCAACATTTATCGTAAACTTGGTTTACTTGTTCCAAATTCGCGTAACCTTTATGGTTTAGCGGCGAATTCATGATCATAACATCACGAACATTTCATATGGACTAAGTTTAGTCTACATTTCATTGACATCATTTGCATCATGATAGTTCATTCATGACATTTCATTTCACATTTAACGCGTAATTTTTATATTAAATAAACATTATCGCGTGAGTTATTATTTTAATATTTAATAAATCCTTACTTTCAAAAATGATCCCGACATATTTTTATACTTACATTTAGTTTATAAAAACTATATTTGAGTTTCCTAGTGCTTTAAATTTATTTGGTACTAATCGTTAAAGTTAAATTATTACGGCGTTTTTTCCTAAAACTACACGATAATTATTTTATCACTCAATTTTCACAAGGAATGTATTTTTACAATTTTATTATCTCATTACATTCTATTTTGATCTATTAAAAACTTACTTTTACCTAAAAACTACCATTACCTTTACTTATACATTTTCCTACACATTTACTTACACTTTCTTACAAATTATTCAAGCAAATATTTATACAACATTATATAAAAAAAAAAAATATCTTTGAGAGACAAGACCCCCCAAAACCGGCCCTATGGGGAGGGATAGCATTAAATGTAGTTGGTATTATTTTCTTGATTGTATATATATTTACTCCAAGTATCACATTCACTTCACTTTCTTTTCATCTCAATTATTCATCTAGTAGATCAAGTTCTTCTCTCTTGTTTTCTTTGTCTCCAAAACCGGCCACCCTATGTGATCAAGAAGAAATCATCAAAACTTTTCAAGATCAAGTTTTTACAATCTAGTTACACTCTTAATCAAGGTTTTGAAATAAAAACCTAGGGTGTTTAGGTTAACCCTTGTTCTAATCACCTCATCATATCACTTGTAAGCATCTCATATTTATTTTCATCTTACATATTCATTTCATACTCATCTCATCATTTTTGAGCAAAACATGCAAGACTTGTGTTGTTTATACCATTTTTACATTGATTTTAAGAGTTCTATATATAAAGGTCATCCTATAATTATCCCCTTGTTATATATTGGTCTTGATGATATTTAGGAACCATGACACCCTAAAAGAAGTGTATGGTAGGAATAGATTAGCTTTGGTGTTGATTTGAAGGGATTGGAATAAGTTTAGTACGAGAAAAACTATTTTCGACAAGTATATAATGTGTTCTGTCCTTGTTTTGTTTTCTGGAAAATCCGACAGTAGGCACGAAATTTTGGCCTTGATATTTAGAAAATATACTTTAAAACGAATCCGTGGCCGCTTGAACGGATTTAAACGGAGTTATAACGAAGAAGTTATGAATTTTCAAGTTTGGCGACGAAATATATATTTTTGAAATTTCAGCAAAGTGTTTTTTTTGGTTTGTACGAGTCAAAAACGAGCCTTAAGGTTTACAAATTATTTCGACTTATCAAAAATATATTAGTATACTTTGATACGAAGCTAAGGACGTATAATGCGTAGAAAACGGATTTGAAACGACTAAGATACATTTTTTTTCATAAACTTGCCGTAACTATTATTTTTAGAAAACTATATTATTTTTACGAGATAAGTGTTACGGTAACTAAAATCACCATATTTAACCCCTATTATCTTTATGTTCGAGACCTCTATGACGAAAACTCATGAACTGAAACTTTTAGATTTTGATACAAACTTTCCAAAACCGTCGAGTTCGTTCTCTAACGATCGACGTACACCGTTTTACGACTAGTTTTCCGAAGCCATTTTTGTTAATTTCATGATATTCCGACGACATTGTTTTACGACGAAAAGTGATAATTTCACTATAAATCATTACGAAACCATTGTAGGATGACATTTTGACGTAAAAACTTGTAAAGTCATTTTTGAAGGGTCAAGACGTAAAACGAGTATTTTTCTTTTCGCGACAAGTAATATTTTTTCAAAACTCGTAAATGGTATAAATAACATACGAAATGCATGCATAACATTACATTGCAACTCATTACATGTCATATCATTCATCATAGGTCAAGATTTGCGTATCACATTACATCTCGGTGTACTCACTTTTGTCTTCGCATCATTCCACCAAGTGAGTTTCATAGCCCCTACTTTTACTTGTTTTCATAACTGTTTTGGGGGAGATACATGCTCAATTATTTTCATTTACTTTCATAAGTAATCTAACTTTTTAAGGATTACCGTGAGTTTCATAGCCCCTGCTTTTACTTGTTTTCATAAGGTTTTGGGGAGATACATCTCAAACTATTTTCATTTACTTTCACAAGTACTCTAAACTTTTATGGATTACCGTGAGTTCATAGCCCCTTTTTACCTCTTTACTGTTTTACAACTCTTGTGGAGATACATGCTACATTTTAAATTGAACACAAATGCTTTGAACTGTATGCTATATCCGATGTTTTATTGTCACTAAGTATTTGCCATGTTCGAAGTCCCTACATCATGAACCATTAGTCACTGGCGGTGAGCGCGGTATAGTGAATAGGCCTATTGAATTAACACTCCCGCTCCTATTGACCCATTTAGGGGGAATCGCGCGCACATATTTGAATCATTAAGGTAAATTGGCAAGTTTACCTATTAGGGCGGCGATGAAACGATGATTACCAATTTTTATTGGTGCGATGTTACCCTTTGGTGTCATGAACTTAGTGAAATAAATACGATGTTGTTTTTAACGATGAGTGTGAAACAATTTAACTCACACTACGATGATTGTGTTCAAACGAATTAATTAAACCTATGGTTTTACGTCGAGTTAGGTACTATTATGAATTCATTTGACGTGTTGGTGGTGGTATAAACTATATATACATTTCGGCAATGGGTTGTGAACACACAGGTTGCAAGTTTTGTATGGGCGGGACTTGGAACTGAGTGGATTTACAATGCCTTTGCTGCATAAACGATTTCGATACATTGAGTCATGCACTATTTTGTGAATTCATTTGACGATGTGTGGTTGAGTATAAACTATATATACATTTCGGCAATGGGTTGTGAACACACAGGTTGCAAGTTTTGTATGGGCGGGACTTGGAACTGAGTGGATTTACAATGACTTTGCTGCATAAACGATTTCGATACATGGTCATGCACTATTTTGTGAATTCATTTGAACATTTCTGTTTGAACATAAACTATGCATATTCTGGTTTGGGTTGTGAACACACAGGTTGCAAGTTTTGTATGGGCGGGACTTGGAACTGAGTGGATTTACAATGCCTTTGCTACATAATCGATTTTGATGGTCTTTACATTTCAACGATTTACAATGCCTTTGCTGCATAAACGATTTCGAAAGGCTTTACATTTCAACTCAAACTCTATGAACTCACTCAACCTTTGTGTTGACACTTTTAGCATGTTTTATCTCAGGTATTTTAGGTATTCACTTCATGGCTGCATTTGACACATCATGGAGTCGTGGGGGTGACGAGCGCTCTCACTTGGGTTTTACTCACATTAAAACATCGTTTGAATTGTAACAAACTTATTTCCTCACAAGTTGATTTTCATTTGGGACCTACATTTTGTAAACTCTGATTGTTTTATTAAATTAAACGATGTGTTTTCCAACGACATTTAGGTCGTTCAATATAACGCGAATTGTGTGCTATACGGTCAATCCCCAGGAATTCCATTCCGCTGCAAAACAGGTATTTTTGGGGGTGTGACAGATTGGCTCCAGAGCTTCGATTTATAGAGAACTAGGTTGCATCATTGACCCTAGACTATAACCCCATCATCATAGCATCTCATCATATCATTATAAGTGCACATTCTTTATACATCGACTTATGACTCAACACCAAACATCATATGATCGATTAGTTCAAGCATTGCATATTTATCCTAAGTTATACATACCTGATCCCTATGTCTAATTCAGGAAGAATCATGCAATGAAGGAGTGTAGTCTCATATGTGTAAAGCAATCCGTAATTGCCAGCCAATTTTCAAAAGATTTTTCTCAACACTTGTTTTCATTTTGATCCGAGTGAACCAGTGTCTTTGTTTGATGAGTTGCAAAGATCGAGCTGAAACAAAGTCGGTTACCTAAACCGTTTCAAGCCTAACTTATGACGTTCTTGTTTGATGAGTTGTGGGATTAAGCAAAAATCGGTTACCAAAAAGTCTTTTAAAAATTTTGCTTGGGAATGGGAAAGCTTGTCTCATCGAGCCTAATCATAAGAAAGCATGTATTTAGGATGGAATTGCTCACTTATAGCACAGAACGTATCTTGTGGGACGAGTAACTCATATGCATGAGCATTGACATAATCATTTAGACCATACACAAGCATAAACTTTAGAACCCTTGTCGAGGTTCGAACCATAGTATCATCGATTGAATCACGAGGGCGTGATTCCTCCTATGGGAAGAATGTCACAATTCTCAATTTTTGGGTCTTTTCTCAAAACAATTTATGCCTCACTATTTCAACATTTATCGTAAACTTGGTTTACTTGTTCCAAATTCGTGTAACCTTTATGGTTTACGGCGAATTCATGATCATAACATCACTTAACATTTCATATGGACTAAGTTTAGTCTACATTTCATTGACATCATTTGCATCATGATAGTTCATTCATGACATTTCATTTCACATTTAACGCGTAATTTTTATATTAAATAAACATTATCAGCGGAGTTATATTATTTTTAATATTTAATCCGTTACTTTTCAAAAATGATCCGACATATTTTTATACTTACATTTAGTTATATAAACTATATTTTGAGTTTTCCTAGTGCTTTAAATTTATTTGGTACATAAATCGTTAAAGTTAAATTATTACGGCGTTTCCTAAAAAAAAACTACACGATAATTATTTTATCACTCAAATTTCACAAGGAATGTATTATTACAATTTTTATTATCTCATTACATCGATCTATTAAAAACCTACTTGTACCTAAAAATCTACCATTACCTTTACTTATACATTTTCCTACACATTTACTTACACTTTCTTACAAATTATTCAAGCAAATATTTATACAACATTATATAAAAAAAAAAAATATCTTTGAGAGACAAGACCCCCAAAACCCTCCTAAGGGGAGGGATAGCATTAAATGTAGTTGGTATTATTGATTGTATATATATTTACTCCAAGTATCACATTCACTTCACTTTCTTTTCATCTCAATTATTCATCTAGTAGATCAAGTTCTTCTCTCTTGTTTTCTTTGTCTCCAAAACCGGCCACCCTATGTGATCAAGAAGAAATCATCAAAACTTTTCAAGATCAAGTTTTTACAATCTAGTTACACTCTTAATCAAGGTTTTGAAATAAAAACCTAGGGTGTTTAGGTTAACCCTTGTTCTAATCACTCATCATATCACTTGTAAGCATCTCATATTTATTTTTCATCTTACATATTCATTTCATACTCATCTCATCATTTTTGAGCAAAAACATGCAAGACTTGTGTTGATTATACCATTTTTACATTGATTTTAAGAGTTCTATATATGTCATCCTAATTATCCCCTTGTTATATATTGGTCTTGATGATATTTAGGAACCCATGACACCCTAAGAAGGTGTATGGTAGGAATAGATTAGCTTTGGTGTTGATTTGAAGGGATTGGAATAAGTTTAGTACGAAAAACTATTTCGACAAGTATATAATGTGTTCTGTCCTTGTTTTGTTTTTCTGGAAAATCCGACAGTAGGCACGAAATTTTGGCCTTGATATTTAGAAAATATACTTTAAAACGAATCCGTGGCCGCTTGAACGGATTAAAACGGAGTTATAACGAAGAAGTTATGAATTGTACACTTGGGTTTTACTCACATTTGGACACATCATGGAGTCGTGGTGACGACGCGTCTCACTTGGGTTTTACTCACATTAAAACATCGTTTGAATTGTAACAAACTTATTTCCGCACAAGTTGATTTTCATTTGGGACCTACTTTGTAAACTCCGATTGTTTTATTAAATCAAACGATGTGTTTTCCAAACGACACTTTAGGTCGTTCAATATAACCGCTGATTGTGATGCATGATGCAGTCAATCCCAGAATTCCATTCGGCTGCAAAAATGTAATTTGGGGTGTGTATAAATCTTGGTAATAGAGTGAGTCATATATGGGTACAATGTAATATGGTGCTGGGGAATGTAGAAGGTACAATATAGGTATATCAAAAGTGTAAGGGTTATTTAAATATATCCCGAGCCAACAAAACAAACCATATCAATAGTGGCAATAACAGCCAAGTAACCAATAGTAGCCATTGTATTCGGAGGTGACCTCGAATACCAAACCAATAGGAGGGAGACCTCGTAACCAATGGAGTAGCTAGCTCCCAAAATGTGAGGGGATGTATTGCACACACGCACCACATCACCAAAACAAATCATATCATATCAAATTCAAATCAAACAAATCTAGGATGCATCCATATCACTGCAAAACAAATAGTGGCCATACAATATATCCAAAGCGCGCATAATCAATACAATATGGGACGGTGTGCAACATCACTGTGCACACCGGAGTCATGCCATTGGTGCATCAATGACACGGACATGGAACCCCATGCCTAGTTAATGGCTCGGGTATCAATCTGAAGGGTCAAACAAAGGTTCAAAGTGTAGCAATATATAAGTCTTCACAATTAAAGGTTCATATTCAATGGTTCACAATTCAGAGGTTCATAGCAATAGTTCAATATCAAAGATTCAGAGTGCACCAATATCAAAGTTCAAGAGCAATAGTTCAATATCGGTTCAAGAATGGTTCAAAACAGAGGGGGTCAAAGCAAAGATTCAATAGCAATGGTTCAATAGCAATGGTCAAATAGCAAAGAAATATCATGCGAACAAAGTCAAGGATCAGAAAGTCATGAGAAATCCCTACTAAAAGGGATAGAATATCTCGTACCTTATGCTAAGCAATCAACAATGAAAGTAAAGTCAAGAAAGAGGAGATCAATCACGCCAGCTCGAACCTATATGAATTAGATAACGTTCTATAAGAATCGATCACTAGATTAAGACTTTCCTTTTTAGCAAGTTTCCACTTTTAGTAATCTTTCTATTTTAGGAAACTTTCTATTTTAGGAAACTTTCCATAATTAGCAACTTTCTAAAAAAAATAGCAGGTTTCCATAATTAACAGGTTTCCATATTTAGTAAGTTTAGTTACTTATTTAAAGTTAATAAATGAAAATGAGTATTATAATGCTTTAAGGATCATTTATGACAAGTTACAAAAGTTTAGGGTTTAAAATGTCAATATTGCAAGGTATAGGGTTAAAAGTGTAAATATAGCAAGTTTACCCATTTTACTCATTTAATCCATTTAGTTAATATTTTAACATGTTAATCCATCAAGTTTCATAATTTACCAAACAACCCTTAACTTTATATAATCATGTGATTACAAACCCTAGTTTTACGTTATGATTAATTGAATCCGTTTTAAGCATTTTAACTCGATTAATACAAGATTACATGACTCCTTAGGTGATACCACATTCAATTCGAACCACCCTCCCCCCAATTCAGTTTATACTCCTAATACAAGTCAAAACACATCTCTAAATCATTCGTTATCGATTCCTTTATCATATACGTAATCATATAGTTTCACAAGCTCATTAAGCCACTTAACCAAACATGTATAATTCGACATAAAGAGAGTTTCAAATTCAGAATATTATTCATATTATCATGCCTCATATCATACGTATTACATAGATCAATAACCAAGGTTTTTACGATAGTTATGTTATCATTTCATGACGATAAACTCATGATGTGTTATATAAATCAAATACAAGCCCTAGAAAAAGCTCATAGCCACGAATTGATTTAAGAAACAAGGAGAAGAGATTCAAAATGACGAGACGTTACCCTTGTAGCGTGCATGAAACAAGATAACAAGAATCAAACCACAAAACCAACCAAGTCTCCCTGGCTTCTATCAACCCATGGCTACCAACCAATACCCACGACCCACTTGCTTTCAACCAAAACACGATCACCACGTTCACCAATCGATTATTCCACGATCACGAGCCTCCTAGGATCACCTTTGTTTGATTAAAATTGGATTGAAATGGGGAAAGAAATGATGTCCACCTTGGAGAGAAAAGGAGAGCTAGGGTTTTCTAGGTGTGTTATTTTGAAATAAATGAGGAGATAATGTGTTTAATGAAAATTGATATGGAGAGTGATTAGGGGGCCTATATGGCCGGCCACTTAGAGGGGGGAAAGACAAATTCTAAACTTCCATTCTTATCTCATCAATCATGTATCTAGTCTTGTTTGTTGTCCAAATTAATATGTAAACTTTGGTACTTTATTTGTTACTTAGGATCAATCCTTTCATGTTCATTTAGTTTATAACATAAGTTTATTTCTTTCATAATGTGCATATATTATAAATATTATAACTTGTTAAATGATGTTGACGTGTTTCCCGAGTTCGTAAAATTTTAAGTTGGAGGGCAAAATTGTCATTTCACGCGATTTGAGATTTTAGGTTTTACAACTCTTCCCCTCTAAAAGAAAATTTTCGTCCTCGAAAATTGAAGTCGCAGGGTACACAGAGACGAACGAGTTTAAGGCGACGTAGCAATCCATAGTTTCATACTAGATCATAACGATTTCGGCCCAAAGCGTATCAAAACTTACATGTAATGATGTCGGTGAAAATCTCGTGAAGAGGTACAGATTCCAAACGAACATGAGGAGTGACAATTAACGGTTATAAGTCCTAGTCCATTCATCGACCAAACTGTGCATTTCCCAAGATGTCATATGATTCAATAGGGTCAAATTATATGATCTCGTATATCACGTTGATCAAGGCCATAATACTTGCATCACATAACAAGTCCTTATTGTCATCATATTCTGTCCTAGGTCATGACAAATCACATAACCAATATCACACAAAATGCAGAAACATACAAGTAGCAAGAACCATACCAAACGGATCGGATCCTCATACATACAAAGATATAACACATCAAACCAACTTACCATATCACCAAGGAAGAAGGCCACCAACTTGCTCGAAACGGTTCCTCATGACTCATTACTGACGATCCAAAAGGAAAGCTGAGATATTAACAAAATGCCAAACGATAAAACTTCACGATTCAATCTGAGTTCTGAACAAATCAAAGAAAAGTGATGCCGATTAAAATCACATAGCAAGATATCAAACCGTCTCCAAAACGCATGACAAACGAATCGGAGTAACACAAGTCGCGCCCAAATCACATGAAGTAGATGAACCTCTCGGTCACCGGTTGAATCTGTCTTCGCCTTCTCTGCGTTTTGGTTGATCCGTCAAATTTCCTCCAAAGAAGATCCTCGATGTTCCAAAGAAGGCGGTGGGTGTGGCTTTTGCTTCACGAACCTTCCTCCAAATAGACCGCTGTGCACCTGGGTTCGGACCATCATCTTCGGCTCCACGGGTAGTCTCCATCTAACGATCGACAAACGGACGAAATTTAAAACAACTAACAAAATTCGATGCAAAAAGAGGAGGGCCAATTCAGTGAAGGCAAAAGGATATCGAAGTCAAATCTGAACGACTATCAAAAGGAATCGAAAGATATCTGAACAAACGGAAACCTAATGTCTACCCAATCCTCACAGGTCAAAGCCTAAGCTCTAAGGGTCCTAAAACTGGCTCGATACCATAATTGTAACACCCCAACCCGACAAGGGTAGAAGTGTCACATTCCGGTGTCATATCAGAACATACAAACAAAATTTATAAACGAAAGCCTTAAAGAAATGAAGTACCAAGTCATATAGACGAATGACTTACAAGAAAAAATACAAAATCCAATATGTCTAAAATAAAATGAAATCTCCAAACGATAGCCCAACAAAATAAATCCAAATAATAAGGTATCTAGGGTTGGTCCACTCAAATAATCCAACTCTCAGCCCATCAAAGCCCATCTTCAAACCTAACACCTGCCCAGAAAGAAAGAAATGCTACTGAGCTTAAAAAGCCCAAAGGAATGATATAACAAAACGAAGCTAAATAAAATCAAAATGCGAAATGAAACAAAGGAACGTATAACAAAGTCGGGCGAAATGAGAGTAACGAGTCAAAGAGGATCCTGCAGAACACCAATATACAGATATCCAAAACGAATGTGATAACAAGGAGAAGCGGCGAAGCAAAGCATCGATGACATATAAACAAGCACATACAAACCGCACATACAAGAATGAAACAAAAGCAAACATAAAGGGCATAGCATCCACACCACGTATACCATACAATCAATTCAGAAATCAAAATACATACTAGCCAAACAGATATCTACAGGAAAACGGAAGCAATAAATAAATCAGTGAGCATGGCAATTCATACGGTCAAAACTCTTAATCAAGACATGATCAAGATCATAACAATAATCAAAACATGTCAAGAACAAGTAATAAGTAGGAATACAGATGAACACTATAATTAAATGAATTAAATACATAGCAGGGCAATTAAACAAGTTAACAAGCTAGACGTCATAAGTTGAACCATCTACTACATCAAACCGTAGCATAAACAGAAATGCAAACATGGCGGGTCAACAACAAGCGATAAGGACACCACGGATAGTCATAGTCCACGAGATTAAATCGAACGAGGTACAAAGGTAAAAGACCAACAATCGACCATCAAGTCACACAAGCATGGTTACCGACACATCAAAGGATCACATAACAAGAAGATAGCATATCATCGGATGACAACATAATCTTATATCGCATACATCCATATCATACATACAGAGTAATCGTAGTCATATAAACATGAATATCATAATCAAATCCAATAACATATAACAACCCGAAGACGTGAATGGAACGATAATCGGAAGTAACGGAATGAGAGTGTAAATGATCAAAAGCAATGGAATATATAAATCTTGGTAATAGAGTGAGTCATATAAGGGTACACAGAATATGGTGCGTTGGGGAATGTAGAAGGTACAATATAGGTATATCAAAAGTGTAAGGGTTATCAGAAATCTATCCCGAGCCAACAAAACAAACCAATATCAATAGTGGCAATAATGCCAAGTAACCAATAGTCGCCATTGTATTCAGAGGGGTGACCTCGGAATACCAAACCAATAGGAGGGAGACCTCAAGAACCAATGGAGTAGCTAGCTCCCAAAATGTGAGGGGGTGTATTGCACACACGCACCACATCACCAAAACAAATCATATCATATCAAATTCAAATCAAAACAAATCTAGGATGCATCCATACGCCCCCTGCAAAACAAATAGTGGCCATACAATATATCCAAAGCGCGCATAATCAATACAAATATGGGGACGGTGTGCAACATCACTCGTGCACACTGGAGTCATGCCATTGGTGCATCAATGACATGGACATGGAACCCCCATGCCTAGTTAATGGCTCGGTATCAATCAAGGGTCAAACAAAGGTTCAAAGTGTAGCAATATATAAGTCTTCACAATTAAAGGTTCATATTCAATGGTTCACAATTCAGAGGTTCATAGCAATAGTTCAATATCAAAGATTCAAGAGTAAATACCCAATATCAAAGTTCAGAGCAATAGTTCAATATCGAAGTTCAAGAACAAAGTGGTTCAAAACAGGGGTCAAAGCAAAGATGCAATAGCAATGGTTCAATAGAAATGGTCAAATAGCAAAGAAATATCATAAGCGAACAAAGTCGAAGGATCAGAAAGTCATGAGAAATCCCTACTGAAAAGGGATAGAATATCTGTACCTTATGCGAAGCAATCAACAATGAAAGTAAAGTCAAGAAAGAGGAGATCAATCACGTCGCCCGGAACCTATATGAATTAGATAACGTTCTATAAGAATCAGATCACTAGATTAAGACGGCTTTCCATTTTTTTAGCAATTTTCCACTTTTAGTAATCTTTCTATTTTAGGAAACTTTCTATTTTAGGAAACTTTCCATAATTAGCAACTTTCTAAAAAAAATAGCAGGTTTCCATAATTAACAGGTTTCCATATTTA
Organism: Chrysanthemum makinoi; assembly: GCA_910596185.1. Lineage (NCBI taxonomy): Eukaryota > Viridiplantae > Streptophyta > Magnoliopsida > Asterales > Asteraceae > Chrysanthemum > Chrysanthemum makinoi. The sequence goes on from OU343220.1 coordinate 75,202,719, forward strand.
GTAAGTTTAGTTACTTATTTAAAGTTAATAAATGAAAATGAGTATTATAATGCTTTAAGGATCATTTATGACAAGTTACAAAAGTTTAGGGTTTAAAATGTCAATATTGCAAGGTATAGGGTTAAAAGTGTAAATATAGCAAGTTTACCCATTTTACTCATTTAATCCATTTAGTTAATATTTTAACATGTTAATCCATCAAGTTTCATAATTTACCAAACAACCCTTAACTTTATATAATCATGTGATTACAAACCCTAGTTTTACGTTATGATTAATTGAATCCGTTTTAAGCATTTTAACTCGATTAATACAAGATTACATGACTCCTTAGGTGATACCACATTCAATTCGAACCACCCTCCCCCCAATTCAGTTTATACGCCCCTAATACAAGTCAAAACACATCTCTAAATCATCCGTTATCGATTCCTTTATCATATACGTAATCATATAGTTTCACAAGCTCATTAAGCCTCTTAACCAAACATGTATAATTCGACATAAAGAGAGTTTCAAATTCAGAATCTTATTCATATTATCATGCCTCATATCATAATGATACATAGATCAATAACCAAGGTTTTACGTATAGTTATGTTATCATTTCATGTGACGATAAACTCATGATTTTATGTGTTATATAGATCAAATTCAAGCCCTAGACAAACACATAGCCACGAATTGATTTAAGAAACAAGGAGAAGAGATTCAAAATGACGAGACGTTACCCTTGTAGCGTGCATGAAACAAGATAACAAGAATCAAACCACAAAAACCAACCAAGTCTCCTCTTGGCTTCTATCAATCCACCGCTACCAACCAATACCACCCACCCAGCTTTGTTAACCAAACACGATCACCACGTTCACCAATCGATTACCCACGATCACGAGCCTCCTAGGATCACCTTTGTTTGATTAAAATTCGGATTGAAATGGGAAAAAGAAATGATGCCGCCACCTTGGAGAGAAAAGGAGAGCTAGGGTTTTCTAGGTGTGTTATTTTGAAATAAATGAGGAGATAATGTGTTTAATGAAAATTGATATGGAGAGTGATTAGGGGGCCTATATGGCCGGCCACTTAGAGGGGGGAAAGACAAATTCTAAACTTCCATTCTTATCTCATCAATCATGTATCTAGTCTTGTTTGTTGTCCAAATTAATATGTAAACTTTGGTACTTTATTTGTTACTTAGGATCAATCCTTTCATGTTCATTTAGTTTATAACATAAGTTTATTTCTTTCATAATGTGCATATATTATAAATCTTATAACTTGTTAAATGATGTTGACGTGTTTCCCGAGTTCGTAAAATTTTAAGTTGGAGGGCAAAATTGTCATTTCACGCGATTTGAGATTTTAGGGTTTTACAAGGAGACTCTTCAAGAGAAACAGAAGAACCTTCAGGAGAATCATGATTTCCACTGACTGTTTGTTTAGCAATATCTTCACCAAGCCTTTCAAAGATCAAGGTTAGCAGCATACTCTTGCTTCTGAAGCCTAGTAAGATCCTCTGTATAGTTGGACTCATCTTCAATCTCAGCAAAAGTAACTTTAGAAGTATCACCTGCAAAATGATTAGGGAGAAGGAAGGTACACTAATAGGTTGTTCATCATCCTCAAACTCACTATCTCAATCAAGATTCATGGTACCAAGATTGTCCGTGGGAGAATCGGTGAACCTGCATTTTGGTTAGCCACATGTCTAGAATAGCCCAAGTAATCAGTTAAGTAATCTAAGTCAAAAGACCAAACATGTCCTTGACCTTGCACATTGGGCTTATCTTCTAGATACCTCAGGTTGAGTGTCTCCACAATCTTTCTAGCATTCAAATTATATCCCCTGTAAGCCTTACTATGAGCCGAATAACCCACAATATACCCCTCATCAGCTTTTTCATCAAATTTACCCAATGGATCACTTGTGTTCAAAATGGTCACTTGACACCCAAATGGTTCGAGGTAATGTATAGCAGAACTTTCCCAGAAGAAGTTCATAAGGTGTCTTGAAATGAGGTCTAGTAATGGATACCCTGTTCATTACATAACAAGCTGTGCTAACAGCTTCAGTCCAAAACATGGTAGGTAATTTAGAGTCTACAAGCATAGATCTTGCTGCCTCTATTAGGGTCATATTCTTTCTTTCAGCTACCCCATTTTGTTGTGGGGTTCTTGGAGTGCTATAGTCCCTTTTTATCCCTTTAGATTTGCAAAGTTCTATTAAAATAACATTCTTGAACTCTGTCCCATTATCACATCGAATACCTTTAACCTTTTTGTTCAACTGGTTTTCAACAAGGGTAATGAACTCTTTCAACACCTGAGATGTTTCATCTTTAGTCCTCGAAATAATACCCAACAAACCTGCTTAAGTCATCAGTAATTACCAAACAAAAATACTTGTGATCAATACTTCTGACTTGGGTTGGACCAAAGAGATCCATGTGAAGAAACTGTAGAGGTTCTGAAATCAAGCTCATAGCAGTAATAGCTTTGTATGAGGCTTTGTGTTGCTTTCCTTTGTTGCAGGAAACACAATTATGTTCATTGGTGAAAACTTTAGAAGGAAGTCCTTCAACTAGACCAAGTTTTGACAGTTTGTTGATGGTCTTGAAGTTCACATGAGCCATCCTTCTATGCAATTTTGTAGACTCATCCAGGGATGCTTTAGCCACCAAACAAGTTAGATCACCTTCTGGTTGAACATCATTTAAGTTGAATGTGTATAGATTGTGATTTCTAGGAACTCTTAGCAGAATTGATGTATCTTCTGGTAGTTTGAAGTCTTTAGATAGCACAAGACATTCATCCTCGAGAGAAAATACTTTGTTCTTGGTGTCACATATTTGTGAAACTGAGAACAAGTTAAAGTGTTGTAGTTCCTTGACATAGAACACATTCTCAAAATCCAGTAAAGGTGTTTTGATGGTGCCTTTCCCATTGATTCTACCATCACTTCCACCAAAAGTCACATTGCCTCCTCCTTCTATGGGTATGAAATTATGCATCATATCTCTGCTTTCCGACATGCTTCTAGAACAACCACTATCAACAATGCCAACTTCCTTGTGCTTAAGAGGATGATCCTACAACAACAACAAGAATATATACAAAATATTATTACACTATAGAGGCTCAAGTCATTACTGACTTGAACTTGCCTTGTGGATCATTGGAATATTGCCATGCAGATGTATAAGATCCACCATTGTTCTTGGGTTTCCATTGAAATTTAGGTCCCTTTTGATTCCAAGAATAACCTGCTGAGGGCTTCACAGTGAGATCCCGATATCCCTTCTCTGCATTCATAGAGTCAACATAACCAGGCCAATAACCATTTTGAAAGTATGAACTTGTTGGTTTTACATAAGGTCTAGTAATAGATCTTCTCCAAGGAAATGGAGAAAGTTTAGTTGCTTGTGGAATATAAGAGGGTATATCATTAACATTAGTCCACATTGGTCTAGGTTTCTTTTGACCAGACTGCACCCATTCTTTGCTCATGAAAATCACAATCCTTAATCAAATGAAATTTGCTTCCACAAACAAAACAGGTCTTCTTTTTAGAAGATTTATTCAAAGAAAAAGATGTTCTATTACATGCAAAAGCATTCAAACCACAAGAATTAATAGAATTGTTTTTAACAAACTTAAAAGTATTATTGTGCAAAGAATTAAAAGACAAGTCTTCAGGAAAAACTGTCTTGGAAGTTGATTCCTCAGCCAAAGAACTCTAAAAGGCTTGTAAACAGTCTTTGTTGTAGGCTTGGGCAAAATCTTGGGAAGGTCTGACTTGTCATTTGAATCACACCGGGTAGAAGAAGTAGACCCTTTGTCGAGGACTTGTCACCGCACAAGAAGAGACAAAGTCAGAGATGAAGAATTAGGTCCGCAAGTCTTTAGACTTTTGCCATAAAGATGGTGTGATCCATCAAAGTCTACAGTGATGGAAAGGTCAATGGGCATGTGTTCACCTCTAATAGGTCCACGGACATCATGTAGATCACCTTCTTTTACAAAATTAGCTAAGCCACCGGTGTAGATTTATGTGTGTCATCCCTAGCTTCTATCCCTACATACTTCTTAAAGCCTAAACCTATTGCAGTATTAGGATTTTGACTAGCATAGATGTGACTAGCTAACTTGTTTCCATTCAATAACCATTCTTTATGCCTAGCAATTTCCTCATCTAGTTTCTCTTTTAGCACTTTGTTTTCAGATACTACATCAGCTTTTCTTTATCGGCATGCTTTTAAATCAATTTTAGTACATTCTAGATCACTTTCTAACACCCGATCTTTTCATCATAAGCCAATTGATTCTTTTGAAACCAAACTTTTTGTATTTCTAATGTTTTTAAAGCCTGTTTATAAGCTTCAACTTCAACATAACATTTATTATATTTAGGTTTCATTTCATCATAGGCTTTTTTAAGTTCATTATAATTTTCACTACAACCAAACACACACTTATGTACCTGAGAGATGCCCATCAAGGCGACTTGATCACGCCTATCCTCTGAAGTACAACTTGCCAGTAATCCAATATTGTCTGCTTGGTTTAAAAATGCACGCATCATTGCATAAATTGCGCGCATCATTGCATTGCATTTAGGATTTCGCATCAGGGTGCCTAATGCAATGCCCTTCCAAAATGCGTTCGCATTAGATCGCAATTTGCCGCATTTGTGTAATGCTAGCAACGGTCGCTATTATCACAATATTGAATTTAGGTCATTTTGGAAAATTAAACCATTTAGAAGAAGCTAAAATATTTTAGTGGACTTTGAAAAATAGAAGTTGTTTAAAGACGTCCAAAACAAATACAATAATAATAACTTAATTGCCCTTCGGTCCATGATTATACATCATTAACATGATTTGAAATCCCACTAACAATCTTCTTATTCCAGCTTCATGTTGTGCAAGAGTTCATATTGTTATTTGATCATATATAATCACATATGTTAAATAATTGAGCTGGAAATCATATGTGTGATTCAAATTTGACATTTTCAGGTTTGACTTTTGCTATTAATTTACTTATGAATGAATTAAGATTGTTAGCCACCGGGTAACTTATAAGTATACCTTTAATGCATTATAACATTATAACATCATATCATCATGTATATGTATAGAATGTACTCTAATTCATCCACGTTTAACTGCATCGACTAGGAACTCTAAAAAGGATCCATGTTGAAATTATGGAATTCCAGATCCAAAAATTAAAAATAAATTTACATGTTCGTTCTGTTCGAAAGCAACTAAAAGAGGAGGGTCTCGTTTGTAACGACATTTAGTTGTAAGTTAAAATGTTTTTTTCTTAACTATTATGTGTCATGACTTACTCACTTATTTGTTTTACAAATAGATTATATTGGGTTAATCCCAATCGACCCATCACAATACTCAATCGACCCAAGTCAACACCCATATGACCCGGTCAAACCAGAAGTCAAAGTTAAAAGTCAACCAAAGCAGCTTAAAAGACAGTTACAAAATAACTGCTATTTGGCAGTTATACCATCAACCGACACATCTGTTGGTTCATTTGAACCAACACAACGTTTCAATTTGTACCGTTTCAAAGTGTATAAATAGATAGAATCTGTAACAAACAAATTATGACTAATAAATAAGAAAAGTTTTTTCGATTCAATTGTTTCTTGTTACTTTCGGTATATCTTGATTAAAGGCTAATTTTTATATCTTAGTGACTTATTTGTAAATTCATTGCATATACTTGGTACTTTGTATATACTACGTATAATTATTTTTTGTATTTTTTAACACAAAACGCATCGCGTCCAAAATGCGCTCGCATTCGCAACACGCATCACGCATCGGCCTCTGGGACCTTTAACGCATCGGATCGCAAAACGCAATTTTAAACCAAGATTGTCTGAATTATGACCTTCCTCATGCTCATGCAGCTTCCAATCAACATGGTCATCCACAGTGACAAGAGCTGAAGATGAGGGTCCGCCTTTGAAGTTCCGCCTTCCTTCTAATCGGTGATAGGAAGAATATCTCATCTCATCACCAGCTTTCCTATCCTTGCACTCTCTAGAGAAGTGACCCATCTGTCCACAAGTAAAGCACTTGACCTTACTTTTGGTAAATCTCGTTGGATCCTTTCCCTGGAAACCAAACTTCCTTCCAGACTTATTCTTAAACTTTTGATGTTTAATGATAGCATGGCCAGTTGCCACCTCAAGTTCATCTCTTCCATCTCCAATGGATCCACCTGTTCAAGATCCTCATAGGCTAGTTGTCTGCGAACATCATAATCAGAACAAAAGAGTGAATCACATCTTCCAACACACTACTAGACTTTGGATGATAGCTTGAGGAAGTGTTAGTGTAGGATGATGATATCTGATGAAACAGGCTTGGAGCATGAGTCACCCTATTTGATGAGGCCCCTACAAATGCTGTTTGACTAGGAGTAGATGAACGATAAGGACTTCTCACATTAGGCTCAAGAGATTTAAGTCTGTTGTACAATTCATCAAAAGTAAGCATATCCAACCCACCTTTAGCCTTGAGGGCAATGCTGACTTGTAACCAAGATGTGGGTAAAGATCTTAAGAACTTTGAGTTGCGGTCATCATTATCGGCTTTGCCTTCAGTTGATTCAATTGACTTAATATCTTATGAAACCGCTGCATTACCCCTTGTGGATGCCTTCCTCTTGAAATTTGGAACTCTTGGAACTGTTGTTTCAAAGATAGACTTCCTCATTCTCCTAGACTCTTCATTCCCACCAAACCTAGCCTTAATTGCTAACCATATTTCATTAGCATCCTGCATGTAGTGAAAATCACCCAAGTGATCCTCAGGTATAGCCTGAAGAAGAATGGTTCTCACTTTGTGCTCTCTTTGAACCGCCAGTATCTCATCAGCAGATTTGGGAGGAACAATGGTAACATTACCATCGGGATCGTGACAATTCTCTTCAAACTGTTCCCCTTTTTCACAATTTCCCAGAGATTCCAATCAATGTTGGAGATCCAGTTTTGCATCTTCATGGCCCATAAATCATATTCCTCCTTCTTCAAATATGTGAACTTTGCATTGCTTTGTAGAAAGACCGAGTTGTTGCATAGACGTGTTGTTATTGTTGTTGGTGACCTCAATGTCATCATGTGATCCAGGCATGTTGAATGTTGTTTTGGTTGTAAGCGTGTGTAGAAAAAGATTGTTCTTAGTATCGTAGAGACTCTCTCGAGGCTCTGATACCACTTGTTAGAACAAAGACCTTGATAGATCTTATGAGCACTCTTAGATCGTTAGTTAAACTTATGTAATCACAAGTTTACTAAAAGACAATCTCTATAAATTGTATTTAAGCGGAATTTAAACACAAGAACATAAATAACTAAGAACTTCTTTGATCCTCTATGGATCTTTTAATAATACTAAAACTTTGTTTTTCAACTCTTACATAAATCATACTATTGTGTTCCTTTTATAGACAAGGAACCCTAACCCGTTTTCCAAGAAACGTATAAACATAAAACTAAATATGATATACATTATCACTTCCTAATAAAGCTCATGTATATCCTAACTAAATATAAAATATACGGAATATCTATATCCGCAGAAACCAATTATATTAAAATATAACTTCAGTAGAATTCCTTCTTCAGTAGAATCCTTACTCTTCAGCAGAATCCATTCAGCATTAACTTCAGCAGAAACTCTACTTTGCATAATTCCCAACATATTGGAAAATATATATACATAACAAGTATGTATTATAAATGGGTAAAAACTACAACCCATGGAACATATCCATAACCCATGGTATTGACCCATACCCATTTGACTAGGTGCATTGCAGTCATAAGATACATTGTATCTAATAATAGAACCATGGATCAACCCATAACCCATGACCCATGACCCATAACCAAAATACCCATGGGAAAAGAGGAGCGTCCCACGGATCCCTAGTTTTACACTAGACGGATCCCTTGTGGGAGGGATCCGTGGGATCCGGGGAACAGTAAGCATTTCTCCTTTATAAATAGTGAGCCATTTCTTCCTTTTGGCTTGCCACTCTTACACATACTTTCCCCAAGTATTGTAACTCTCTAACCACTTATCCTAAGGGACCTTTCTATGTAGTTTGTCTTTTGTTTTTGTGTGATTCTCTAGGTTCCTCTTAAAGGCGAGATCACCACTTCTTGAAGTTGAGCAAGCTCAAGTCCATGAGTTGCCATGCTTCGTCATCATCAAGACTACTGAGGTTCTCTTGTTGATAGTTCTTTCTTTCTCCATAGAAGTGTTGTGACGAAGGCATTAGTGAAGGATGCCGAAAGAGTCCAGAAGAAAGCATTAGTGAAAGATGCTTAACGTCCGTATCAAGAAAATTAGTAAAGAATGCTAAAGGTGTTAAGACGAAGGTATTAGTGAAAGGTGTCAAGCGTTGTGTCAAGGGCATTGGTGAAGGATGCTTAGAAAACAAATCAAGTGGCATTAGTGAAGAATGCCTAGGTCGTATAATCGATGAGGTGCATCGTTATACATATAGTGATTGTTTATTTTCAAGGATGTTGATATCCTTGATGGTGTTGTAATAAGGAGTAGGTCTCCTTTGGGATTAGGTGTTGTGTAGTGTTGGGTAGTAGTTCCTCCATTGTAATGGAACTCGGTACTTTTCCTAGTACCGGATAAAGGGTAGGCGACGTTGTGGTAGGTGTGGTTCACCTTGGTGTGAAAGAACCCTGTGGTTAGCCTAGTACCGGAAAAAGAGTAGGCGACGTTGTGAAGGCTTCTCCGCCATAAGGAGTTGGTGTCGTGTAGTGATTACGAACTCTCGAGTAGGTGACTCGGGAGTGGAGTAGGGCAAGGAAGGTGTCCTTCTAGCCGAACCACTATAAATACTCATGTCGCGGTTATGTGCTTCTTACTCTTTATCTTTCATTACACTTTTATATATCTATCTATCAACGTCTAACACACACATATAAGTAGATTGACATAAGTCGATATAAATATTTTAAAAGGAAGTTTTAAATTGGTAAAACTATTCAACCCCCTTCTAGTTTTCCACAATTGGCATTAGAGCTTCGTTACCAAGTTTCTTAGAGTATGTTGTACTTTAAAAACTTGATGTATGTTTGAAAACTACAAAGAAGGAAATATTTCAAAATATTTTTTTCCTTTCATGTTGGATATTGATAGATCGTTCTAACATATCTGTGTCAAGAAATCTTCTTGCTAGGATCTCTTCAAAACCTTTATTTCTATTCAAAGAATAATGAAGTCAACCTTCAAGAAAGGATCTAAAAAAATCACAACCTACTTACTCTAAGTACAAAGGATTACTTTAACAGCTCATGAAGTATTTTTGGTATTATGTCTTCATAAGCCAAACCAAGAAGCATAAAGGTATGTTTACTTTTTCATTAGCTAGATTACATGATTATGTTGATAACATAGTTATTGTTTGTTTAATAATTGCTAGTCTCTTAAAAGTATCTCTTTCGTCACTTTCCCGACTTATTCATGATAGGGAATAGGATTCCTCTTGATTTCGTCAAACTAACGCCGTCGTCACAAATGGATCCTTGATAATTAACTTATCAAATCCCGTCGACCAAAACATCTTTTTATTTGAAACCTCTAAACTATTTTTATTCCGTAAGCTAGTTTATAGCCTACTACAAAAATAATGCCAAACAACCTTTTTCTCGTCCACGCAGAGCGGATCCCTCTAGTTGTACTAGCCGATCCCAAATACAAGGATCCGGGGAACCGTGGGACGTAAAAACACTATCTAATTTGAAAACCATCACTGATCATTTTTCCTCTCCCCACATAACACAAAAACGACTCAAGAACTGATTTCATCCTCATAAGACTCCATACCCTCAAGTATTTTTCTCTAGAACACCATTGTAAGTAATTACACTAACTTGTTCTAATTTTCATCATCCTCATCCTAGGGTTTATGGTTTCTCAACTCTAATCAATTAATTCAATTAGGGTTTTCAAAATTAATTATTAAAAGGGGCTTTTAACACAATTAGGATTACATTGTGCTCACAACATTGTTAATACTAATCAAAACCATAAACCCATCTTAACTAATTTTACCTAATTGGAATATTTGTATTTCTAGGACCAGCCATGCCTAAAGCCACTCAACAAGACCATCATGATACCGTCCATTACCTCACCCTTTACTATCGAAAAGATGGATTATCAAAAACCGACCGAAAAGTCTTCAAAAGACTCGAAAAATGACTTATTCACGAAGGTCATGTAGTCAAGGAATGTCTCCTTGAAAATACCGACATTCGTCAAGTCTTCTCGGCAATCAACTTTGATTGTCTTCTTGACATAGATGAACAAATTTTTCCGGTTTTTATTTTTGAATTTTACAAAAGCATTAGGATCATTAGAAACACCGATGAAAGCATTTCAATCGCCTTCATCATCAACAAACAAAACTTCACGCTACCACTCAACACATTCGCTTAAATTCTTCGCATTCCTTGTGAAGGAATTGGTATGTACTCTCAAGATTGGGCGATATCTTGTCAATCCTTTTCTTTTGATCGCAAGCCAATATACCATACTCCTCTTGATGAACCCGAAACCGTCCGAGACACCATTTTCAAAGTAAGAGCCGACCAATCCCGTCTCAACCGAAACAAGAAGCTCATTCACCGTGATCCCTTTTAAATGGAACTTTTCAAAATGTACCCCATGTTTAGAAAATGGGAAGAAATTCTTAGGGAAAATGTCATCAGCCTATTTGGTAACAAGGATCATCCAAATGCATGTCTCGTGCAAATGATCTATCGTCTTATCCACCAAAAGCCATTTAATCTCGCCTATTACACGGTGAAGAGAATGGTCGGGGTATTCAAAGTTTCCAACATGGTACTTCCATATGGTATGCTCCTAACATGACTTTGTAAGTATGTTAGTGCATTGCAACCATCTCCTATCAACGATGATAATTTCTTTGCCAATCACGTCATGGTACCTCTTACCAAACAACCCCCTAAATGGTTCACGGTCAATGGATGAAAACCTAAAGCTCTCTCAGATTCCTCGGATGGTGAAGTAGAAGATGAAGAAGAAGAAGATGCCGACCCCATAGCTAACATCGAATTGGAACCCTTTGATTACTATCGACGACTTCCAACTATTCCAAACGAGACCGCGGAATTCAAACAATTGAGGGGTATGATTCAAAACCTAGCTTATCACTTCACCAAGTCGGGAAAGAGGAAAAGAAAGGATTGACGAAAGAGACTATAGGACTATGTTTAATTTGAGACATTTGATTAATATGTGAATGACTATGTTTTAGCACTCTTGTTTGTGTTAACTTGGATATTGTTATTTCTACCATTATCTATGAGATGTTTTATGTGATGACATGTTTATATCTTTGTTTGGTTTAATATTTATTAGTGTATATTTCTAGGTGCAAAATCTGCACTTGATTCTGTGATGGTTTTGATCTGCAGATGCCAGATCCCTAGGATTAGCCTAGACGGATCCCTCCCTTGAGGGAACCGTGGGATCCGTGAAAACATATCAGTAATACAGTATCCCATACATCAAAATAATTTACTAGATCACTTCACACTAGCTAAACATAAGATTTTAGAACTCAACTAAGTCTTCTTCAAGGATGAGAAAGCCTTAAACCCACTCATAACTTGCATAAGATCTTATTCAAACTCTCTTTTGATTTATCAACTCATCAAAACTCACCATATTTCCACTTCAATACTCACAAATTTCTTTTCATTTTTCAAAACACTTAGGTGGATGATGAGTGTGTAAATACTCATCATTTTTGTTCCTTCTACACTGCAAAAACAGTCAAAAACACTTTGAAAAGTCTCAAAAAGACAAAAAAAATATTTAGACTGTATTTTATGCAATAATTGTTAAAATCTAGTCCTCCGGTTATTCAAAACATGTAATTTTTCATAAAAGGCCCTCATGAATTTTTAAGTTGTCAAAATTAGCCTTATAAAGCTCAGTTTTGCAAAATGGCAACTTTAGTCCCTGAAATTTCAAAGATTGATAGAACTTACCCATGGACATTTTAAATTGGAAAATTAACATTTTTACTCCTTTGGTAATTCTAACTTGTCAAAATTGGTCCTTGTAATACTTTTGGAAAATTGCAGTTTAGGTCCTTGGATTTATTGGTATTTTACAAAATTAGTCCTTGTGATTAACACTACTACCAACCGGATCCTATACCCGAAACCCAAGCCCAAGTCAAACCCACTCACCCTTCACCTTTCCCTCCACCTCTGCACCCTCCATTACCACCTGGTATTCCACCTCCACTTGCTTACCCACTCTCCCAATCCTGTTCCCTCCACCTACACTACATACCAAGAATCATTAATTGTTCTAAAAATGCTCCAAGTTAACCAAAACAAGAATAAGGACTTTTGGCGCCAATTTGCATTTCAAAGGCCGTGATCACTTTGACTGATCCAATGGCCATGACTCAAAGTGGGAAAGATTCAGAGGAACCCAAGGAACCCTAATGATCAGATATAAAAGGAAGAAGAAGAAGAAAGACAGATTTTTACTTTAATATAAATAGGCATTTGAGATTTATGTAAAAGTTTAGTCTAGAATGGTAGTATTCTAGCTCAGCTTTTTTTATTACCTGCATTTACTTGTATCTTTTAATATTTTCAATGCAATTGAAGTTTCAGCTTTATTAAGCTTATTTAGTATTTACTTTTCGATGCTCCTAAATTCTTGTCGATTGTGTTTTGAACGCTTTTGCAAAATTTGTTGTGATTCGTTCACCTTATGTTAATGCTCTCAATTGTTTTCTTTTAGTTGTCAAAATCTCAGTTTTAAGAATTGTTTTATCCCACATTAAGGAGTGTTTGGCTTTTGCTTTCAAATTAGTAAAGGATCAGCTTTTAACCCGCTTTGACTTTTAAGGTCAAACTCAGTTTAGCTCATTATTCAGTTTTTACAAGTTTGAGTTTAGTTTGAAATAGTTGTATGGAATCAAGTTGAAGATCAAAAGTTTTCAAGTTTTTTCTTCAAGACTTGCCATTGGACAGCAGTTGTACTGCTGTTCTTGGGTCCTTTTTTCTCAGTCATAATGATGTTTAAATTGTGCCTAACTTATTTTCATTAAGCCCTTGCATGCCTAACTTTTCTTAGTTTCAGTTTTGAGTTCTCAAGTATCCCTTAACTTAGTTAAGATTGAAGTAGAAAAATCTGTTTTGGTTCTCATTTATGTTCTTTATCAGTGAATCAGTTGCCAAGCCAAGCTGATATGAGCTCAATTTAAGCTGTTAAAAGCTCTTACTTAGCCTCCAAATCAGTTTTATCTAAGCTTGGCTATACTAATTTGGTTTTATGAAGCTGGTCCTAACCTTGGAAGGCTTTTGGTGGCTTAAAAATAAGCTCCGGTAGCACACTAGGTCTGCTTTGCACCCGCACTAAGCAACATGTCACTTTCTTTTTTTTTACTTTACTCATTAGCTTATTGGTAGTTTAGCCTAGCTCATTTAATTTGTTAAATGCTCAGTAGTACTCATTAGAACTTAGTGATTTTTAGTTTTATTGCTTATAATTGCTTCCTTTGTAGGTTTAGTTAGTTGATTTAGGTCTCTTCTATAGCGTAGTTTCAGGTCCATAACTGCTTTTAGAGTATATCATCTCAGGCCTGCATTATCTGTGTCTGCACATTCAGTTTCATTTAGTCCCAAGTAGCCTTAGTTTTTGATTTTTAAAATCTTCAATATAAGTCCTCTTAGGCTGCAATTATGGATTCCAGGTATTTGGTTGGTGGTTGTTCACATTATAATTTTGTTTTATTTTTAGGATTTTTTCTGAGTAGCTTATCAAGTGCTTAAAGTAGGTGATTGGGCCATTTACGTGTTGAGACTTGAAATCGGTCTCAAGCTTTTTTTCTAGCTTGTGCTTTTTAGGTCCCAATCAGTTGCATTAGCTCATTTTAGGTTAGATTTAGGCTGTAGTAGCTTATGGTAGCTTTTGGATAGTTTATTGCTTATTTCAAGTGCTTATTTAAACTGCTTATTTGCCCAATTCAACTTATTAGTGGGCTTATCTAACTTTTTATATTTTTCCCCGGCTTAGTATAATATTTTAGATTTTCCATAAAATTTCCAGATTTTTCCTAGCTCATTTAGTCCTTTTCTTATTTAATATTAGTTTTAAGTATTTTTAAATCATTTTTAATTAATAATAAATACATAAAAAGTATAAAAAATATATTTTCAGTTTTAAAATAAGTTTTATAATATTTTAGATTTTTCTAAGTTATAATTTCATTTTTCTAGGTTAATTTTGTATTTTCTTGTGTTTTAGTGCATTTTAAATAATTAATAAATAGTTTTTAATTAATAATAATTAAATAAATAGTCATAAAAATAATTTTATTTTTCTCAAAATTTTCTCTTATCATTAGGTTTGTAAAAATTTCATTTTTATATTTTTAGGGTTAATACTATTTTAATTTCACATTTTCTTTTGTACGTAGACGTTTATTTTAACATAAACGTACGCGTTTTAGGTTTTAATCGTTAAACGATTTTAAATATAGAATTAAAATGACTTCAAAGTCTTTATTAGATTTAATTTCCTTAGTATAATCAATCATAACCTTTTCCTGTTCAATATTCACCCGATCACGAATTCGTTCTATTACAGTGTTCACACCTCGTTGGGACTTAACGACCCGGGGAAACACTATACTCCTCTGGACTTTATTGCATTCTGTTCTGAGCTGTTTGACTCTTGTTGACCATTCACCTGGTTGATTGACCGTTCGGAGCTTAATCAAATTTTGCCACGCGGGAGGTGTGTCGCTGTGATCTACGAATTTGAAGCATCGTGTTGTTGAATATACATCCATTGTATATTTACCATCCTTGTTCATATTTTCTTATTATTATTGTATAAAAACAAAACGGTTCCCGAAAACATTTTAAAATCAGTTTTCAACAAACACAAAACCCAAAAGATTTTCTTTCTTATATTTACAAAATGTTTATCCAAAAATCCAAAAATATCCATCTTTACCCTCTCACATCTTTGATTCTTCATCCCAAACCCTCTCAGAAACCTTTGATTCTTTCCTATGTCGTATCCACACCATTTTGGTTGCCAATGGTGTGGTGGTCCTCATAATGGTGGGAATTGTCCCTGCTGTAGCATGGTAGAATCGGAGATGGGTCCTGTCTATAACCAAGCTCCCTATCCTTACCATGACACATCTGATTCATTCTACCAGCCACCACATCATGAGATATTGACATATCTGTGTGAGTTTTATGGAGGTCCTCACCAAGGATTTGAGTGTCAATCCAGAAACGCGTTTGTCTATGAACAGTTTTCGGTAACACTCCGACTTTGAAATTACCAAATTCCATATTATGACATGTCCACCACAACAATCATTTTGTTTGTAGTACTGTGGAGGTCCACACGTCAGCTCGGATTGTCAAACGGGGAATACATTTCCTTGTGACAATTTTGACATATCATTTCAAGACCAACCTCCACAGTACCAAATGATTTAAGCAACTCCTCATGAAACTACCGACGCACCTTCTCAAGAGTCCGGAGTTATTAAAAGAACTTAAGGAGGAATCGGCTATGTCGTTTCAAAACTCTCGTGAGGAATCTATGGTAGAATTACTTGCAAAAGAACGAGATGCTAGAAACGAAAAGAGTATGGAGGAATTACTTGTCGAAGAACAAGTACTAAAACACGTGTTATATTTCGCAATGCTACTCTTCTCGATGAAGATGATGATAAAGTTACCCTTGATATTCGTCAATTTTGTACGGGTTCATCAAGTTCATCAGTTCAAATTCCTTCCATGAAAAAATCGGGAGAAAAGACTATGATGGAATTACTAGCAGAAGAACAAATGGAAAGTATAAAACATATGTATGCTAGTTCTTCTCAACTCCCTCAAGATGTTGTTATCACACCCGATATTCCCACTCACTCTCTAAACATGGGGGATGAGATTCTTGACACTGTTCCCTAAAAGGAATCGGACTAATTCATAAAGTCTAGTGTTGAGGACCTTGTCCCAATCCCGAGAGAGTCACAGGAACTTCGAGCATATGTGTGATTCTCTTCCTCCTCTTGAGTATTCTCTAGATCATTTTGAAACTTTCTCCGATTTTAGCGACGATTCTGCTTCTTATGGAAACATCAAGTATGTTGAGGCATCACTCTCACATCGATCCTCTTCTTGAGGAGTTCACCGATGAACTCGCTCACATCAATCCACTTTCATCGGAAAGTGATAATGATCTCTTTGATTTCGAGCCACCTAGGAGAGATTGAAAGTCTCCCTTCTAATGATCGCTCACTCACTTCTTATCCCAACATTCAATAGAGAATGTTGATCACTCGTTCTCTGAAGCGTTCAAAACAACTCTCACTAATCCTCTATTTGAATTGACTCTCAATTCACTTTAATTCTGAGAATCCACTCTTTATACTTGTCATTGAGGATAGTGATGAGTCTACAGTGGAACAAGAATTCACAGATTTACATCTCGTGAATGATTCTCTTCACGAGGAGTTCGCCGGTGAAGTCACTCATATCATATCTCCGCCGGAGTATGATAACTTCCACTTTGATCATGACACACCCGGGATATGTCTAGACCAATTGAGCTTAAATGATGAGATTCATAATACTGAAATTATGGATTCTCCTATGGATGAAGATGAGTTAGTCATGATTTTCATCATGACTTTCTTTCTTTTCTTCACCTATCTCGTGACTTCTCCTGTTCTTCACTCCTTCGGGAATGAAGACACTATCTTTGACCCCGGAATTTTCATTTATCATCTCAGAGCCTGCTCTCTATATCTCATCGGTGTGGAACTTTTCGTGCTTCAAATGTTTATACAAACATTTTGAATAAAAGTCCGATGGAGATTGTCTCTTCCACTTACTTTCCCCATGAACCAATGAATGCGGGGATCGAGTCAAGCTAGCGACTCGAGGAACAAAAACAAGAGTAACACTATATGGGTTTTCACCCATATTTCTATTTCTTTCTACTTTCTACCACCCTGTGGGGAGTTGCCCCCTGCTGTATATAAGTTTTCTAACAAAAAAATCATCACAAAAATAATGGCCGTAGTATTTCCCTTTTACGTTCTAAGTTTCGGCATAATAGCCGGTACTTTGAATATTGAGGACAATATTCATATCTAGTGGGGGGAATTCTCGAATTTTATCATGTAATTATACCACCCAATTCCCCATTTTGGCCAAAATTTTTTGGAGTAAGTGTTTTGCACTTACTCGCAAATTACGGTTATCATCCGCCATGTCTAATAAACAAAAGGATTGGCTAATCCAGGAGCAAACGGCTCTTGGTAAAGATATCTCAAATCCGTTGACGGCTTGCAATTTGCCCAAAATTGTATGGTGTTCATCTCACCATATCTTTAATTAGTGAAGAGTTGGCTAGCCCGCAAGTTTATGCTTTGTGGTAAAGGCAGTTGGAAAACCATAATTGGTAATCGACTCACCAAATATAGATATTTTATCTAAGAGTTGGCTAGTCCGAAAAACGGGTTCGTAAAGACAAATCAAAACCGTTGAAAGCCGGTGATTTGCTCAAAATCATTTGGTTATCGTTGTACCAAGGTTCTTACTTGAATTAAAACAATTGGCTACCAGTAATGGCTTTTGGTAAAGAGACTTAAATCCATTAAATTTTCATAAAAGATTGCTAGGGACTAGCAATAGTTTAGTGTGGGGGATTGATTAGTGTGTAAATACTCATCATTTTTGTTCCTTCTAATCAAAAAACAATACCAAAACACTTTGAAAAGTCTCAAAAAGACAAAAAAAATATTTAGACTGTATTTTATGCAATAATTGTTAAAATCTAGTCCCTGGTTATTCAAAACATGTAATTTTCCATAAAAGGCCCTCAGGAATTTTAAGTTGTCAAAATTAGCCTTATAAAGCTCAGTTTTGCAAAATGGCAACTTTAGTCCCCTGAATTTCAAAGATTGATAGAATTTACCCATGGACATTTTAAATTGGAAAATTAACATTTTTAGTCCTTTGGTAATTCTAACTTGTCAAAATTGGTCCTTGTAATACTTTTGAAAATTGCGTTTAGGTCCTTGGATTTATTGGTATTTTACAAAATTAGTCCTTGTGATTAACACTACTACCAACCGGATCCTATACCCAAAACCCAAGCCCAAGTCAAACCCACTCACCCTTCACCTTTCCCTCCACCTCTGCCTACCCTCCACCATTACCCGGTATTCCACCTCCACTTGCTTACCACCCTCTCCCAATCCTCGTTCCTCTACCTACACTACATACCAAGAATCATTAATTGTTCTAAAATGCTCCAAGTTAACCAAAAAAGTAACAAGGACTTTTGGCCAATTTGCATTTCAAAGGCCAGGATCACTTTGACTGATCCAATGGCCATGACTCAAAGTGGGAAAGATTCAGAGGAACCCAAGGAACCCTAATGATCAGATATAAAAGGAAGAAGAAGAAGAAAGACAGATTTTTACTTTAATATAAATAGGCATTTCAGGATTTATGTAAAAGTTTAGTCTAGAATGGTAGTATTCTAGCTCAGCTTTTTTTTTATTACTGTCATTTACTTGTATCTTTTAATTTTCAATGCAATTGAAGTTTCAGTTTTATTAAGTTTATTTAGTATTTACTTTTCACATGCTCCTAAATTCCTGTCAGATTGTTTTGAACGCTTTTGCAAAATTTGTTGTGATTCAGCCAGCTTATGTTAATGCTCTCAATTCTGTTTTTCTTTTAGTTGTCAAAATCTCAGTTTTAAGAATTGTTTTATCCCACATTAAGGAGTGTTTGGCTTTTGCTTTCAAATTAGTGAAGGATCAGTTTTAACCCGTTTGACTTTTAAGGTCAAACTCAGTTTAGCTCATTATTCAGTTTTTACAAGTTTGAGTTTAGTTTGAAATAGTTGTATGGAATCAAGTTGAAGATCAAAAGTTTCTGCTTTTTCAGATTCTTACCTGGACAGCAAGCTTGTGCTGCCGTTTTGGGTCCTTTTTCTCAGTCATAATGATGTTTAAATTGTGCCTAACTTATTTTCATTAAGCCCTTGCATGCCTAACTTTTCTTAGTTTCAGTTTTGAGTTCTCAAGTTTCCCTTAGCATAGTTAAGATTGAAGTAGAAAAATCGTTTTGGTTCTCATTTATGTTCTCAGAGTGAATCAGTTGCCGCCAGTCGATATGAGCTCAATTTAAGCTGTTAAAAGCTCTTACTTAGCCTCCAAATCAGTTTTATCTAATCTTGGCTATACTAACTTTGGTTTATTGAAGCTGGTCCTAACCTTGGAAGGCTTTTGGTGGCTTAAAATTAGCTCTGTGTAGCACACTAGGCTGTTTTGCAACCGCACTAAGCAAATGTGTCACTTTCTTTTTTACTTTACTCATTAGCTTATTGGTAGTTTAGCCTAGCTCATTTTATTTGTTAAATGCTCAGTAGTACTCATTAGAACTTAGTGATTTTTAGTTTTATTGCTTATAATTGCTTCCTTTGTAGGTTTAGTTAGTTGATTTAGGTCTCTTCTATAGCGTAGTTTCAGGTCCATAACTGCTTTTAGAGTATATCATCTCGTGCCCCTGCATTATCGTGCGCATTCATTCATTTAGTCCCAAGTAGCCTTAGTTCTTGATTTTTAAAATCTTCAATATAAGTCCTCTTAGGCTGCAATTATGGATTCCAGGTATTTGGTTGGTGGTTGTTCACATTATAACTTTGTTTTATTTTTAGGATTTTTTCTGAGTAGCTTATCAAGTGCTTAAAGTAGGTGATTAAGGGCCATTTGGCGTGTTGAGACTTGAAATCTGGTCTCGAGCTTTTTTTTCATAGTTTGTGCTTTTAGGTCCCAATCAGTTGCATTAGCTCATTTTAGGTTAGATTTAGGCTGTAGTAGCTTATGGTAGCTTTTGGATACTTTATTGCTTATTTCAAGTGCTTATTTAAACCGCTTATTTGCCCAATTCAGCTTATTAGTGGGCTTATCTAACTTTTTATATTTTTCCTAGGCTTAGTATAATATTTTAGATTTTCCATAAAATTTCCAGATTTTTCCTAGCTCATTTAGTCCTTTTCTTATTTAATATTAGTTTTTAAGTATTTTTAAATCATTTTTAATTAATAATAAATACATAAAAAGTCTAAAAAATATATTTTCAGTTTTAAAATAAGTTTTATAATATTTTAGATTTTTCTAAGTTATAATTTCATTTTTCTAGGTTAATTTTGTATTTTCTTGTGTTTTAGTGCATTTTAAATAATTAATAAATAGTTTTTAATTAATAATAATTAAATAAATAGTCAAAAAAATAATTTTCTTTTTCTCAAAATTTTCTCTTATCATTAGGTTTGTAAAAATTTCATTTTTATATTTTTAGGATTAATACTATTTCAATTTCACATTTTCTTTTGTAATGTAGACGCTATTTTAACATAAACGTACGCGTTTTAGGTTTTAATCGTTAAACGATTTTAAATATAGAATTAATATGACTTCAAAGTCTTTATTAGATTTAATTTCCTTAGTATAATCAATCATAACCTTTTCCTGTTCAATATTCACCCGATCACGAATTCGTTCTATTACAGTGTTCACACCTCGTTGGGACTTAACGACCCGGGGAAACACTATACTCCTCTGGACTTTATTGCATTATGTTCTGAGCTGTTTGACTCTTGTTGACCATTCACCTGGTTGATTGACCGTTCGGAGCGAATCAGTGGACATATTGTAAAATTTAGGAAATTGTTTCTAGTCATCTTTATCTTAAAACGGGTCAAAAATTAGTTTTTCAATGATTTTGATTTTTGAGGATTTTTCAAAACTCCATCTCAAGCTAACATCTGATCTCTAGGATTATTTATTATGACTTGACACCATCAAAACTCTTAGTGTTATCCTTGAACA
>OU343220.1:75223818-75244742 GCA_910596185.1 Chrysanthemum makinoi
TTGAATGGGAAAGGGGTTTGAAGATTTGGAATATTTATACCTAAAGAGAAAGTTTGTAAATTACAGGGGCTTTAAATGCAAATTAAAGAAAATTAAAAAAACTAAAATATATTAAATAAACGCTATCACTATTTTTAAAATGATGTTTTTCTGATTTATAAAACAAAATAACTTAAATAAACTCTTTTAACTAAAACGTAAACTTAAATTATCTAAAAACGTGACCTAAAATGAAAACGTGCGTTATATGTAAAAATTACGCGAGTGCGCAAGTAAAAACGTAAAATTTTATGAAATAAAAACCTACAAGTGTAAAAACAATTTTCTTACTTACTATATGACAAAATAAAATTTTAGAAAAAAGAATTATAATTTTTTGACTTTTATATTTTTTATTATGAATTAAATACTATTTTAGACTAATTAAATGATTAAAAATACTAAAACTATTAAGAAAAATCTGAA
The DNA here is from genome assembly GCA_910596185.1 of Chrysanthemum makinoi. Classification (NCBI taxonomy): domain Eukaryota; kingdom Viridiplantae; phylum Streptophyta; class Magnoliopsida; order Asterales; family Asteraceae; genus Chrysanthemum; species Chrysanthemum makinoi. Next base: position 75,224,284 of record OU343220.1, read on the forward strand.
ACTTTTTTATAAAATAATTAATAACAATACAAGGCTAGGAAAAATGCAAAAACGGAAAAAGCAGTACTGGATAAGCTGGTAATAAGCCAACTGCCTAAATAAGCTAATAAGGCAAAAATGGTTTAAGTAAATAGATAATGCAATCCATGACAAGAAAGACCCAAGGGCGCAGGCTATCCAGGTACAACACTATCACTTTTGTAAAGGTGGGAGGTCTCAGGTTCGAGCCTGCCTCCCAACCTTTTTGTTTTTATTTTTCTTTTTGGACTTTTCTTTTACAAACTAATTAAGCATACTAAAATAAGCAAATCTTAAAACTAAAACTTTTTATAAAAACCAATAATAAGCTCAGATTGAGCTTATTATCTCAACAGTGGTACAAGAAATTGGAATAAGCACAAGTTTAAGCTAAAATGGCTAATTAGCTAGAAAATAAACAAAATTAATTGAGAATAAGCTAAGCAGCTTATAATAAGCTAATATGACAACTAAATAAGCACAATGACTATAAATAAGCACTTAACAAAATCCAAATAAGCAATAACTTAACTGTTTTAACAGGACATTTTTTTTTTGTTTTCTAGCTACTTTCTAGCTTATTTTTAAGCACTTAAATGAGCTAGGAAATGAAAATAAATGCTAGAACTAACAAGTTAACTAACTAAACTTTCCAAAAAGCTAAATTACAAAGTTTGGATTACTCTAATAAGCTTGTGAGAAGTTTTTAAAAAACTTATGAACACTGACTGATTGGTGTACACAGGAAATGGACAAATCTAAAAGCCATAAGCAGGCTTATCAAATAAGCTAGGAATTTGAAAATTAAGCTTGGAGCCTTGAGATAGCTAGGTGAGCTTCTCAAAAAGCTAAGGTACACAAGCTAATACTCACTAATGAGCTCTGTGAGAGCTTGTAAAACTGGTGCACAGGGCATGTTTTTGAAAAAAGGGTCAAAAGAAGCTAAGTAATAAGCACTTAATAAGCTGATTAAAAGTGAACTAATATTTTTCTAATTGTTAAGCAGCTAACTTTATATCCTAAAAGAGTTTAAGCTAAATCTTAATAATGAGCACACACTAAAATTCTTAATTTAATTCAAAAACTGATATTGAGAAATTTTGACTTTTTAATAGAACATGCAGTTTTGACTTATTTGAGATTCTAATGATCCTAGGCTTCTAAATATGTTATATTAAGCTATTATGAGACTGAATTAGGCTATATAAACAACTTTTAAACCAGAATGCATGATTATGCAATCAAAAATCCTAACAGTTATGAGTTTAAGACAGAATTTAGGTAATTTTGACTTTTATGGTATTTAGATGCAAACAAATGACTGATATGAGTTAATTATAGCTAAACAAACCTAGACCAACTATTTTCAACTAGTAAACTAACTTCTAACACAGATTAACAAGCAGATTCAAACACCCCTTATGTGGACAGTTGTGAAGCATTAAGCACTAAAACAAGTTTTTAAACTAATAAATCTACTTATTAACTTGTAATAACTATATTTAAACAGGATTAAGCTAGAATTAACAGGAATTAAACACTTATACTAGAATATGTAAATATAAAAAAATAGCTTACAAGAGATTATCCAACTGAGAATACAGAACCAAGAACAAGAACCACTCTTAATAGCTTTCCACAAAGCTTATAACCCAAGAGCAATCCATATTTTACCCTGCTTCAGCTTCTTGTACCATTTTCCATTGCTTTTTTATTTTCTCACTATTTTCTTGGTATTTTTGTGAATTTTTAAGCTTTATAACTATAACTGATTTCAATGGTTTTAAAAGCTCTCATATGCTATATAAAGAGCTTATATGAGCTTTAGATTCCAAGACAACAACCAAAAATATCATTCGAACCTATTGAGATTTTGAGAATTCAAACTTGAAAATTGCATAATCTTGAAATAAAACTTAAAACTGAAATTGATGTTAACAAAAGTTTTATTACACACTAGTAACTTGAAATACAAAGCTTGAAAGATTAAACATACACTGAAATTTAAAGATTAATTATTTCGACATAAACTGAATTAAAATTACACTACTTAGTTGTCACACCCCCAAATTACCTGTTTTGCAGCGGAATGGAATTCCTGGGGATTGACTGTCATAGCATCACAGTTACAGATATATTGAACGCCTAAAGTGTCGTTTAAAAAATACATCGTTTGATTTAATAAAACAATCAGAGTTTACAAAGTAGGTCCCAAATGAAAAATCAACTTGTGCGGAAATAAGTTTGTTACAATTCAAACGAGTTTAAAGCACGTAAACCCAAGTGAGACGCGTCGTCACCACGACTCCATGATGTGTCCAAATGCATGCCATGAAGTGAATGCCTTAGATACCTGAGATAAACATGCTAAAAAGTGTCAACACAAAGGTTGAGTGAGTTCATAGAGTTTGTGTTGAAATGTAAAGCCTTTCAAAACGCTTATGCAGCAACGGCATTGTAAATCGTTGAAATGTAAAGACTTTCAAAATCGCTTATGTAGCAAAGGCATTGTAAATCCACTCAGTTCCAAGTCCCGCCCATACAAAACTTGCAACCGTGTGTTTCACAACCCCCTGCCAAATATGTAGAGTTAATGTTCAAGTGCATAATGTCAAATGAATTCACATAATAGTGCATGACTCAATGTATCGAATCGTTATGCAGCAAAGGCATTGTAATCCACCCGCCCAAGTCCCGCCCATACAAAACTTGCAACCTGTGTGTTCACAACCCACTGCCGAAATGTATATATAGTGTATGTTCAAATCGTTCCAAGACCGTTAGTCCATAATCGTATACCAAGACCGTTAGCTCAATGAATATACCAAGACCGTTAGACCAATGAATATACCAAGTCCGTTAGACCAATGAATATACCAAGACCGTTAGACCAATGAATATACCAAGTCCGTTAGACCAATGAATATAACATGGGAATTCTAAGTATGGCAAAACTGTTACTACGCATGACTAAGCATTCAGTTCGGCTAAACATATGATTTGCAAATAGTCGCGGAATGTAATAAAATAATTGAGCATGTATCTCCCCCAAAACAGTTATGAAAACAAGTAAAAGTAGGGGCCATGAAACTCACAGAATCCTTATAAAAGTTAAAGTACTTGTGAATGTAATAAAACTACTGAGCATGTATCTCCCCAAAACAAATATGAAAACAAGTAAAAGTAGGGGCTATGAAACTCACTTGGTCAATGATGCGAAGACAAAAGTGAGTACACCGAGATGTAATGTGATATGCAAATCTTGACCTATGATGAATGATATGACATGTAATGAGTTGCAATGTAATGTTATGCATGCATTTCATATGTTATTTATACCATTTGTGAGTTTTGAAAAATATTACTTATCGTCGAAAAATACTCTCTTTGACGTCTTGACCGTTCTTAAATCACTTTACAAGTATTTACGTCAAATTGTCATCCTACAATGATTTTATAATGATTCATGGTGAAGGTATTTTCACTTTTGTCGTGAAAACAATGTCGCCGAATTTTCTGTGAAATTAACAAAATGGCTTTGAAAACTAGTCGTAAAACAGTGTACGCCGATCGTTAGAGAACGAACTCGACTGTTTTGGAAAGTTTGTATCGATATCTAAAAGTTTCAGTTCAGAGTTTTCGTCCAAAAGGTCTCGAACATAAATATAATAAGGGTTAAAGATGGTGATTTTAGTTACCGTAACACTTATCTCGTAAAATAATATAGTTTTTCTAAAATAATAGTTACGGCAATTTTTATGAAAACGTGTATATCTTAGTTGTTTCAAACCGCTTTCTACGTATTATACGTCCTTAGCTTCGTATCAAAGTGTACTAATATATTTTTGATAAGTCGAAATAATTTATGAAGCTTAAGGCTAGCTTTTGACTGCATTTAAAATAAAATAGTATGCTGAAATTTTCAGAAAAATGTATATATCGTCAGTCAAACTTGAAAATTCATAACTTCTTCCTTATAACTCCGTTTAATCCGTTCAAGCTGACGCCACGGATTAGCTTTTAAAAGTATATTTTCTACATATCTAGGCCAAAAATTCGTGCCTACTGTCGGATTTTCCAGAAAAACAAAATAAGATCAGACCACTTTATATACTTGTCGAAAATAGTTTTTCTCGTACTAAACCTATTCCAATCCCTTCAAATCAACTCCAAAGCTATTCTAATCCTACCATACACCTTCTTAGGGTGTCATGGGTTCCTAATCATCATCAAGACCAAAGAATACCAAGGGAATATTTATAGGATGACCAAATATATATATAAACTCTAAAATCATATAAAATGGTATAAACAACATATGTCTTGCATGTTTGTACCAAAATGAAAAGATGAATATGAGATGATAAAGAAACATGAAAAATGAAGGAAACATGCTTACAAGTATTAGGGTGAGGTGCAAGTAACAAGGTTAAGCCTAAATACTCTTGGTTTTTATTTCAAAACCTAATAAAGAGTATAAACTAGATTGATAAACACTTGAACTTGATAAAAATCTTTGATCCCTTGTTTCTCTTGAATGTAGAACCGGTTTTGATGGATGAGTAAGAGAGAAGAAAAGAACTTTTTACTTGACTTGAAGAAAATGAGATGCATGAATGAAATAAATGAAAGATTGAATGGAGTATAAATATAAACTTGTCAAGGAAAATTTTCACCAAGTCTTAATTGCCAATCCCCCCTAGTGGCCGGTTTTTGGGGGCTTTGTCCACAAGATATATATTTTTTTTTTTTTTTTTTTTTTTAATTTTAAACTTTTATTATTTTTAAAGAAAAATGTAAGTTAAATAAATCTTGTAAGGTAAATGGTAGAATTTTGGTGCAAGTAAGTTTTTATTAGGTTAAAATAGAATGTAATGAGATGATAAAAATTGTAAAAATACATTCCTTGTGAAAATTGAGTGATAAAATAATTATCGTACAATTTTAAGAAAACGACGTAATAATTAAACTTTAACGATTTAAGTACCAAATAAATTTAAAACATTAGGAAAACTAAAAATATAGTTTTTATGAACTAAATGTAAGTTTAAAAATACCCCGGGATCATTTTTGAAAGTAACGGGTTAAATGTTAAAATAATAACTCACGCGATAAAGATTATTAAATATAAAAATTTCGCGTTGAAGGTGAAATGAAATGTCATGGATGAACTAATGAGATGCACATGATGTCAATGAAATGTAGACTAATCATAGTCCATATGAAATATTCGTGATGTTATGATCATGAATTCGCCGCTAAACCTTCAAGGTTACGCGAATTTGAAATAAGTAAACCAAGTTTACTATAAATGTTGAAATAATGAGACATGAATCGTGGTCGAGAAATGACCGAAAGTACGGTTGTCACATTCACCATCAAAAGGAATTCAGGTCCCGAATTCAGGTTCGGTCTCTGATCGGGTTTAGGGTTTTATGTGGCAAACTTTCCCATTCCCGAGCAAAATCCTCAAAAGACTTTTTGGTAACCGATTTTTTGCTTAATCCCACAACTCATCAATCAAGAACTGGCCATACGATTAGGCTATATCGGTTTAGGTAACAACTTGTTTCTAGCTCGATCTTTGCAACTCATCAGACAAGAACTGCCACGGATCAAACTGGAAACAAGTGGTTTGAAGAAAATCTTTGAAAATTTGGCTCGACATGAATTGCTTACTCATAGGAGACTACTACTCCCTTCATTGCATGATTCTTCCTGAATTAGACATAGGTGATCAGGCTATGTATAATTTAGGAGTAACTATGCAATGCCTGGACTAATCGACTCATATGTTGTTTGGTGTTGAGTCAACTGATGTTAAAATTGTGGTGAACATCGAGGAGAGAAGACATGGAGAAGTGTCGTTAAAATGATCGATAAAGTAAAAAAATTAAAATCCTCGTAAATGATAACAAATCGGGAAGAAAATAAAGTACGATAGATGAGAATATGTTACAACGAGTGGTTTAGCAAAAGTAGTACATCTTTAAGTTATAAAGTTTCGGATACGATGATTAGACATAAACTTGGTACGACATAGTACATGAGGAGAAATAAGACTGTTAGTTTCCGAACTTCTTCAGTCTTCCGCGTCGTTAATACCTTGACGAGCTCCTCCTCCTCCTTCTAACATATATACATTCCCATGAGCACCTTCGACTTGTTGACCTTGGTTTTGAGGACATTGACTTCGATAGTGTCCTTGCTCCCCACATCATCAGAAAACGTAACTATGGTCTTGCCTCTACAATTTCTGGCATTGTGTCCTAGTTTTTGACACTTGTAGCACTTAACAGGACAAAGTCCCGTGTGATGATACTTACATCGATTACATAGTGGGTAGGTTCCAGATAACCTCTTGCTTCTTCTATTGCAGCAACATATACTATTGCGTTCTTGCCCTCTTTTACTGTTGTTGATGATGGTTAGTGTTGCGGTTTTGGTTGTTGTTGTTGTCATCTCCTTGGTCATTTTCCCATTTTCTTTTGTTGTTGTTGTTTTGGTTATTGTTGTAGTTGGTGCGGTTGTTGGGGTTGTTGTTTTTTTGGTTGGTGTTGGTGTACTTACCTCTCTTCACTACCTGGGCCATGAGCTTTTGAGTCACCCTAATAGCTTCCTCGATTGTTTGTGGATCAAACGAAGTCACATTTCCTTGAATAACTTCGGTAAGTCCCCCGATAAAAGCCTCTAGCAACTTCTCGTTATCCGGTACCATCGACGGGCATAACGCGGCCAATTCCTGAAATCTCCGAATGTATGTGTCAATATCGTACCCAATTGTTACTAGTTCGTAGAACTCCGTCTCCAACTTTTTCACTTCCGTACGAGGACAAAACTTCTTAGTCACCAAACCCTTAAATTGCTCCCAAGTAAGCTTGAAAGCATTCTCCATTCCAATCGGTTGAGCATATGAATTCCACCACGACAACGCTCCATCGAGTAATGTACTTGTAGCAAATTTGACCTTACTATCATCCGGGCAATTACAAAGCAAAAACCGCAGTTCCAACTTTTCAACCCATCGTACCATGGCCGTGGCTCCTTCAGTCCCCCTAAACTTCGTGGGCTCACCACTTTTGAAATCCTTATACGAACAGATTTTAACTCCGGATCCTCCTGCATTTCGATGCTGATACCAAGCCTTGCGGCTACTGGCGAGTCAGCGTCCTCGGCAGCAGCAAGCGCCACCGTTTCCCTTTCGGTTCTTAGAGCATCGGCTATGCTATCATTCACCAACTTTGAAATGCCGCTGGTTATTTCACGTGGCTTTCTTGGTTATATCTTCTTCAAAATAAAAGGAAATGTGAGACGTAGCAAAATCCGATGTTAATAATAAACGCTCCAAAGAGATGTGATAAGAAATGGTAAGTTTAAGGTTATATTTCAAAATAATCGACGGGTTCCGAAAAGATGGGTTATGAGATGTTGTAAATGCTTCAAATGTATAGTGGTTTAGTGGCTTAATGTGTGAATAACGTGTAACTCGACATGTTAGTGGTGAAACAAAGAGTGAGAGTGACTTAAGCCCTATATAAAGGTTTATCTGGTATTAAAAGTTATCGATGATGAATCAAATTTGATATAAAGTGTAGGCAGAATAACGGAATTCTCCACGTTAGAGTATGAAGAAAGAATAATGGAATGGGTATTTAAGGGCATCCATGTGACAATCGTTATGAAATGAAAGTAAATAACTCGAAAAATGTACGTATAAATCGTATGCAAAGTGAACATGCACTTGTGATGAAATGATGAGATGCTATGATGATGTAGTTATAGTCTAGGGTCAATGATGCAACCTAGTTCTATAAGCTGACTCGATTCTGTCACACACCCAAATTACGTTTTTCTTGCGAATGGAATTCACGGGATTGACTTGTCATAGCATCACAATCACAGTTATATTGATCGACCTAAAGTGTCGTTTGGAAAATACATCGTTTGATTTAATAAAACAATCGGAGTTTACAAAGTAGGTCCCAAATGAAAATCAACTTGTGCGGAAATAAGTTTGTTACAATTCAAACGATGTTTTAAAGTACGTAAAAACCAGTGAGGCAGCGTCGTCCACCACGACTCCATGATGTGTCCAAATGCATGCTATGAAGTGAATGCCTTAGATACAGGATAATAAACTAAAAAGTGTCAACAAAAAGGTTGAGTGAGTTCATAGAGTTTGTGTTGAAATGTAAAGCCTTTCAAAATCGTTTATGCGACAGCGGCATTGTAAATCGTTGAAATGTAAAGACTATCAAAATCGATTATGTAGCAAAGGCATAAATCCACTGAGTTCCAAGTCCCGCCATACAAAACTTGCAACTTGTGTGTTCACAACCCATTGCCAGAATATGCATAGTTTATGTTCAAGCAGAAATCGTCAAATGAATTCACAAAATAGTGCATGACTCAATGTATCGAAATCGTTTATGCAGCAAGGGCATTGTAAATCCACTCAGTTCCAAGTCCCGCCCATACAAAACTTGCAACCTTGTGTTCACAACCATTGCGAAATGTATAGTGTATGCTCAAATCGTTCCAAGACCGTTAGTCCATAATCATATACCAAGTCCGTTAGATCAATATTATACCAAGTCCGTTAGACCAATGAATATACCAAGTCCGTTAGACCAATGATTATACCAAGACCGTTAGACCAATGAATATACCAAGTCCGTTAGACCAATGAATATAATATGGAAATTCTAAGTATGGCAATAATGTTACTTATTGAGGCTAGCATTCAGTTGGATATACATATACTTTGCAAATAGTTATGAATGTAATAAAAATCATTGAGCATGTATCTCCCCCAAACAGTTATGAAAACAGTAAAAGTAGGGCCATGAAACTCACTTGGTCAATGATGCGAAGACAAAAGTGAGTACACGAGATGTAATGTGATCATAAATCTTGACCTATGATGAACGATATGACATGTCATGAGTTGCAATGTAATGTTATGCATGCATTTCGTATGTTATTTATACCATTTGTGAGTTTTGAAAAATATTACTTATCGTCGAAAAATACTCTCTTTGACGTCTTGACCGTTCTTAAATCACTTTACAAGTATTTACGTCAAATTGTCATCCTACAATGATTTTATAATGATTCATGGTGAAATTTTCACTTTTAAATGTTAGTAAAACAATGTCGTCGAATTTTCATGAAATTAACAAAATGGCTTTGGAAAACTAGTTAGAGTAAAAGCGATTAATGCGTCGATCGTTAGAGAGCGAACTCGACGGTTTTGGAAAGTTTGTATCGATATCTAAAAGTTTGAGTTCAGGAGTTTTCGTCCAAAAGGTCTCGAACATAAATATAATAAGGGTTAAAGATGGTGATTTTAGTTACCGTAACACTTATCTCGTAAAAATAATATAGTTTTCTAAAAAATATAGTTACGGCAAGTTTATGAAAAGCGTATATCTTAGTTGTTTCAAATCCGTTTTCTCGATTATTATATGTCCTTAGCTTCGTATCAAAGTGTACTAATATATTTTTGATAAGTCGAAATAATTTATGAAGCTTAAGGCTCGTTTTTGACTTGTACAAAATAAAAATAGTATGCTGAAATTTTCAGAAAATGTATATATAGATCGTCAAACTTGAAAAATTCATAACTTCTTCGTTATAACTCCGTTTTAATCCGTTCAAGCATTTGATTCGTTTTAAAGTATATTTTCTAATTATCTAGGCCAAAAATTCGTGCCTACTGTCGGATTTTCCAGAAAAACAAAATAAGATCAGACCACTTTATATACTTGTAGAAAATAGTTTTTCTCGTACTAAACCTATTCCAATCCCTTCAAATCAACTCCAAAGCTATTCTAATCCTACCATACACCTTCTTAGGGTGTCATGGGTTCCTAATCATCATCAAGACCAAAGAATACCAAGGGAATATTTATAGGATGACCAAATATATATATAAACTCTAAAATCATATAAAATGGTATAAACAACATATGTCTTGCATGTTTGTACCAAAAATGAAAAGATGAATATGAGATGATAAAGAAACATGAAAAATGAAGGAAACATGCTTACAAGTATTAGGGTGAGGTGCAAGTAACAAGGTTAAGCCTAAATACTCTTGGTTTTTATTTCAAAACCTAATAAAGAGTATAAACTAGATTGATAAACACTTGAACTTGATAAAAATCTTTGATCCCTTGTTTCTCTTGAATGTAGAACCGGTTTTGATGGATGAGTAAGAGAAAGAAAGAACTTTTACTTGACTTGAAGAAAATGAGATGCATGAATGAAATAAATGGAAGATTGAATGGAGTATAAATATAAACTTGTCAAGGAAAATTTTCACCAAGTCTTAATTGCCAATCCCCTAGTGGCGGTTTTGGGGGCTTTGTCCACAAGATATATAATTTTTTTTTTTTTTTTTTTTTTTTAAATGTAAACTTGTATTATTTGTAAAGAAAAATGTAAGTTAAATAAATCTTGTAAGGTAAATGGTAGAATTTTGGTGCAAGTAAGTTTTTATTAGGTTAAAATAGAATGTAATGAGATGATAAAAATTGTAAAAATACATTCCTTGTGAAAATTGGTGATAAAATAATTATCGTTACAATTTTTAAGAAAACGACGTAATAATTAAACTTTAATTGATTTAAGTACCAAATAAATTTAAAACATTAGGAAAACTAAAAATATAGTTTTTATGAACTAAATGTAAGTTTAAAATACCCCGGGATCATTTTTGAAAGTAACGGATTAAATGTTAAAATAATAACTCACGCGATAAAGATTATTAAATATAAAAATTTCGCGTTGAAGGTGAAATGAAATGTCATGGATGAACTAATGAGATGCACATGATGTCAATGAAATGTAGACTAATCATAGTCCATATGAAATATTCGTGATGTTATGATCATGAATTCGCCGCTAAACCTTCAAGGTTACGCGAATTTGAAATAAGTAAACCAAGTTTACTATAAATGTTGAAATAATGAGACATGAATCGTGTCGAGAAATGACCTGAAAGTACGGGTTGTCACAGTTTCTACGTTAGTTATCTTGGATTTATCCAAAGTAAGTTAATCTTTACAAGCTAAAGAATTGATCTTAAGTTAGGTTCAACAAGTGGTATCACTTGCGTGACAAAAAGAACACAAACTCTGATACCACTTGTTGAACCCAACTTAAGATCGATTCTTTTGCTTGTAAAGATTATGTTACTTTGTATAAATCCAAGATAACTAATGTAGAAATGTTTTAATACTAAAGAGTATGTGGAATCTACTCTTTAACACTTAGAAGAATGCAAAACAAAACAATGCAATGTATGAACAATTATATCACCAAAAGGTCCAATATTATTAATCTTAATAATACGAGTACTCGGTGTAGTACTAGGGTTTAAAACTTTGAAGCTATGAAGAACTTTATCGAAACGTGTCAAATATCATAACCTAGGATTTCCTTTTATACACTAAGGAGTCCTTTACAAGATAACTACAAATCTTTTAACAATATAGAATATACGTATCTTTCTAACTATATAGAATATACATTGAATAACTTGATACAGATCACATCACATGTTATTATTACTTTGGCAATAGTAATCTTCATGCAGCTGTCTTAAGTCCCTTCAACAATCTTAAGTTAGTACTGGGAGTACTAACTTTACTCTAGCAGTACTAAATCAAGTTAATACTGGTAGTTGTAATTTTGAACTTGGCTTGGCAGTACAAATGTACAAAGACTTTAATTCCCAGCAATCCTTCCATAAACTTATGATTTACCTCCAAATCACTATGTTTCATGAATTAAACATTTTGAGAGGATTCTTCCAAACACTTCATCTTCTTGGTCTTTCAGCCAGCATGAAGATCTTCTTCAGTAGTTCTTTTGCCATTTCATTCTGTCACTTGGAGTTTTGCAGACAACATCAGTACAGAAGCTCATTTTATTCTGATAGAGATTGGAGTAGATTCCAGATACTCTTATAAAATGTTAAAGAGTAGATTCCGCATACTCTTTAGTATTAACAAAGTTTCTACGTTAGTTATCTTGGATTTATCCAAAGTAAGTTAATCTTTACAAGCTAAAGAATCGATCTTAAGTTAGGTTTAACAAGTGGTATCACTTGTGTGACAAAAAGAACACAAGCTCTGATACCACTTGTTGAACCCAACTTAAGATCGACGCTTTAGCTTGTAAAGATTAAGTTACTTTGGATAAGTCCAAGATAGCTAATGTAGAAACTTTATTAATACTAAAGAGTATGCGGAATCTACTCTTTAACACTTAGAAGAATGCAAACAAAAAAATGCAATGTATGACCAATGATATCACCAAAAGCTCTAAAATTATTAATCTTAATAATATGAGTACTTTGTGTAGTACTAGGGTTTACAACCTTGAAGCTATGAAGAACTCTATAAAAATGTATCAAACATCATAAACTAGGATCTCCTTTTATACACTAAGGAGTCCCTTTACAAGATAACTACAAATCTTCTAAAAATATAGAATATACGTATCTTTCTAACTATATAGAATATAAACTGAATAACTTGATACATATCACTTCACGCATCATTATCACTTTGGCAGTAGTAATCTTCATGCAGCAGTCTTAAGTTAGTAGTGGTAGTACTAATTTTACTCTAGCAGTACTAAATCAAGTTAGCAATGGCAGTTGTAATTTTGAACTTGGCTTGGCAGTATAAACGTATGAAGACTTTAATTCCCAACAATCCTTCCCTAAACTTATGATTTACCTCCAAATCACTAAGTTTCATGTATTAAACCTTTTGAGAGGATTCCTCCAAACACTTAAGCTTCTTGGTCTTTCAGCCTGCAAGAATATCTTCTTCAGTAGTTATCTTGCCATTTCATTCTGTTCATCCACTTGGAGTTTTGCAGACAACATCAGTATAAGAGTTCCTTTTATTCTAATATAGATTAGAGTTTATTCCACATACTCTTATAAAATTTAAAGAGTATATTCCGCGTACTCTTTAGAATTAACAAAGTTTCTACGTTAGTTATCTTGGATTTATCCAAAGTAACTTAATCTTTACAAGCTAAAGAATAGATCTTAAGTTGGGTTCAACAGGTGGTATCAGAGCTTGTGTTCTGAAACTTTGATCCAAAATAAACCATCTAGAAGAACTCTTACTAACAAGGAAGAGATGTGTTAATACAAATAAACCATAAGAATGTTCATTTAAATTTTATGATCTTCTAATGATTTGTCGATATAAAACGTAAAATCATTTAAATGGAATAAATAAAATACGTAAAAGCTTTGAGCAAATAGTTTACTAACACACTTTACTAAACATATAAAACTATCAAAACATGTTTAGATAAATAATTTATATAAAACCAAAACCATTTTTGTAAAACACTTTTAAGTAATATTGTTTACCTACATTTTATAAAAATGTATATATTCTTTGTATAACTCGTAATGGGTAAATAATGACGAAACAATCATAGCATAATCCACAAAGCATATCAAACTGAGCAGAATCTTATATCAAATAGATAGGAAATGAGTATTATATGAGAATGGATAGAAATTGAATCATCTCACAGGTAATCATATCAAAGGATCAATCAAATGGATTATATCAAAGCAAAATAATCAAAGTCATGGATCGAAAAGTCATGAGAAACCTTTACTGAAAAAACGTAGAATATATGTACCTCAAACCGCAAATGAACCACATCAGAAACCACTAGTATTAGAAGCTACTCATTCTTCAGTGAATCTACACGAATTGATGATCGTCTTTATATTTAAGAACCATTTCATAAGTTATTACTGATTCAGTACTTATTATTGTTCAGATTGTCATATTCGGTTTTCCTACTATTTATAGCAACTTTCCATATTTAGTAACTTTCCATATTTAGTAACTTTTCATATTTAGTAACTTTCCAAATTTACTAACTTTCCAGATTTAGTAACTTTCGTAACTTCGGGTTACAATTAACAATTAATCAACTTAGCGTTTCATTATCGAAATTAGGTTAACATATGACCAAATATATCATAATTATCAATTAAGTACATTTCAAGGTTCAAGTAGACAAGTTTGGAAATCATGCTTTTGTCAAAGACCTATATTTGAAGATCATTGAAGACCCCCCAGATTCTCATAATATGTTCATCTCAAGTGAGGGGATGTTATGTTTAGTTATGATGAAAAAAAAAAGTTTTAGTTATATGTTTATTGTAAAGTGCAATGTGTGGAAAACGTAGAGGGGGTGAATACATATCCGTTTCAAACTTAAAACTTTTGTATCAAATATAGTATAAGCCATTGCATTTGATAATCTCAGCGCGATGATGCATTTAACGCATTACGGCACGTAAGGCGAACCCCTTAATATCACATAAGATTCCGCAAGATTAATGGTTCAATATAAATCAAGTTTCACCATTTTTAGTCTGGTTCCTTTTTTTTGATCAAGCTTGTCATAATATGTAAAGTGTTAAATATAGTTTATGACTATACGAAAGACCAAGTATGCATCACAAATATAAACATAAACACATAGACAATAAACAATATAAAGCAAGAATAAAAGTAAAGCGACAAGTAAAAGGATACACAAATCAACACGGGGATTTATAGTGGTTCGGTCACGAAGCTCTTCTTCGCCCTACTCTACTCCCCGAGTACCCGGCTCGAGAGTTACTTCACTAGATCAACAAACTCCATTCTCAGCGGAGAAAACCTTACACAACGTCTCCTACACTTTATCCGGTACAAGGCTAGACACCGAGTGCTTTCACGAGGTACAACCAAACCTATCACAACGTTGCCTACACTTTATCTAGTACAAGGCTAGATACCGGGTTCTTCTACGAGGTAGAACCAAACCTATCACAATGTCGCCTACACTTTATCCGGTACAAGGCTAGATACCGGGTTCCATTACAAAGGAGGAACCATTACTTGACCAACACGACACATCTATGACACTCGTTATGTTTTGTGGCCCAACATAACAAACCTTGTGTTTTATAGCACAAACACATAAACCATCTAATATAGTTATAGATACAAGAATATGATACTAGACAATATCCAAAATAATGTGTCTAATGGATATGAAATCCTAAACCAAACATCAAGAACACAAAGCATGATGTAGTTTGTCTTCCATGAATGAGGATGACAAGTTTCCCAAGCTTATTGTAGAAGATCTTCACGTGCTTGTATGCTTGTAATGGGTGATCACTTCAGTAGGTAAGGATGCAAGATCTCTAGGCTTGCTTTGGAGGATCACTTTGGGAGTATGCTTACAACAAGTGAAAGTTAGAATCATTAGGATCATATGAGATGAGGGTGGTTTACATATTTCCTAATGATCTAAATATGTTAGAAATGGTGGAGATAAAGTATGTGTGAAGGTGTGAAAACATGGTGAGAAGTGATTTGATATTTATAGGAAAAAAGACTAAAATATGTTTCTGCCCTAAGGATCCCTTCTGAGAGGGATCCGCCCCTTATAGCCCCAGGGATCCGTGGGATCCGGCCATCTAGATGAAATATGGATTTTGGGTTATGAAATCCGGGTCTTGGGTTATGGGTTATGAACCATGGGTCATGGACTTTGGGTCATGGGTACCCAACAAGATACAATATATCTAGACAATGGGTTATGAACTTTGGGTCATGGGTCATGGACTTTGGGTCATGGGTCATGGATTTTACCCAACATGATTTCATGCATGATATCATGCAATGGCTCATGGGTTATGGATCATGGGTCATGGGCATGTGTTATGGATCATGGTATTTACCCAACACATTTACTTTTGTTTATGTATTTTATAAAATATAAGTAACCAAGATTACTTAAGTGTTTTATAGTTTTAGTTTTATATAAACAATCTTGTGGAAAACTAGAAAGGGTGGTTGAATAGTTTTGCCAATTTAAAAACATCCTTTTAAAATATTTATATCGACTTATGTCAATCTACTTATATGTGTGTGTTGGACGTTGATAGATAGATATATAAAAGTGTAATGAAAGATAAAGAGTAAGAAGCACATACCCACGACATGAGTATTTATAGTGGTTCGGCTACAAGGATACCTTCCTTACCCTACTCCACTCCCCGAGTCACCTACTTGAGAGTTCGTAATCACTACACGACACCAACTCCTTATGGCGGAGAAGCCTTCACAACGTCGCCTACTCTTTTTCCGGTACTAGGCTAGCCACCGGGTTCTTTCACACCAAGGTGAACCACGCCTACCACAACGTCGCCTACCCTTATCCAGTACTAGGCTAAGTACCGAGTTCCATTACAATTGAGAAACTACTACCCAACACTACACAACACCTAATCCCAAAGGAGACGTACTCCTTATTACAACACCATCAAGGATATCAACATCCTTGAAAATAAACAATCACTATATGTATAACGATGCACCTCATCGATTATATGACCTAGGCATTCTTCACTAATGCCACTTGATTTGTTTCCTAGGCATCCTTCACCAATGCCCTTGACACAACGCTTGGCACCTTTCACTAATGCCTACGTCTTGACACCTTTAGCATTCTTTACTAATGCTCTTGACATGAACGTTAAGCATCTTTCACTAATGCTTTCGTCTTGACTCTTTCGGCATCCTTCACTAATGCCTTCGACACAACACTTCTATGGAGAAAGAAAGAACTATCCACAAGAGAACCTCAGTAGTCTTGATGATGACGAAGCCTGGCAACTCATGGACTTGAGCTTGCTTGACTTCAAGAAGTGGTGATCTCGCCTTTAAGAATAACCTAGAGAATCACACAAAAACAAAAGACAAACTACATAGAAAGATCCCTTAGGATCAGTGGTTAGAGAGTTACAATACTTGGGGAAAGTATGTGTAAGAGTGGCAAGCCAAAAGGAAGAAATGGCTTACTATTTATAGAGGAGAAACGCTTACTATTCCCCGGATCCCACAAATCCCTCCCACAAGGGATCCGTCTAGTGTAAAACTAGGGATCCGTGGGACACTCCTCTTTGCCCATGGGTATTTTGGTTATGGGTCATGCGTCATGGGTTATGGGTTGATCCATGGTTCTCTTATTAGATACAATGTATCTTATGAGTGCAATGCACCTAGTCAAATGGGTATGGGTCAATACCACGGGTTATGGATATGTTCCATGGGTTGTAGTTTTTACCCATTCATAATACATACTAGTTATGTATATATATTTGCCCAATATGTAAACACTAGTTGTTGTGCATATGTATTACTAAATCATAAAATCACTTATGCTTGTTTTAGTGTTTTATGTGAAAACGTAAGTGTGTTAGAAAACTATTGGCTCAAACTTGTTTTACGTTTGTTATCGACAAAACATTAGAAGATCGTAAAATATAAATAAACGTTTTTACGGCTTATTTGTATTAACAATCTCCCCATTTTTGTTGATGACAAAACATAAAATTATTTTAAGGAAAAAACTAAAATTCGTAAAAGTTTGAATTGGAGTTTTTTACTCTCTTCTCCCCCTTTTTGTCGAAACAAAAAGAGCATCGAAAAGAAACTAACACATTGTTTTAAGAAAAACATGTAAAAAGAAAATATGTAAAGAGAGCAAGTGACGGGAATGGTTCTCATCTTAACTCCCCCTTGACGAGTCCATCCCTTTGTGAAGGCGTCAAGTAAATATAAACTAATAAGCTAATGAATTGCAATTTTGTTTGCAAGTGGTTTCGTCCTTGCAATGAAAATGCTCCCCCTTGAAGATTGCAAATTTGCAAAGAGGTGTCATGAAGTGTAATCCAAATAAGGTTTAAGTTGCAAATGGTTTTGCAATGTATGGTTTGACACAAAGCTCCCCCTAGCTTAGGGTGTCAAGTTCTTCATGTGTATTTTGAAAATCTACAAAATAGAGGTTAGAAAACAAGAGTATAGTGCATAATTTCCTACAAATAAAACTCAAGTTAGTAGAGTTATGTTCTTCTGTACCACGGTTCCCTCCTTTGTGGGATCCGACTAGGCAATTTCCAGGGATCCATCTGTCTGGTGATAGATTATTCAGCAATGGTGGTATATCAAATAATGCTAAATATGGAAGTGAGATATGTATGCAAACAACAAACATATACTAAAAGCAATATGGCAAATAAGTTATCATTCAATAAACAAAGAGATAAACAAGAAATCTCTAAAACTAAAAGAATGATTTAGCCATGCAATACATATTCCACTTAATCCTAATGAGTGACCTAAACTCAATAAGTAACAACGTGCTTAAGGATGATCAATCATGAAATGGGATTCCTAAACGTTCTATGTTGAGCTTGAGACTAGGACACCGCTTTAGGCTCATGGTTTTTTAGGTTTGTTGACCTCTTCGAAACGTTCGAGGAGGTGATAAAACATGAAAAGTTTCTCTTCACGTAGTTCATGTATCAACCTTTCAACATGTTGACAATGATAGCAATCCTTGTC
The DNA here is from genome assembly GCA_910596185.1 of Chrysanthemum makinoi. Lineage (NCBI taxonomy): Eukaryota > Viridiplantae > Streptophyta > Magnoliopsida > Asterales > Asteraceae > Chrysanthemum > Chrysanthemum makinoi. The sequence goes on from OU343220.1 coordinate 75,242,766, forward strand.
ATGTTTTTTAGTTTCTTGAAGCGAAGGTTCAAGTGAAGTGGGTTGAGGACATAGTTATAAAAGCGCCGCCTAAAGGCGCCTAAGCTCAAGGCTCAAGCTCTAGGAATTTTTTCTGATCGAGGCTCACGACATGCATGAATCCCATAAAAGCGCTCCTTGGGGCTTTGCTGCCTTAGCCTTGGGGCTTTAGCCTCGGAGATGTAACAGGTTTTGGGGTTGTTTACTAAATATTAAGATAAGATACATGGGCCTTATAAGTTATATACATGAGCCTTTTAAGTTATATCTAATAACCTTAATTTGGAAAAGAACTAAAACACATAATCAAGTGGGTAACTATAGATTCTGATTATTTTACAAATATGTAATCTCTCTCACGTCATAAGTTTATATCTTGAACTGATTTTTATTGATTGTTTATTTTATTTATTTGTAAATAACGTCATAAGTTTATTTTATCTTCAAGCATCATCATAGGGTGAGTATTTGTATGATTTGCATTATGCCTTGAATATTAATATGTTGCTTGCTTTATATTTGGGTTAAATTGTGAACTTTGTTAGATGTAAGTCTGCAAGTGTAGGACACAAGCATATTTAGTCTGATATGGATTTTAATCTATATGTAGTTCAACGAGCCAAAGAGTTGATCCATTTGAGAAGTGACAACTGATCCATTTTAATCTTTATAATGGCTATGCGTGTCATGTATTAAGTATTTAATGTTACTTTGTGTTATTTAAGCTACATAAATGATCACATATATTATAAAAAAACTTAATGTATTTAGTGTGCCTCGTATTCATGAATCCTGCGCCTTGGTATGCGCCTCGCCTCGAGGTTCTTTGGTCCCCTTCGCACCTTAGTGCGCCTTGAGCCTTCAAAACACTGGTTGAGGATCGTCAAATAAATGAAGAATTGGTGGAAGCTCATTAAGTGTGGCTCAACAATGTTTGAGGTTAGAGGTAGAGAAGTGTCAACTTCCAAGTGGTCGGGTGGTTGACTTTGATGTCTCCTCATAATCCAAAATCGACTATTGGGGGGAAATGGAGAAATTGACATTGGTGCAAGTGTTGATTCAACACTTTGGTTTTGTTGTACAACCTTTTCTAGTGAGTTTGTTGGTAATGGTGGAGGATGAGATGGCCAAGGGGGTAAATCCTCTAAGTTGTGAGAATGTGGAGATGATTGTGAGGTGTTAAATGATGTGGCTCTAGGCACCAATGATATTGGTTGGGTTGAAAAGGGTGTGTTTGGTTTAGTAGAGTTTGGTGATGATATCCTTGTGGGAACAATCCTCTTGGGAATTAGTTTGATTGGTTTATTTGGTGTAGGTGAAATCTTAGAATTTGTGGACTTAACCGGAGATGATTCGGTTGAGGAAACTTCGTGTATGACCCTAGCAAGTTTCTTGGGTGGTTCTTTGGTGGATGAGTTAGCACTAGGAGCTTTTCTCATGATGAAATGAATAAGGAAGATGTTTCTAATTGCTGAGAATTATGTAGTGTTTGATGACTAAGGAGCTCTAGCAAGGTGACTTATAAAGGGAAGAATTTGGCAAGTGCATTTAAGACTTAAGCCATTAAGATTTATGGAAATGTGATGATTAACATGCACAAGATTCAAGTTCAGAGTTTCGCTGATCTAGGGACATAATAAAGATGAGGTGGAGTGTCTAAGTTAGCAAGATGAGTTTGAAATGATTGTTTTGGCTAGAATTGACATAATCTGTCACCCGGATCCCACGGTTCCCTCCTTTGAGGGAATCGTCTAGGCTAATCCTAGGGATCCGGCTCTCAGCAGCTATGAAAGAGTAAAAATGATGTTTCTAAGATCTAAAGCCTATACCATTTTGAGTGTTTCAGTCCTCCAAAGCATCTTTAAATGAAAATGTACTTGAGTGATCAAGGGTAACGAGTAATATAGCTAATGATTCCCTTTAATGGAAGGAAAATGAGACTAAGTAACCACCAATGGA
>OU343220.1:75244842-75260643 GCA_910596185.1 Chrysanthemum makinoi
GGAACGGCGATGGCTTCTCCATAACCCTCGGTGGGTGCTTGGGTTGTTCCACATGGATCGGTTGTCCTCCCGCCATTTCACGACAATGTGCGAATTCGGATTAGTCGAATCTCGGGTTCGACTAATGGAGCTACGTCTATTTGCGAGCCGGCGGAATTGTAGCGGCTTCACGTATGGTCTGTAGTTATTAAACGAGTCGCCATGCACTTTCAAAAACAAGGCAATTAAAACGAACGATTGAAAACACAATGAACTTAACCAATAATCCCAAGTGAATAAATCACCTCTATAAGACAAACGCCAAGCAGCGAGCTTTTTAGGTCGTGTGAAGCTTATTAAAACCAGCTTCTTTTTATAACTTAATGTGTCGGGTGCGTCCTTATACCCACCACACGGTTGTTTATCAAATAAAATAAATCGACTCACAAGCGACACAAAGGCATGTTTTTGATCTTTAGTTCGGGAACTTATTATGATAACACCTCCGTTGAGAATGTTATATAATTGGTGTCTTCTATTTATTAGCAAAAACACAAGAAAATCTTTTTGTATTTTTAATATGATATATATATATAAAAGAAAATATTTTTTACCTTTTTATAAAAAAAAGTAACTTCCCGAATGAAGGATCTCGGAGTCACTAATCGTCAAACCTCAAAGCGATATTATCGTGACACAACCTCCCGGCCGGCGCCAAAATTTGATTCCGATCACAAATGCCAGTCAAGTTATCTCACAAAGCTAGCCACTTGTGAATGATGCCAGTAAAGAAACTTAAAGCGTTCAGTCTTCTGGCGATAATAAGAAGGCTTAGGGTATGTGTAATACGGGATAAAACCTCAATATCGATATCAAAAATAATCACGAAGATAGATTCAAAATTCCTTTAGGAAAAAGAATATTAAACCAAATCCTGTGTGTGATCGTTGATACGGTTAGTCAACGAATCGTTTCCCCAGAGGCGTGAATTATAGCGTCTTTATTGGTTTAAATTTAATGCTCGATGTTTTGATTTGTTTGATTTGATTTATTAAACTACGGAATAGGGAAATAAGAATCTATTTTACGGAAATCTAAGTGCAAAATAACTAAAACGAAATGAACGGCGTAATTAAAATGCAAATAGTCTAAATTATACCTAAAATGCCTAAAATTACCTTTACTCTAGAAATGTAATTTGAAAACTATTTTAGAATTAAAACTATTTTTAGGATTTTTCTGGATTTTATTAAAATTAAAAACTAATTTTTAACTATTAAAACTAATTTAAAATACTAAAAGTTATGAAAATCAAAGGGGAAAATATGAAACAATTTTTATAAAATCTAAAATACCATAAGAGAATTTTCAAAACTATTTTTTTATTTTTTCGATTATTTTCTCTTTTCTAAATTTAAAACTATTTTAAATCTAATTTAAATTGTGAAAAATACCAAATAAAAGGGAAAAATAAGGAAAAATATTTTTTATGCTTTTTATATTTTTCTTAAACTATTTGCAATAAAAGCTATTTAAAAGTACCTAAAAACTATTTTAAATAGAGAAAAATAGCAGTGACCCAAAATTATGAACTCAGAAAATTCTAAAATATTAATCTAAATCTATGAAAAATATAAAATATGATGCTTGTGTGTAGGAAATGAGAGTTTGCTAGTAAATGGAGTCTAAATAAGCTTAAATTAAGCAATAAGCTTAAAACCTAATTCTAGCTAAAAGCGCAAAAAGAAACCTTAAAAAGCAAATTTTAGAACTATGGGAGCATGCAATTAACTAAGGAACAAGGGAGGATTAAGCTAAAATAAGGATTACTAGATAATAAGCTAATAAGCTAAAGTGAACATACAAATAAGCTATTGGGAAGGGGAGTCCTAATAAGCTACCTATCCTAAGTTATCTAGGAGTGATTTAGCTTTACCTAAAAGTCTAATAAGCTGAAGCTTATTTTGAACTCTGAAATTCCAACAGTTAAGGTCGACAAGGGGTACTTTGAGCTTATTTTTAAGCTAGTAAACAAGTTTGTTCCAAAAATAAGTTAACCAGTTGAGACCATGTGCGGAGAGTGAAAAAACAAGTTTCAAGACTTTTGAAGCTCAAATGAAGATTTGACAAGATACGATATAGAGGATGTTTGAGGCTGCTTAAACTGTTAAAACACAACTGTGAGGAGGACAATTTGAAAGCCGATTAAGAGCTTGTAAAAGTTTTGGAATTTTGTAAAATAAGATAAGCTAACTACTACCACTAAACTCTATAGAAAACTAAATTTTGGGTTTTGGATTGATTGAGACGAGGAAATCAGTGAGTGAAAAAGGGTGCAAGTGATCATTTTGAGCAAAATGAGTGGCAAACTAAGAAATATTACCAAAGTGTTTTGACACTTTGTGACCTTCAACAAAGCTTGAGAACTCAAGCTGACCCAAGTGACTCAAGATGAGACTCAAACAAGCACTTATACAATGCTTCAACCATAAGCTTTTGGCAGCTTGGGTGAAACCTTGAAAAATTTTCTCTATAAGTGATGATGTAACTGTTAAAATCACTACAAAACTGCTAAAGTGAATCAATGCAAACAATCTCAACTCAAAAGGATACCTTGAATGGGGCGAAACCCTTAGTGCCAAACACTCCTTTTTGAGGACTGTTTGGTACAAAATGCTTGGATTTACCCCTTTTGAGCTTAGATATTTAAAAACAAAGATGTAAACACTATCAACTCACAAATAAGCTATAAGGCAGCTTAAATGAGCTTATGGAATTGCAAACAAAACACTAATCTACCATTTTGATTCTCAACATAAGCACAGGAAAAAAAATCAATTTTTTTATTAAAGAAATGACTTGGAAATACAAGAAGTAACTCTGAATTACAATAAGCTTAAGATAAAAATACAAATAAAACTACTAAATACTAAATGACTGAATATTAAGACTCTAAAAAAATTGAAGACTCAAGACGACTCTCTTGTGAGCTTAAGGGTCCTATTTATAGCCGTTTGTAGCCTTGGGATCCTTTTCAGAAGATGCTAGAAGTCTATCCACAGCCACAAATCATTCCATTGTCATCATAGCCAATCACAGCCTTCCAATTCACCTGGTGAGGTGTTGCAGCCAATGAGGGAGCTTCAAATGGCCACATGGGCAGCTTATCCTGACATGTCAGCTTCTAGAAGGATTGGGAAAGATGCTAGTACGAGGTAAGTGTGGGTAAATCGTGGTAAAAGTGAATGGGTAAAAGGGTGTTTGGTTTTGGGGAAGAAGGGGTAAAAGGGGCGCGTTTGGGATTTGTTTATTATAACTCAAATGTTTTGACCGGGTTATAAGGTGGGTTTGACCGTGGTATGGTTGGGTAGAGTGGGTATTCGGGTCTAGATAGTATTAAAGGTGGCGGTCTTGAGTTTGGGCCGGGTGTTTGAGAGATTTGGATTGAAACGTGTGGCTTTTGATATATAAAGGATTGGATTTGGACTAGATAAATGATCCAAGGCAATTTCAAGGACCAAGTATGTATTTGCTGAATTTTTGAGGGACCATAAATGTAATTCTGAAAGTATCTTCCAAGGACCATTCATGTCATTCTTAAATAGACCAAGGCTGAATTTGCAACTTTTGATTCTTCAGGGGTCATTTTGCCAAAGCTTGAGGGGCCATTTTTTCCAAATCTTCAAACTTGATTAACAACTTCAAAAATCATCCTCGGAGAATAAAATCTTCATAAATGCTCAATTTTGATCTTCCAAACCGCTTAAGCTCTCTTAATCTCTCGTGCTTTCGGTTCACGTCACGATTTGGTACCTTTTGTGTGTTTTACATATCCGGCACACCTGACACAAACTCAAGAAAAAAGCAAATATTAGCAATAAACGGCTCTTTCTTGGTTATTTTGGGTCAGTTTTGATAATGAAAAGATATGTGTTTAAGCACATATCAATGTTCATCTCAAGTGGGGGGATGTTATGTTTAGTTATGATGAAAAAAAAAATTAGTTATATGTTTATTGTAAAGTGCAATGTGTGGAAAACGTAGAGGGGGTGAATACATTTCCGTTTCAAACTTAAAACTTTTGTATCAAATATAGTATAAGCCATTGCATTTGATAATCTCAACGCGAGGATGCATTTAACGCATTACAGCATGTAAGGCGAACCCCTTAATAGTACATAAGATTCCACAAGATTAATGGTTCATTATAAATCAAGTTTCACCATTTTTAGTCTGGTTCCTTTTTCTTGATCAAGCGTGTCATAATATGTAAAGTGTTAAATATAGTTATGACTATAAGAAAGACCAGGTATGCATCACAAATATAAACATAAACACATAGACAATAAACAATATAAAGCAAGAATAAAAGTAAAGCGATAAGTAAAAGGATACACAAACCAACACGGGATTTATAGTGGTTCGATCAAAGCTCTTCGCCTACTCCAACTCCGAGTACCCACCTCGAGAGTTACATCACTAGATCAACAAACTCCATTCTGTGGAGAAAACCTTACACAACATCCACTACACTTTATTCGTACAAGGCTAGACACAAGTGCTTTCACGAGGGTACAACCAAACCTATCACAGCGTTGCCTACACTTTATCTAGTACAAGGCTAGATACGGGTTTCTTCTGTAGAACCAAACCTATGACAATGTCGCCTACACTTTATCCGGTACAAGGCTAGATACCGGGTTCCATTACAAAGGAGGAACCATTACTTGACCAACACGACACATCTATGACACTCGTTATGTTTTGTGGCCCAACATAACAAACCTTGTGTTTTATAGAACAAACACATAAACCATATAATATAGTTATAGATACAAGAATATGATACTAGATAATATCCAAGATAATGTGTCTAATGGATATGAAATCCTAAACCAAAAATCAAGAACACAAAGCATGATGTAGTTAGTCTTCCATGAATGAAGATGACAAGTTTCCCAAGCTTATTGTAGAAGATCTTCACGTGCTTGTATGCTTGTAATGGGTGATCACTTCAGTAGGTAAGGATGCAAGATCTCTAGGCTTGCTTTGGAGGATCACTTCGGGAGTATGCTTACAACAAGTGAAAGTTAGAATCTTTAGGATCATATGAGATGAGGGTGGTTTACATATTTCCTAATGATCTAAATATGTTAGAAATGGTGGAGAGAAAGTATGTGTGAAGGTGTGAAAACATGGTTAGAAGTGATTTGATATTTATAGGAAAAAAGACCAAAATATGTTTTACGCCCTAAGGATCCCTTCTGAGAGGGATCCGCCCCTTATAGCCCCAGGGATCCGTGGGATCCGTCCATCTAGATGAAATATGGATTTTGTGTTATGAAATCCGGGTCTTGGGTTATGGGTTATGAACCATGGGTCATGGACTTTGGGTCATGGGTACCCAACAAGATACAATGTATCTAGACAATGGGTTATGAACTTTGGGTCATGGGTCATGGAATTTGGGTCATGGGTCATGGATTTTACCCAACATGATTTCATGCATGATATCATGCAATGGCTCATGGGTTATGGATCATCGGTCATGGGCATGTGTTATGGATCATGGTATTTACCCAACACATTTACTTTTGTTTATGTATTTTATAAAATATAAGTAACCAAGATTACTTAAGTGTTTTATAGTTTTAGTTTTATATAAACAATCTTGTGGAAAACTAGAAGGGGTGGTTGAATAGTTTTGCCAATTTAAAAACATCCTTTTAAAATATTTATATCGACTTATGTCAATCTACTTATATGTGTGTGTTGGACGTTGATAGATAGATATATAAAAGTGTAATGAAAGATAAAGAGTAAGAAGCACATAACCACGACATGAGTATTTATAGTGGTTCGGCTACAAGGACACCTTCCTTACCCTACTCCACTCCCCGTGTCACCTACTCGAGAGTTCGTAATCACTACACGACACCAACTCCTTATGGCGGATAAGCCTTCACAACGTCGCCTACTCTTTTTCCGGTACTAGGCTAGCCACCGGGTTCTTTCACACCAAGGTGAACCACACCTACCACAACGTCGCCTACCCTTATCCAGTACAAGGCTAAGTACCGAGTTCCATTACAATTGAGGAACTACTACCCAACACTACACAACACCTAATCCAAAAGGAGACCTACTCCTTATCACAACACCATCAAGGATATCAACATCCTTGAAAATAAATAATAACTATATGTATAACGATGCACCTCATCGATTATACGACCTAGGCATTCTTCACTAATGCCACTTGATTTGTTTCCTAGGCATCCTTCACCAATGCCCTTGATACAACGCTTGGCACCTTTCACTAATGCCTACGTCTTGACACCTTTAGCATTCTTCACTAATGCTCTTGACACGAACGTTAAGCATCTTTCACTAATGCTTTCATCTTGACTCTTTCGGCATCCTTCACTAATGCCTTCGACACAACACTTCTATGGAGAAAGAAAGAACTATCAACAAGAGAACCTCAGTAGTCTTGATGATGACGGAGCATGGCAACTCATGGACTTGAGCTTGCTCGACTTCAAGAAGTGGTGATCTCGCCTTTAAGAAGAACCTAGAGAATCACACAAAAACAAAAGACAAACTACATAGAAAGATCCCTTAGGATCAGTGGTTAGAGAGTTACAATACTTGGGGAAAGTATGTGTAAGAGTGGCAAGCCAAAAGGAAGAAATGGCTTACTATTTATAGAGGAGAAATGCTTACTATTCCTCGGATCCCACGGATCCCTCCCACAAGGGGTCCGTCTAGTGTAAAACTAGGGATCCGTGGGACACTCCTCTTTGCCCATGGGTATTTTGGTTATGGGTCATGCGTCATGGGTTATGGGTTGATCCATGGTTCTCTTATTAGATACAATGTATCTTATGAGTGCAATGCACCTAGTCAAATGGGTATGGGTCAATACCACGGGTTATGGATATGTTCCATGGGTTGTAGTTTTTACCCATTCATAATACATACTAGTTATGTATATATATTTGCCCAATATGTAAACACTAGTTGTTGTGCATATGTATTACTAAATCATAAAATCACTTATGCTTGTTTTAGTGTTTTATGTGAAAGCGTAAGTGTGTTAGAAAACTATTGGCTCAAACTTGTTTTACGTTTGTTATCGACAAAACATTAGAAGATCGTAAAATATAAATAAACGCGTTTTTACGGCTTATTTGTATTAACAATCTCTCCCATTTTGTTGATGACAAAACATAAAATTATTTTAAGGAAAAACTAAAATTCGTAAAGTTTGAATTGGAGTTTTTACTCTCTTCTCCCCCCTTTTTAGCCGAAACAAAAGAGCATCGAAAAAAACTAACACATTGTTTTAAGAAAAATATGTAAAAGAAATATGTAAAGAGAGCAAGTGACGGGAATGGTTCTCATCTTAACTCCCCCTTGACGAGTCCATCCCTTTGTGAAGGCGTCAAGTAAATATAAACTAATAAGCTAATGAATTGCAATTTTGTTTGCAAGTGGTTTCGTCCTTGCAATGAAAATGCTCCCCCTTGAAGATTGCAAATTTGCAATGAGGTGTCATGAAGTGTAATCCAAATAAGGTTTAAGTTGCAAATGGTTTTGCAATGTATGGTTTGACACAAAGCTCCCCTAGCTTAGGGTGTCAAGTTCTTCATGTGTATTTTGAAAATCTACAAAATAGAGGTTAGAAAACAAGAGTATAGTGCATAATTTCCTACAAATAAAACTCAAGTTAGTAGAGTTATGTTCTTCTGTACCACGGTTCCCTCCTTTGTGGGATCCGACTAGGCAATTTCCAGGGATCCATCTGTCTGGTGATAGATTATTCAGCAATGGTGGTATATCAAATAATGCTAAATATGGAAGTGAGATATGTATGCAAACAACAAACATATACTAAAAGCAATATGGCAAATAAGTTATCATTCAATAAACAAAGAGATAAACAAGAAATCTCTAAAACTAAAAGAATGATTTAGCCATGCAATACATATTCCAGTTAATCCTAATGAGTGACCTAAACTCAAGAAGCAACAACGTGCTTAAGGATGATCAATCATGAAATGGAATTCCTAAACGTTCTAAGTTGAGCTTGAGACTAGGACACCGCTTTAGGCTCATGGTTTTTTCGGTTTGTTGACCTCTTCGAAACGTTCGAGGAGGTGATAAAACATGAAAAGTTTCTCTTCACGTAGTTCATGTATCAACCTTTCAACATGTTGACAATGATAGCAATCCTTGTCATGTTTTTGAGTTTCTTGAAGCGGAGGTTCAAGTGAAGTGGGTTGAGGACATAGTTTTAAAAAGCGCGCCTAGGTGCGCCTCGCTCAAGGCTCAAGCTCTAGGGATTTTTTCGGATCGAGGCTCATGACATGCATGAATCCCATAAAAAGCGCAGCTCTTTGGGGCTTTTTGCGCCTTTGCGCCTTGGGGCTTTTTGCGCCTCGGAGATGTAACAGGTTTTGGGGCTGTTTACTAAATATTAAGATAAGATACATGGGCCTTATAAGTTATATACATGAGCCTTTTAAGTTATATCTAATAACCCTAATTTGGAAAAAAACTAAAACACATAATCAAGTGGGTAACTATAGATTCTGATCATTTTACAAATATGTAATCTCTCTCACGTCATAAGTTTATATCTTGAACTGATTTTTATTGATTGTTTATTTTATTTATTTGTAAATAACGTCATAAGTTTATTTTATCTTCAAGCATCATCATAGGGTGAGTATTTGTATGATTTGCATTATGCCTTGAATATTAATATGTTGCTTGCTTTATATTTGGGTTAAATTGTGAACTTTGTTAGATGTAAGTCTGCAAGTGTAGGACACAAGCATATTAAGTCTGATATGGATTTTAAACTATATGTAGTTCATCCAGCCAAAGAGTTGATCCATTTGAGAAGTGACAACTGATCAATTTTAATCTTTATAATGGCTATGTGTGTCATGTATTAAGTATTTAATGTTACTTTGTGTTATTTAAGCTACATAAATGATTACATATATTATAAAAAAACTTAATGTATTTAGTGTGCCTCGTATTCATGAATCCTGCGCCTTGGTATGCGCCTCGCCTCGAGGCTCTTTGGCCCCCTTCGCACCTTAGTGCGCCTTGAGCCTTTCAAAACACTGGTTGAGGATCGTCAAATAAATGAAGAATTGGTGGAAGCTCATTAAGTGGTGGCTCAACAATGTTTGAGGTTAGAGGTAGAGAAGTGTCAACTTCCATGTGGTCGGGTGGTTGACTTTGATGTCTCCTCATAATCCAAAATGGACTATTGGGGGGAAATGGAGAAATTGACATTGGTGCAAGTGTTGATTCAACACTTTGGTTTTGTTGTACAACCTTTTCTAATGAGTTTGTTGGTAATGGTGGAGGATGAGATGGCCAAGGGGGTAAGTCCTCTAAGTTGTGAGAATGTGGAGATGATTGTGAGGTGTTAAATGATGTGGCTCTAGGCACCAATGATATTGGTTGGGTTGAAAAGGGTGTGTTTGGTTTAGTAGAGTTTGGTGATGATATCCTTGTGGGAATAATCCTCTTGGGAATTAGTTTGATTGGTTTATTTGGTGTAGGTGAAATCTTAGAATTTGTGGACTTAACCGGCGATGATTCGGTTGAGGAAACTTCGTATATGACCCTAGCAAGTTTCTTGGGTGGTTCTTTGGTGGATGAGTTAGCGCTAGGAGCTTTTCTCATGATGAAATGAATAAGGAAGATGTTTCTAATTGCTGAGAATTATGTAGTGTTTGATGACTAAGGAGTTCTAGCAAGGTGACTTATAAAGGGAAGAATTTGGAAAGTGCATTTAAGACTTAAGCCATTAAGATTTATGGAAATGTGATGATTAACATGCACAAGATTCAAGTTCAGAGTTTCACTGATCTATGGACATAATAAAGATGAGGTGGAGTGTCTAAGTTACCAAGATGAGTTTGAAATGATTGTTTTGGCTAGAATTGACATAATCTGTCACCCGGATCCCACGGTTCCCTCCTTTGAGGGAATCGTCTAGGCTAATCCTAGGGATCCGGCTCTCAGCAGCTATGAAAGAGTAAAAATGATGTTTCTAAGATCTAAAGCCTATACCATTTTGAGTGTTTCAGTCCTCCAAAGCATCTTTAAATGAAAATGTACTTGAGTGATCAAGGGTAACGAGTAATATAGCTAATGATTCCCTTTAATGGAAGGAAAATGAGACTAAGTAACCACCAATGGATGTTCAAGGATAACACTAAGAGTTTTGATGGTGTCAAATCATAATAAATAATCCTAGAGATCAGATATTAGCTTGAGATGGAGTTTTGAAAAATCCTCAAAAATCAAAATCATTGAAAAACTAATTTTTGACCCGTTTTAAGATAAAGATGACTAGAAACAATTTCCTAAATTTTTCAATATGTCCACCTAAGTGTTTTGAAAAATTAAAAGCAATTTGTGAGTATTGAAGTGGAAATATGGTGAGTTTTGATGAGTTGATAAATCAAAAGAGAGTTTGAATAAGATCTTATGCAAGTTATGAGTGGGTTTAAGGCTTTCTCATCCTTGAAGAAGACTTAGTTGAGTTCTAAAATCTTATGTTTAGCTAGTGTGAAGTGATCTAGTAAACTATTTTGATGTATGGGATACTGTATTGCTGATATGTTGTCACGGATCCCACGGTTCCCTCAAGGGAGGGATCCGTCTAGGCTAATCCTAGGGATCCGGCATCTGCAGATCAAAACCATCATAGAATCAAGTGCAGATTTTGCACCTAGAAATATACACTAATAAATATTAAACCAAAAAAAGATATAAACATGTCATCACATAAAACATCTCATAGATAATGGTAGAAATAACAATATCCAAGTTAACACAAACAAGAGTGCTAAAACATAGTCATTCACATATTAATCAAATGTCTCAAATTAAACATAATCCTATAGTCTCTTTCGTCAATCCTTTCTTTTCCTCTTTCCCGACTTTGTGAAGTGATAAGCTAGGTTTTGAATCATACCCCTCAATTGTTTGTATTCCGCGGTCTCGTTTGGAATAGTTGGAAGTCGTCGATAGTAATCAAAGGGTTCCAATTCGATGTTAGCTATGGGGTCGGCATCTTCTTCTTCTTCATCTTCTACTTCACCATCCGAGGAATCTGAGAGAGCTTTAGGTTTTCGTCCATTGACCGTGAACCATTTAGGGGGTTGTTTGGTAAGAGGTACCATGACGTGATTGGCAAAGAAATGATCATCGTTGATAGGAGATGGTTGCAATGCACTAACATACTTACAAAGTCATGTTAGGAGCATACCATATGGAAGTACCATGTTGGAAACTTTGAATACCCCGGCAATTCTCTTCACCGTGTAATAGGCGAGATTAAATGGATTTTGGTGGATAAGACGATAGATCATTTGCACGAGACATGCATTTGGATGATCCTTGTTACCAAATAGGCTAATGACGTTTTCCCTAAGAATTTCTTCCCATTTTCTAAACATGGGGTACATTTCGAAAAGTTCCATTTAAAAGGGATCACGGTAAATGAGCTTCTTGTTTCGGTTGAGACAGGATTGGTCGGCTCTTACTTTGAAAATGGTGTCTCGGACGGTTTCGGGTTCATCAAGAGGAGTATGGTATATTGGCTTGGGATCAAAAGAAAAGGATTGACAAGATATCGCCCAATCTTGAAAGTACATAAAAATTCCTTCACAAGGAATGCGAAGAATTTAAGCGAATGTGTTGAGTGGTAGCGTGAAGTTTTGTTTGTTGATGATGAAGGCGATTGAAATGCTTTCATCGGTGTTTCTAATGATCCTAATGCTTTTGTAAAATTCAAAAATAAAAACCGGAAAAATTTGTTCATCTATGTCAAGAAGACAATCAAAGTTGATTGCCGAGAAGACTTGACGAATGTCGGTATTTTCAAGGAAACATTCCTTGACTACACGACCTTCGTGAATAAGTCATTTTTGGGGTCTTTTGAAGACTTTTCGGTCGGTTTTTGATAATCCATCTTTTCGATAGTAATGGGTGAGGTAATGGACGGTATCATGATGGTCTTGTTGAGTGGCTTTAGGCATGGCTGGTCCTAGAAATACAAATATTCCAATTAGGTAAAATTAGTTAAGATGGGTTTATGGTTTTGATTAGTATTAACAATGTTGTGAGCACAATGTAATCCTAATTGTGTTAAAAGCCCCTTTTAATGATTAATTTTGAAAACCCTAATTGAATTAATTTATTAGAGTTGAGAAACCATAAACCCTAGGATGAGGATGATGAAAATTAGAACAAGTTAGTGTAATTACTTACAATGGTGTTCTAGAGAAGAATACTTGAGGGTATGGAGTCTTATGAGGATGAAATCAGTTCTTGAGTCGTTTTTGTGTTATGTGGGGAGAGGAAAAATGATCAGTGATGGTTTTCAAATGCGTATAGCTGTTTTCTGTCCCACGGTTCCCCCGGATCCCTTGTATTTGGGATCCGACTAGTACAACTAGAGGGATCCGGCTACTGTGGACAGAAAAAAGGTTGTTTGGCATTATTTTTGTAGTAGGCTATAAACTAGCTTACGGAATAAAAATAGTTTAGAGGTTTCAAATAAAAAGATGTTTTGGTCGACGGGATTTGATAAGTTAATTATCAAGGATCCATTTGTGACGACGGCGTTAGTTTGACGAAATCAAGAGGAATACTATTCCCTATCATGAATAAGTCGGGAAAGTGACGAAAGAGATACTTTTAAGAGACTAGCAATTATTAAACAAACAATAACTATGTTATCAACATAATCATGTAATCTAGCTAATGAAAAAGTAAACATACCTTTATGCTTCTTGGTTTGGCTTATGAAGACATAATACCAAAAATACTTCATGAGCTCTTAAAGTAATCATTTGTACTTAGAGTAAGTAGGTTGTGATTTTTTTAGATCCTTTCTTGAAGGTTGACTTCATTATTCTTTGAATAGAAATGAAGGTTTTGAAGAGATCCTAGCATGAAGATTTCTTGACACAGATATGTTAGAACGATCTATCAATATCCAACATGAAAGGAAACAAATATTTTGAAATATTTCCTTCTTTGTAGTTTTCAAACATACATCAAGTTTTTAAAGTACAACATACTCTAAGAAACTTGGTAACGAAGCTCTAATGCCAATTGTGGAAAACTAGAAGGGGGGTTGAATAGTTTTAACAATTTAAAAACTTCCTTTTAAAATATTTATATCGACTTATGTCAATCTACTTATATGTGTGTGTTGGACGTTGATAGATAGATATATAAAAGTGTAACGAAAGATAAAGAGTAAGAAGAACATAACCACGACATGAGTATTTATAGTGGTTCTGCTACAAGGACACCTTCCTTGCCCTACTCCACTCCCCGAGTCACCTACTCGAGAGTTCGTAATCACTACACGACACCAACTCCTTATGGCGGAGAAGCCTTCACAACGTCGCCTACACTTTTTCCGGTACTAGGCTAACCACCGGGTTCTTTCACACCAAGGTAAACCACACCTACCACAACGTCGCCTACCCTTTATCCGGTACTAGGCTAAGTACCGAGGTCCATTACAATGGAGGAACTACTACCCAACACTACACAACACCTAATCCCAAAGGAGAGCTACTCCTTATTACAACACCATCAAGGATATCAACATCCTTGAAAATAAACAATCACTATATGTATAACGATGCACCACATCGATTATACGACCTAGGCATTCTTCACTAATGCCACTTGATTTGTTTTCTAAGCATCCTTCACCAATGCCCTTGACACAACGCTTGACACCTTTCACTAATACCTTCGTCTTAACACCTTTAGCATTCTTTACTAATTTTCTTGATACGGACATTAAGCATCTTTCACTAATGCTTTCGTCTTGACTCTTTCGGCATCCTTCACTAATTGCTTCGTCACAACATTTCTATGGAACAAGAAAGAACTATCAACAAGAGAACCTCAGTAGTCTTGATGATGACGAAGCATGGCAACTCATGGACTTGAGCTTGCTCGACTTCAAGAAGTGGTGATCTCGCCTTTAAGAGGAACCTAGAGAATTACACAAAAACAAAAGACAAACTACATTGAAAGGTCCCTTAGGATAAGTGGTTAGAGAGTTACAATACTTGGGGAAAGTATGTGTAAGAGTGGCAAGCCAAAAGGAAGAAATGGCTCACTATTTATAAAGGAGAAATGCTTACTGTTCCCCAGATCCCACGGATCCCTCCCATAAGGGATCCGTGTAGTGTAAAACTAGGGATCCGTGGGACGCTCCTCTTTGCCCATGGGTATTTTGGTTATGGATCATGGGTCATGGGTTATGGGTTGATCCATGGTTCTATTATTAGATACAATGTATCTTATCAGTGCAATGCACCTAGTCAAATGGGTATGGGTCAATACCATGGGTTATGGATATGTTCCATGGGTTGTAGTTTTTACCCATTTATAATACATACTTGTTATGTATATATATTTTCCAATATGTTGGGAATTATGCAAAGTAGAGTTTCTGCTGAAGTTAATGCTGAATGGATTCTGTTGAAGAGTAAGGATTCTGCTGAAGAAGGAATTCTACTGAAGTTATATTTTAGTATAATTGGTTTCTG
The DNA here is from genome assembly GCA_910596185.1 of Chrysanthemum makinoi. Classification (NCBI taxonomy): domain Eukaryota; kingdom Viridiplantae; phylum Streptophyta; class Magnoliopsida; order Asterales; family Asteraceae; genus Chrysanthemum; species Chrysanthemum makinoi. The sequence continues at coordinate 75,259,443 of OU343220.1, forward strand.
CGGATATAGATATTCCGTATATTTTATATTTAGTTAGGATATACATGAGCTTTATTAGGAAGTGATAATGTATATCATATTTAGTTTTAGGTTTATACGTTTCTTGGGAAACGGGTTAGGGTTCCTTGTCTATAAAAGGAACACAATAGTATGATTTATGTAAGAGTTGAAAAACAAAGTTTTAGTATTATTAAAAGATCCATAGAGGATCAAAGAAGTTCTTAGTTATTTATGTTCTTGTGTTTAAATTCTGCTTAAATACAAGTTATAGAGATTGTCTTTTAGTAAGCTTGTGATTACATAAGTTTAACTAACGATCTAACAGTGCTCATAAGATCTATCAAGGTCTTTGTTCTAACAAGTGGTATCAGAGCCTCGAGAGAGTCTCTACGATACTAAGAACAATCTTTTTCTGCACACCCTTACAACCAAAACAACATTCAACATGCCTGGATCACATGATGACATTGAGGTCACCAACAACAATAACAACACGTCTATGCAACAACTCAGTCTTTCTAACAGCAATGCAAAGTTCCCATATTTGAAGAAGGAGGAATATGATTTATGGGCCATGAAGATGCAAAACTGGATCTCCAACATTGATTGGAATCTCTGGGAAATTGTGAAAAAGGGGAACAGTTTGAAGAGAACTGTCACTGATCCTGATGGTAATGTTACCATTGTTCCTCCCAAATCTGCTGATGAGATACTGGCGGTTCAAAGAGAGCACAAAGTGAGAACCATTCTTCTTCAGGCTATACCTGAGGATCACTTGGGTGATTTTCACTACATGCAGGATGCTAATGAAATATGGTTAGCAATTAAGGCTAGGTTTGGTGGGAATGAAGAGTCTAGGAGAATGAGGAAGTCTATGCTGAAACAACAGTTCCAAGAGTTCCAAATTTCTGAAGAGGAAGGCATCCACAAGGGGTACGACAGGTTTCATAAGATATTAAGTCAATTGAATCAACTGAAGGCAAAGCCAGATAATGATGACTGCAACTCAAAGTTCTTAAGAACTTTACCCACATCTTGGTTACAAGTCAGCATTGCCCTCAAGGCTAAAGGTGGGCTGGATATGCTTACTTTTGATGAATTGTACAACAGACTTAAATCTCTTGAGCCTAATGTGAGAAGTCCTTATCGTTCATCTACTCCTAGTCAAACAACATTTGTAGGGGCCTCATCAAATAGGGTG
>OU343220.1:75260743-75451472 GCA_910596185.1 Chrysanthemum makinoi
TGTCTGAAAGGAAAACAAATATAAGTCATAATTCATGCATACTGATGACCATTCTGGCATAACAACATACAGTTACCTTGGTAATTTTCTGGCGTGGTTACGGCATAACATAACCCACAGGTTATGGCTTAACATTCCCCAAAAACTCAGCACAACATAGGGTTACGATTAGCAATAGATTACGCCGTAACCATCAATTTCATTCCAAGGGTAAAAAGAATTACCAATTTTTAACCTATTAGTGTTGAGGGACCGCGCCTAAACCAGTAGGTTCATGTTTGACCCAAAACCCGCTTAAACTAGGTCAAAACATCCCAAACAACAAATAATGATATGACACGAATCAAAATAACATGGGAAATTCATCATAATCATATATTAACAAATGACGCAATATAATAGTGAAAAGCAAGATCCCCAAATACGAAAACATAAACCCTAATTGAATATTCGAATGAAACGAATCAAAAAGTGTAGTGATAGATCTTACCAGCCATTGCTTGATTGAGGAAATGGAGAAATCTTCACGAAAAATTTTTAGAAAATTTTTACTGTAGATGTGGGCGGTAAAAAGTTGTGTGTGGTGGAAAAAACCTAGGTTTTCATCCGTATCAGGGTTTTATACAGCCCGACTATTACGTCTTAATTAGAGGAAAGAGTTACGCCGTAACTAATTTTTTAATTATTAAAATTTTTATTATTATTTAATGGTTACGTCGTAACTCTTAATAGAGGATACGCCGTAACTAACAGCTTCAAAGAGTAAATGAGGAAAATTGTAATACGAGTGATTGAGATACGTACCTTACGCGGTTTGGAAGTACTCACATCTCTTACTGAGGTAAATATGATAGTTCATACCTTAGATCTTTCATGCTTGCTCCCTGGCGTGGCCAAAAAGCTGATGTGCTATTTCATCCTGCTTTGAATATTTACAAAACTTAGAAAAACTTAGGATAAACACATACTAATGGAAGAGAGAACTCGATCAGATGAAGTAAAGCCTTAGGTAAATCTGAGTGTCGTCCCAAGAGAGCTGTAACCTTGAAAGAACTAAGATAATTAGAAATGATATTTATATGATATTGGTATGATATAATTATTCCAATTACACAGACACAAGAATTTAGGATAAAAAGATAGAAAAGCAAAACTTAACAAAGAAAACAAATAAGAATTGATTCTCGATATAAGGGTTCAATATAGTGGTTAATTATCGCCAAAATCCTTTGGTCAATTCGTCATGGCCTATGGTTCTTAGATTCCTCACCAAGATGAACAGGTCACCCGGGATCATTCGGCAACCTAATAGCAGTCATTAAGGCCCAAATCTACAAGATCTAGTCTATGGAAATGGTTAGGAACTTAGATTTCCCAACCTCTTAAATACCTCCACTTGATAGGTGATCATTTGGTCAGTTCACACACGAAGAGTGGTTGTACTATGGTCAATTCTTTCCATACTCAACAACCTATTGGACTGAGGTCAGTTGGTCAATTCTCCTAGCCCTTTAGATACTAACAAACTTATAATATTACCAAGACTAGCGATCCAGGACAAGACTAGTAAATGTCTATAAAGAAATGAAGAGAAGATCAATAACATAAATGCAAACTTAAATTAATAACATGAATCCATAATATAAACCCTAGTAAAATATAAAAGAAATTCAAACTCGAATACAACAAAAATCGAAGACGAGAACTTCATTATTCATACTCCTAAACCATGATTCTTCTTCTGTGTTTGATCTCCCAAAACCCTAGAAAGGTTTGGGAAAGGAGAGATGCCTATAACTAATGAAAAATTCGTCTATTTATAGGCTCGGATACCGATTCTGGCGTAACACTTATTAACTAGTTCTGCGTAACTCTTCAAAATCTTTACTTATCCATGGTTACTGGTAACACAGTGAAGAGGTTACAGCCGTATCCTTTATAAAGTTGATGTTTTATATGCTATTATGGCGTAACTTTGGTGAGGGTTACCCCGTATCCTTGTAAAGTTGGTCGCTTCATGTTTGGTGTGGTGCGTACGGTAACTATAATCCATTGTTCGTTAAAGTATTCTTCATGATCATTATTACGGTAACTCCATCACTTGGTTATGCCGAAGTAGCTTGAGGGAAAATCATCCTTGGGCTTAGAAATGTCAATTACGCTTCCTTGCATGAAATAGTTCACGCAATGAAATAATAAGGAATAAGGATGTTTCTAATAACATTTTAATCATAATGTGATGATAAAGGGGGAAATTAATGCTTAGAATATCAGGATTATTTTATGTTATTAAGAATATACGTATCTTTCTAACTATATAGAATATACACCGAATAACTTGATACATATCACTTCAGATGTCATTATCACTTTGGCAGTAGCAATCTTCATGCAATAGTCTTATGTTCCTTCAAGAGTCTTAAGTTAGTACTGGTAGTACAAACTTTACTCTAGCAATACTAACTCAAGTTACTACTAGCAGTTGTAATTTAGAACTTGGCTTGGCAGTACAAACATGTGAAGACCTTAATCCCCAACTTGAATAATCCAAGAACCAGCAAAAACTTATTCACTACACTAGAGTCATTCAAAAATGAAATTAATACGATTGAATTATATTTTTTATTAAATTTTAGTTCTTTAGGTTCATGACTCATGAGAAAGGCATGTGTCATGAGCCTTGGTGCCTTTTCAGGGGTGGTGTCATGCTAAACACACCCATAACTCACTGAGATAGTATGAAAAAGCTTCCAAGTAAATTAAAATTAACCATGTTAATGCTGGAAGTGTGCGACTTGAAGCCATTATAATGTAAATATGTTCCAAATGTGTAAATGTAACCAACAACACTGACAGAACGCATACAATTACCAAGGATTAAACAAACTCATAGCTTGATGAGGAGATTAATATCTAAAATAAAGTTAAAAAATTATCAACATGCACATTCCGAAAGATGTTCTTTACATATGCTCCACCTTCATGACCAGCAGACATGAAAAGCAATACATAGTGTTTGAGTGAGACCTAATATTATAAGAGAAATATATACATGTGTAAATAAGGGGACTAAGACCAACTTACTAGCCATAAAATTATGGTTAAGAAAAATATCTACAAAACCATAGCAAGTACGACGTACCCCCAATGCGGCAAGGCCTTTTGATACCATTTCAATCATCTTTATACTAACCTGAAACCCAACATATATAAAGGCTTTTTCAACACCAAAACTACTGTCAAACCCATGTATTGTAAACTAGATCACTGTCAATTAGTTTTGACAATAAGACATTTTATAAACTAAGACCATAACTAGATATCAAAATAAATAGTTGATACATCACAATGTAAAATTAGTGAGATATTTTATCAAACATCTTGTGTGTTGCCTTCTTAAACATGATTTGTATCTATTTATGCTCAAAAAACATTTTCTTCAAATTTAGAGGTAAACTCTCAAAAATAACATCATATTTAGACCAATAATAACAAAAAAGAAACTAACAAATTATTCAAAATATGATCAATAAACTCATATACATTCAAACTAAGATTAATATGATCATATTAATCGACGGTAACGGTAAAGATAAATTAAAAAAAATTTACTTTCAAACTTGAAAAATGAATCTGATTACATCTTAGGTGCGGAATGGTGGGGAACAACGATGAACGGTGGGGAATGGTGGTGAAAGCTAGTAAACGTGGGGGAATGGTGGTGAACGATGGTCAATGGTTGGGAATGGTGGTGAACGATGGTGAACGGTTGTGAAGGCACGTGGATGTTAACGGTCATTGGAACTGAAAGAATCATATAAAAATAGATAGTTTGTAAAAATGTACAAAATACACCCTATATAATAAAAGAAGTTGCAATCAGGTCCCTTGAGTTTGGCACAAAAAAAACGAAAAGGAATGAGAGGAGGTGATTTGTACATTTTTTTCACTTTTTTTTAAATGAACTTTTTTATAGAACCAATATATATATATATATATATATATATATATATATATATATATATATATATATATATATATATATATATATATATATATATATATATATATATATATCTACTAGCAGTTTAAGCCAGCCTAAGGGCGGGCACAACTTGTGATTTATTGCTTGTTTAATTCAAAGTGTGTAAATCATGTTTAGTACATTTGGGCGGACACGACTTGTGATTTCTTGTTTGTTTAATTCCAAGTGTAATTTAGTTTAGTATTTTTTTATGTTTACATAGTGGAGTTATATATATATAAACAATTAGTTGTTTGCTATTTTAATTGTGATATGATTTTTATTATTTTAGTGTTAAATTGTTTGTACATGAACATTATATACTAAATAGAGATTATTTTAATAATATGTTATTAGGCGGGTACGTCTTGTGATTTCTTGTTTGTTTAATTCCAAATATAATTTAGTTTATTATTGTTTATGTTTACATAGAGTTATATATATATTAACAAACAGTTGTTTTACTATTTTAATTCTCATATGATTTTTATTATTGCAATGTTAACTTGTTTGTACATAAACATTATATCCTAAAGAGTGATTTTTTTAATAATATGTTATTGTTATTGTATTTTTATTTGATTATTCTTATTATAATATTATTAACACCTAACTACTACTAATGTTTATTTTATTAACATACAGCATATCATAGAAGCTGATAGAATCAAAGGATCATCTTGGATCACTAACTGTTCATCTTCTCCAAGAATCTATTCGATTTTCTTGCTAATATACAATGTGAGTTAGTTTATGAACTTCGATGTTCGTTACTTGTTGTTATTTTAATTAGAGTAAAAATGAGTATTTTTTGGTATCCGACTATTATTTTGAACCTTTAGTGTGCATGTTTAAGTTAAATATAATGTATATGTTTGTTGGCATATGTATTTTTATATACATATATATTTGTATGTTATAGCATGCTGTTATTGTTGCTAATTTGTAAAACCCCCTTTTGTTCTGTTTGATCTATGTGTGGATTGTTAATAATGATAATTTTTATTTTGCAATCAAAGTTTAGTGTATATAGGTTCAAAAATGCCTACTCTATTTGTTTGTTATTGCATGCTGTTATTGTCGCTAATTTGTAAAACCCCCTTTTGTTATGTTTGATATATGTGTGGATTCTTAATAATGATAATTTTTATTTTGCAATCAAAGTTTAGTGTTTATAGGTTCAAAAATGCCTACTCCAATGCCTGTTTGTAATCAATTAGCGAGGGTTGCTGGTTCTAGGAGAGAAAAAGATATGATGCTTGTATTTTATGCAAATGAAATTGAAACGACCAAGCGTACAGAGGGGGGTTTTAGAAGGAGAGCGGAAGAGATTCAAGGACGAGTTCGCAGATTTGGTCAGCTGGTGACGGAGCTGGAGATGTTTTTCTGGGAGGGATCTTTGAAATGCATTCCACATCTCTTGAAGGTCCAAAAAGATGATCTGCTTGAAGCTACTAAACTCATGATGAATGTTATTAAGATGCAAGAGCGCCTTAAAGAATTGTTTGTTATGGTGGAGATGGTGAAGGAGTTGGAGTATTAGTGGCGTCTACTTTGTTGCTATGGTCGTTTATGTGTTTTGGTTTGTAATATTTATGGCTTAGACGCGGGGTCTAACAATCTTTTGCTTGTGGTATATGATGGTTGTTTATTATTGTTGATTATGACATTAGTATGTGTATTTATTACTATGACTTAATTATGTTAATAGATTTTAGATGTTTATTAATGTGTTGTCAATTTTATGTTATTTTTAGTTTATGGTATGATCTTGTTTAGGATTGTTAGTGTTTGTTATTGTTTAATTTGTTGTAGACGTATGTTTTATGTTATTTTTAGTTTATGTTATGATCTTTTTTAGGATTGTTACTGTTTGTTATTGTTTAATTTGATGCAGTTGTATGTTGTAAAGGGTGTATTCCATGTTCCTTTTATTTGTTATTTAAGATTTTTGAATCAATAAAAGTATTAGGCAGTTGTTTCTCTGTTTTGACGTTGTGTAGTTTGATTAGTTACTTAACATTTTCCATCCAATATAAGTGGCTGTTGAATGCATATATTATGTAAGCAAAATGTTGTGGCATGACATTGTGTTGAATCCAGGTATTATGTAAACAATTTGTTGTGGTAAATTTGTTTTTGGGCGCATCCAATCATTAGTAATATTATTAAATCATGTTGAATCAAAAATAGATTAGCAAAAATTGTCTGGGAAAATCCGAGCTTAGGCGCTTTGCATTATTAGTACTATTCTTAAATTATGTTGAATCAATAACAGATTAGCAAATGAGAAATCATGCCAGTAACAACTTGTTTAAACTTAAATACATAATTTCAACAATATCTGAACAAAAACTTAAAAGATCACGAAGGTTGTGTCTTCAAGGTTACAAATTTGAAAATGTATATGCGATACACAGCTACTGCTAGCGTTGTATATTAACAGACATGAAATATAGCTACTCGTTGGTTGACACCGTCGATAACCTTTGTCTGATAACACATTAGTTTAATACGCATCATCTTGTGTTCTTCAAAGTCGCAATCTTTTCCAAATTGATACCAGTTTCCTTCCATGACCAAAGATTGAATTTGAAAAGTGTTTGTCTGTTTTAAAAGCACTTGTAAATTGATATCTATACGGCATTCATGTGAACAATCTCTGCTTTTCTGTACTTGTGCATGTCCAAGGCATCCCAGATTGGTGAGTTGATTATCTAGTTGGTCACATAAGATTTTGCATATGTTAAAATGTTGTACTACTTATATGTAATGTTTGTTTTTGCGATATTATTAGTAACATATTACCAGTTTTGTAGTAGTAGCCAATATCTGGATGGAAGGGTGTGTAAACAACTATGTCTTCATTTATGTGAGACGCGTGATGGTACCATGTGCATATGTGCTGCATTCTCACGTCTGCAAAAATAAATTTGGTGTTTGTTAGTTTATTTCTTTATAGTTTTTTCTCCCAAGATTTGATGTTTTGTTAAAAATTTATGTTATTTATAAAATCAAAAACTTACCATGTCTGTCGCGATACATAAGTGGTCTTGGTGGTCTTTTTAACAAAGTTGTTCGTATATCTTCCCTGCTCAATCCTAGTCCATCATATCCTCTTATTACGACAACTGATAAGGTATATTTGCCCAGGTTTTTGAATACAAGCTCTGACCACACTCTATTCTTGTTGTTACTAAAAAGTTGTCCCAACCGCATCCTATGAATGTATTCATTCTAATGACTCTATCCTCCCATGGTTTTACTCTCTTGTGGCGAACTTGGAATGTCAGACCATCGTAATGGAGTGTGAAGGTGTTTTTCCAAATATCTTGTAAGAAATCCCCTGGCAGTAACTTCAAGTAATTTTAGGAAATTGTAAATTTAGATAGTTTAGGAAATTGATAAGTTAGATATAGATCATGTTTTTTACCGTGAATTTTGGGGTATATGTTGACAAACATATGATCATTCTTGGTCCTATAGTACGCCTGTCATACCACTGACACTCTGATCCATTTATGTCATATACCGTAACATAAAAGTCTTCTTCTCCTTGCCTTATAAAATGGATTGTTGCTGTGTTGCGAGGCACATTGGATGCAACAAAGGCAACCTATTCTTTTTCCGATAACACCCATTTGCCATCTATGTTTCTGATCTATGTTTTGTAACGGTACCTGTCATGGTCGTTCAAGTACAACATGTTGTTTGGATTCTTAAAGTAATCTGTAAATACGTCGGGTAGGATCTGTTTTGGTAATTGTAAAGTAAGTGATATGCAATTATTCCTGCATTCTTAAATGCATTGTTTCTACGGCTTGTACATAACGTAAAATTTGAGGTTTAGTTTTACCTGTACATTTTCCGGGGTGTCATGAATGTATTCAAAAAGAAATTGTTGTGCCATTCTGTTTCAACACTAATAAATCATGAAAGTGAATATAAGTTTTTGGTTGCTAATAGTAATTGCTTATGGTGAAGGATACGTTGACTTCAGGATTTTAGTTTTTTGATTTACAATGGCAAATATTCTGTAAAGGAAGGTTAACCTATGTAAATTATTTCCTAAGTTTAAATCCAATATTACAATATAAATATGAATTTTGTGAGAATGATTGTTGAGGTATGTTAGTGGATGATGGTTTTTACACTCAAACACATTAACAGATCATACTTATTATATGAAAATTTAATATAAACTTTAATGATCATGATAGGGTTTCTTTAAGTTATATCATATATCATTGTTATTAATGTCAGGGGATTCAAAATTAATGGGACAAAATATGTTATACATGATACTAAGTTGATTTTAATCCTATCATCGATGATCTATACACACACTATTAAGTTGCAAATCGAATATATAGATAAAATATGTTATACATGATACTAAGTGTGTTTATGATTACCTTTAGATCTTTGAAGGATTTCGTTATTGATTAACTTGATTCGGTAGAAGCAGATTTTGTTAGATGGTTATATAGGGGATGATGAGTTGTGAGTTTCATAGGGTTTAGATGCATGTGTAGGTATTTGTATATAATATATATTCGCGCTTTTTTTTTTCCTTTTTCTTTTAAATTTAAAAAAAATGGATTTAAATAAATCTTTTCCTTTTGTTTAAAATTTTGTACATTATGATAGTTGTTATATGGTTTGAATAATTGATTTAGAATTAGTCAAAATTTCGAACTAAAATAAAGTTTTTGACCTCAATATATTGTTATTTCAGTTGTGGTTTTGTATATATATAACAATTCATGAATGATGTTATTTGATTGAATTATATATGTTTGACCGTATTCTAAATGTAAATTCTTAAATAAGTATATCACGTTTTGTTATTTTGTTATATGTAGTTAGTCAAAACTTTTTAATTGTTGAAGTTTATGATTTTTTTACCTCAATTACATATATGTTATGTTAAAATATATTTTTTTTTAAGTTGTAGCATTTGTTTTTATTGTATTATTTTATACATGATATGAGTTAGAATTGCATGTTAAAGTATGTATAGTGTTGTATAAGTAAAATAGGTAATCATTACCTATATTTTTGTATAGATTAATTTATTCTTAATATTTCTTAATTGATTTTTTTATTTTGTTATATTATTTTAGTAATATACTCAATATAAGATCAAAAAGTCTTGTTTATCTCAGATCATGAGCATCAAATTTCCGATAATGAATCGATTTCCTTTCCCCTCTTTAGATTTTCGTTTTTATTGTTTTTTAATCGAATGCCTGATATTATATCTTCTTTTTTTTCCTTTGTGATTGAGATTATGTTTAATATTATTGATTCTTGATGATAACTGTTTTTGTTAGTTCAGATATTGTTTTTATAACAATTTAGGGTTAATTTTAAGATTGTATATTTGCATGTGCTATTTATTTCTTAGTTTGTAAAACCCCTAATTTGGTAATTTTATCAGATTAAGGTATTCTTATGTATTATTTTATTAGTTATATATTATATTGTGATTTAAATTCTTGTATTCTATATTGTTGTTTGTTTAGTTTTGTTAGTTTAATAGTTTATGATCCTTTAGATTATTCATGCGTTTGATAAATCAGTTGTTAAATGAATGTGAGTGTCTCTCAAATCCATCATGTATAAAAGAATATGTTAAATGCAAACATACTTAACATCCTTTGATTATCAATACCTTTTAGTGATTATGACCATTAAGTATATACCAGTGTAAACATACTTACAATACTTTCATACAGCATGTCTTATAAGGTTTTTTTTGACTTTGTGAAGATAATAGTGTGATTTGTGTTAGTTTAATAGTTTATGATCTTTTAAATTAGTAATGTTTTTGCTAAATCAGTTGTTAAATGAATGTGTTCCATTAAGTAGGGTTGTGCATTGTAGTTATTAATGGTTTGTAACATATTATGAATTAGTTTACGCGATCATAATTGATTTGTAAAGGATGTTATTTAGTTGTTAAATTGGGAATTTAGTTGGATTTTGTTATGTATGTGTTTGTTGGTTTAGTGTTGGCAGTTGAGTTTTTATTGTTGATGTAATTCAATATGGATTTGCTGTCATAAATGGTGTAGTGTTGTGTTTTGTATTTCTCGTTACTTATAAGGTGATGTGGCAGAAAATGATTGGAACGCAGTTTGTTATTGAAGTCGACAGTAATACCTACCGGAAGAAGCTGGTATATTTATTTTGATTAAACAGTTTTGAAATTTGATAAATAAAATTTATTTTGTTATTATGATGTTTTAATCGTGTTTATTAACAATGTTTTGTTTTATTTTATTTCAGGATCTTCCAGTTTGGTTCAAGAATGTTTATATTAATGGCAAAACATGGGTTTATTTAATTAACAACAGATGTAAGAAATTTAAGGTGTTGTTAAAGGAAAGAAAAGGACAATCGAAATCTGATGAAGAAAATTGGGAACACTTCATTAAGCTAAGTGGATATGAAGATATTACATTGTTACACTTTTTAAACAAAAGTGCAGATACATATTATGTAACAGGGTATGATGTAAATGGTATTGAATCAGGTGGTTATGGAACGTTGAATGTACCAGGAAGACTTGCAAGGTGCACTGCTATAGTAGGTCATAATATAGAGGAATGTCCGTTATGTTGAATATATGTTATTTAACTAAATTAGAATGTGTTGTGTTAAGTATATTATTCAATGATATTCAGTAATTTATTTTTTGTGTTTTTTGTAGGTGCTTTGCTTCAATTTATTCCTTATGTAAGTAATAATGTTTTCATGATTAAACTGAACGGTTTTGAAGTTCTAGTTATGCATGGGCTTCAAGCTTTTTGGAACGAGCATAAATTATGGCCATGTGTTTTCCGGATTGGATTGGGATGATGTTGTTCTTTTTGGAGGCTTTGTTCACGGAAGAGTTGTATTGACTAACATTCTGAATAATAGGTTGAGTCTTATGAGTTTTATGGGTGATGGTCGCGAATTAACTACAGAAAAAGTTCCTCACACAGTATTGCATTTTGATCAACCAAAGCACATTCTTGATAACGGTAAGTATACATAAGTTCATGAGTTTTCTTTCAAAATAATGTTTTTGAAGTGGGCTTACATGTTACTTTAATTTTTTTGGTAGATCCTCGTATGTTCCAACTATGTAATTGGCGTGGTCATGAGTTGGAACACTGATGAAATAGAACTTTTACGAAGCTTTATTGCTATGTGTTTGAGCAACACCGTCTTGTAAGTTTTTTGAAACATTCCTGCTTTTATCAATTTGTTATTGAAATGATTTGTTAATTAAGACGGTATTAACTAATATTATATCAGTTAATGTAGACATACGATGGATTTGTGAAAGCGCAAGCTATCCAATTATCTTCATGCATTGCCGACGCCAAGGCATTTGCATTCAGGATGTTTCTGCACCAAGATATCCAGTCAGAAAGGCTAGATCGGACAACTCATATTTCTTTTAAAGGGAATTGGCAGCAACTTTCTCGAGATTGGAATTTGCATCAGAATCAGACATTAAGGTTTAAGTATGTGGCGGATGTTCTAGATGAGCAGGATGTTAATCCTAGTTGAGCAAATGATCTAATATAGAAGCTGACTTAATATAAACAAAATTGTTAAACACTACGCGGAATTTAATGTTTAACTTTAAGAAAAATAACAATTGATTAACACTCAACACCTCAATATTTTACTAATACGAATACTCTGAATAGTATTAGGGTTTTACAACCTTGAAGTGTATCGACTTTAGATATATCAAACACGTATATCTAACTCTAACCTAGGACCTCCTTTTATAGGCAAAGGAGTCCTTTACAATATACAATATGTAACCTACAAGATAAATATCTTTTTCATATTTATCTAATACAAATCATTAAACAGACATATCTAACTAGCAGTGCTTAGAATACAATAGCAGTGGTTCCATGTGACTACTAGCCGTGGTTTAACATAGCAGTGGATTCCTTTCTTCTAGCCGTGGTTTCCTTTAAGCTGGCAGTGGTTCCATACTTAGAATAATTCCTTTCATTGGAACCTAAACCCAACAATCCTCCCCTAAACTTGATATTTACAACCAAAATCATCAAGTTTCTTATAAAACCCATACAGTCTTCACTTGGAGGAGGTATCCAAACACTTATCAGAATGTAGTAACTTCTCAAACTTCCTCAGCAACCTGTAAGCTTGATAATCAAAGGGTTTCTGCAGCTTTAAACCACCAGGCTGTAACATCTAAGTAATAACCCCTGGATGATTATTCAATTTAGGGTAATCACTTTCTACACACATATGAATAACATCTCCAGAAACAGTTAATACATAAACTCCACAAGACTGATATAAATACCAACTTAAAACTTTGCCATTGAGGAGTCCTTTCCATTCTGGTTCATCATGAGTGGGTTTAAATATGATCTTCAAATTATGATACACAATCCTCTCATGATAATCACCTAGTATCAAATCTCCAAATTTGTTCTTGTATAACTTCAGATGGTCTCAAATCATCTCCTTACATGTAGTAAAGCATTTGTGAAAACATAACAAAACCATAACTCTCACCATTGGTTCTCTCAAACTTCCAACATCCTTCACTTCCATTAAGTTCAAATGTATATGAAATAATTTGATGATGACCTTGTAGAGGTAATGCCAACTAACCTCGGCTCCTTTAATGTAGACAATTTTGTAAGAACCACCAGTCTTTTTTTTGTTTGCCCAATATCCTCTTCAATCTCAGACTCAGATGTATAGTCTACAGCTTTAGATATGTCAGCCTTCCTCTTCAATCTTCCTTGAGGCTTAGCCTTTATTACTAAAGGACCTTGTAGATCTGCAATTTTCTCAATCTTCAGGAACAATTGATCAATCATAGGATTTGTAGGCTTAGTTCCCTGTGGATCAAGTTTGGCTTCCAACTTCTTTCTGGCAACATTCTTGGTTAGTGGATAGTCTTTATCAATAAACATGAAGAACTTTTCTTGTGTAGTCTGTACAACATGTATTCTGCAAGGCTGATATAGCATCCAATCAAATACCTCACAGTCTTCCCAAAATTTATCATCTGGATTGGGCTGACACAAGTTCTTAATAGAAGTCCACACAAACTTTGCTAAATCTCCAGTTGGCCCAAACATCCCATATCTAAACTCCGTTATCTTCCACAGTTGTTCTAGATCAACTTTATTCAAACTAAACAACAAACATCCAAAATTGAAGTATGTGCTTTCCCATCCATCAGCTCTTGTAATTTCAATCATCTCTCTATCATTAGCTATAATTATCTGCCAATCTTCAATAGGACGAATAGCTCTTACTGGTGTAGGATTAATAGGTTCAGGTTGATCAGACACCATAAGATACAAATTTATTCTCTCTTCCTTCTCCATCTCTTCATCTAACTTCTGCTTCTTAGAACTAGACTCCTCCTGAATATCAGCTTTTCTCTTTTGTCTGTTCTTAATCCACTTTTCTTCTTTCTCATAATTCATTGGAAGAAGTCATCATCTTCTTTTGACTTGATATATCTCCTCAACCAGCTCATATGTACACTTTCTCAAATTAACACCAATATGCATGTCCATGTGCCTGATAACTTTCATCATTTGATTTCTCATCTCTTTCTTAGTTGGAGGTTTATTCTTTTTAGCTTTATAACTTCTAACATTTTTCTCGTGTCTTATCTTTCTTGCCCTCTCATTCAAAACCTTAGACCTTGTAGCTATGTCTAATAGTGCCCACTCAAGAGTAGTATATTCTGTTCTTATCATTTCAGAGGCTTGAAGTAAAGGTTGTTCCATGTTAGGAATTGGAAATTCCATGTTAAAGTGTCGGTCACCCCAAATATTATCTAGCATAGTTTAGCTCGTAGACTTGTAGTTATTTACGTTATTTGTTAGTTAATTAGTTAGTTTGTAGCGTAGTATAGTTTAGTGTAACACCGTGGAGGAAGGACGGGTCTTTACCCACTGTATGCCTGATACACAGTCCGATAGGAGGACGTTAGCTTTGTAACTATAAATACCCCTTCCAAGGATGGAAGGGGTGGTGCTTCTCATAATCTAACCTTCCATTATTTGTGAACCAACTCTCTAGCAAGAACACCCTCTCTATCTTTCTCTCTCTAAATATGGCAAACATGTATTTTGATCATCCAAGACCACCCGAATCATCAACACAATAATATTATCGATCCTACAATTGGCATCAGAGCCAGGTTTGGTTGTGTTGTTTTTCGAGTGGTCTCTCATACGGTTTGAATCTGTTTTTTATGTGTTTCGAGTGGTTTTTGATGTTTGAATCGGTTCTTATTCGTGGTATTTGAGTAGTCATTTCTTGTTTCACATTTGCCATGATCAAAACCTGTCTTTATTTGTTCATATACTGGTTTTAAAACTGATATGATTAAATGGTCATCTGGTCTATCAGAAAAGCTATAACTGTTTTGTGTCTCTTGTCCAAACTGTCTTAAGTTATGGGCATGGGTTATGTTATCAGTATATTTAGTGGTCATCCGTTGGTTTTGGGTTGGTAGGACGTGAAATTAAGATGCATTTGGTGATAGTTTTCTGGGTTTTTTTTATGTTAGGAATTAGAAAATTCCATAGTGAAGAGTCGGTCACCCCAAATATTATCTAGCATAAGTTAGCTCGTAGACTTGTCGTTATTTACGTTATTATGTAGTTAATTAGTTAGTCAGTAGCGTAAAATAGTTTAGTGCAACTCCGTGGAGGAAGGACGGTCTTTACCACTGTATTCTACCATCAGGCGATAGAGTGTATTTCGTAACTATAAATACCCCTTCCATCCATGGAAGGGGTGGTGCTTCATTCAATCTAACCTTTCCTTTGTGTAAACCTCTAACAAGAACACCCTCTCTCTCTACTAACTCTCTAACTATGGCAAACATGTATTTTGATCATCCAAGACCACCCGAATCATCAACACAATAAAAATAACGATCCTACAATTGGTATCAGAGCCAAGGTTTATTGTGTTATCTTTGATTTGAGTGGTTTCGTACATGGTTTTTGTGTTGTGTTGTTGTGTTTGAATCATGTTTTAACTGTTTTAGTGTCGATTTTGATGGTCGGATAAGTTTTTTTCTCTTGTATTGTGCTAAAACTTAGTTTTAAAGCAATTTTTTGGTATCTTTCTTTGGTCTAATACAAAAAGTTTTGGTCCAAGTCAGGTTATGTAGACTTTTTGTGTTACCAATATCATTGATATTATTTAGTGCTGAATTTGGTGGTCATACTTGTGGTCAAACAGTCTTTATACAACGATTCTACTATCATTTCCGTTACCTTTTTCTTGGTCAATCTGGGCAAACAATATTTTCATAGCAGTTTTGGGTTCGTTGCGAATATGGTCGGAAAATTAGTCGGAAAAACTCATCGGAAAAGTCATATTTCATGCTAGCGACTTGTCACTAACCAATCCAGATTCAATGTATCTTTCTTAGCGACTTGTCTTTACAATTCGTAGCGAGTTGACCTAGCGACTTATATTTATAAGTTAGCGACTTGTGTGTTTTAAAACGGGTAGCGACTTGGTTTGAAAAAATAGGTAGCGACTTGGTTTAAAAAATTGGGTGGCGACTTGGTTTGTAAAAATGGGTAGCGACTTGACTAACGATGTTTTGAATGAAAAATGAAATATGCTAAATGAAAGATGTTGACCCTATAACAACAAAAACTTGTTTTACCACACTATCATCGACCTCATGCTCAAACCTTCATCAGTCCATAATAATGTTCGAATATGGAAGATTAATTGAAACGAGGCTGTAACCACAAGTTCCAAACAAATTATCAACTCACCACAATTCATGTTCTTAGATCCGTGAGTCTCATATATGGATCTATAAGGATCTTATGAGTGAGTCACGTATACCATCATTGAACCAATATTGTTTTGTTTATATCTTACATGCTCACTGTTCGAATCCCATCAAGAAAAGTTTGTGAAACAAATGTGTTTCAAAACTTTTCTTTTGTTCGATTTAATTACAAGGAAAAGTAAACAAACGGATACAAGAAAAAATACCTACCTTGTCTTGAGCCTCATCATAAGCTGAAAGCCATCCCTGTGGCGTTAATATCTAGTTCAAACCA
The DNA here is from genome assembly GCA_910596185.1 of Chrysanthemum makinoi. Lineage (NCBI taxonomy): Eukaryota > Viridiplantae > Streptophyta > Magnoliopsida > Asterales > Asteraceae > Chrysanthemum > Chrysanthemum makinoi. Next base: position 75,276,887 of record OU343220.1, read on the forward strand.
ACACGTGGCGAACTTAGGATGATATGGTTGGAAACTAGATGGGGAGGTTAATTGATGTGAGAAGAAGAGATGCATACTTTTTTTTAGGATATGAGTTTTTTTCTCAGAATTGATAAAGGGGCAGATTATTGTGAGAAAGATTAGGGTTGGTGGTGGTTTTGTTGTATATATCTCGTGACATTAGGGTAGGGAGTGGATGAGTTTGTCTTAACTCATGGGCTTGGAGTGGATCAGGTAAGGATTTGTGTATGGGCCGTGAATTATGGTGCTAGTGCTAATGGTTTTGTTGTTTGACCGAGTATGTGTCCATTTTGATGGGCTGATGGTTGTATTTCATTGGGCGTTGGAACATCATTAAGTTAAAAGTGGTAATATTGTATGGTGGTAAATTTGATTTAACAAGTTTGTCATCCAAATATTTTGTGGTATAATAATCTTTGGATACAAATTGTTGCCATAATGTTAAGAGTGGTATTTTAGTCCATGGTATAAATCTTCACGGAGGATACAAATTCATGGCTTGCGCTTAATATTTGAGATAAGGATTTTTTTAAGTAGGTGACCTCACTTGGCTTTAGAGTTTGAATGAATAATCACACTTCTCGTTTAGAGGTTGATATATAATTCGGAGATTGTTATACAATTTCAAATTTACCATAACGGGAGTTTAAGTGATTAATACATATGTTCTTTTGAACCTGGGTCATAAGCTTGTATTCGGATGACGGTCATATGTGCTTCTTAATATGAGATCGGATTTATAAGACTTGGATTTAATGAGAGTTATTGAAAAAATTTGTGATAATGAGACTTAATGATGTGAGTTGTTTGGTACTTTGGTTTACGCATTTTCACGGAGAATATTATGTCACGGCTTCAAGAGTTTATTAGAAAATGTTGACAACAGGGTTGTTTGGACGGTATTTCTTATTTGAATTTGAAGTGAGCTTGTCCGGGCGCGTTTACTTATTTCGTCTTCTTTCGTTCTGCCATTCCGCGAAGATGACTTGTCTGGGCATTTATAGAGTGTGATAAAGACTTGGGCATTTAATTACGGTTGTGATTCTTTCTCGCTTAACCCACAACATAATTATCACTTCGGTGTCTCACTCAGTTGAGAATGTCAAGAGGTTTTGTACATTGGGTACACCGTTTCTTCTTCACAAGGATTAGTACAAGTTTAAGTAACAAATCTGGGAATTCTACTTCATGTCAAGTTTGGTATATTGAGTTTACTTCACCAAGTGGTCACAGCAACAGCCGTCAGAATATGTGGATGATGTGTTTACCAAAGTATTTATTGGATTGTTGATGATGTTGATAATGTTGGATAATGAACCGTTTGATGAACCACTGCATGTTCCCCTAAAACAGATATTCACCGAAACCAAAATTGTCGTAACACACTCTAGATGACATTGTTTACGGTTTTGTCTTGATTTTGTAAAATCCCGCGAAAGAAACTATTTCTCGGTTTAAATCATAGACTTGTAAAATTCCGTGACAATGGAAACATCCTGGTATAAGTAAAGTGCATTTCCGGATCTTTCTTACAGTTTATTCTTGGTTTTGTAAAATCCCGCGAAAGAAACTTATTCGGTTTAAACTATAGAATTGTAAAATCCGTAATGATGGATTCATCTGGAGAAAGGAAAGTGTATTTCGGGATCTTTTCGATGTTGTGCTCTACGATTTCGCTTCAAAGAAGGGATAAAGGGTGTACTTCATGAATTGGATGTGTGTTTGGATATTCGTCATGGCAGTTTGGTTACTTCAAAGTTTTTCGGGGTTATGCTCATTAAACCATGGTCGGGATGAAACCATTATCATAGTTCACTTAAAAAGTCAAAGGTGGCTAGTTTTGAGCTTTTAATCAGAAGATGTGACAGCGGCGTTAATTCAGTATTATTCATTTGAGGTTGAAGTGAAATATCACGGGCGAGTGTATTTAGTATCTGAAGATATCGGGGATGGTTGGATGAAGATTCTTCGAGATCCTTGTTCGATCTTTTTTTTTTTTTCGAAAATGAAGACTTGGAAATCTAGTTATTTCTGGGAGTCTTTTCCTTTTACCACGTGGGGGAATTGGGCTCTGTTTTCCACAAAAATAACTATCACTTTAAGGAGTTACGTTGTAGTGCTCAGTGTCACATTCAATTGTGGATTTTCAAGAGGTAATGTACGTCTATTACTTGATGGTTGGTTGGTTGAAGAGTATAGAGTACTTAAGAGATTCAATGGAGCATGAATTCTCGGCACCGCTCTTTGTTACATATGTGAAAGTTTAAGTCACGAGTTCGGGTTAGTTTACTTCAGGGTCAAATTCATCATATTGGGTTTTCTCCATCAGCTGTCACGACAAAGAGCCTACTGAATGATAATGGGGTTGATTACATGTTTTGCTAAGAGAGCTGAAAAGAGAGAGATTATGACGTTTGAATACTTCAGTTCAAGCCTCGTACCTCAAAGAAAAGAAATGTGTACGTCTCAGTGCGCATTATCTTCCAAAGAATAGAAATCTTCTTATGACGCGTTGAACACAACAGTTCATGCCTCGCTACCCTAAAGAAAAGAAATGTGTACGCTTCAGTATCATTATCTCGGAAGAAGAAATCTTCTTATAATGACCATTCTCATCAACATGCTTCATACTTTTTTCCATTGCGCTTCAGTCATGAGTGAACCAGGGCTACCATTGATTCTTTTCTCATTCCACTTGCTCGATTATAATGAAGATGGCGACATCATGTGCTGATTTTTGCGGGAGAGAAGTGTGAATAGAATATTCGGATGATTTTCACTTATTTAATCAAGAATGGCAACTCCGTATGCAATTCTTGAGGGGGAGAAGAAGTGTGAATTTTTTGCATTTTTGATTGATATTTGAGAATATAAATGGTCATACGGCTCTAAACTCATGTAAGAACCGAGCTTCTTCTTATCGGGTCATCTTCACATGGAGTTTTTCTCTTCTAAGAGCCGTTAGTTGACATCTTCACTCGGATTGATGAGTTTATCGACAAAGTGCTTCCGGTTAATGCTTCGCTTATACATCAACATGATGATTCTGAACAATCTCTGTTCTTGTTTGATGTAATTGGTAGTTTGGATTATGTTACCATCTGTGTGTTCGTTGCGGCCCGATTGCGATTTCCTTTGATGAACTTCTTCTGCTTGTTTGATCGGGAGGATTTTAGTTAAGGGATTTCAAGATGAAAGTTAATTGGGACGCCAGGTGAGATGCTTTTGTGTGAGTTGAAGATGTTAACTATCTAATCCCCAACTGTACAATCTTGAAGAAGGTCGAAGCCTACAAGTTGTTCTACATTTTCTGCTACATGTTAGAAGACCAAAGACATGTTGCATTTAATGATCTAAATACTTCTTCTTAATCTGCATTTATCAAAAATTGTAGGTCTGGGAGAGCACTAATTGGGGGAATGTGATATGTCGAATTTAATCCCCAATTAGGCTTGCTCACTTTATTCAAAGATGTTGATTCTCACAAAGACTTCAAGCGATCTTCTCAACAAAATTCAAGTATTTTGGCATTCAAAGAGTTGTCGACCAAGTATCAAACCAGAGAAAAGGAGACAGCATCTAAACGCTGAAAACTTGATGTACTTAATACTTCTAAGAATTGAAGATATCCTGAAGACAAATGTTATTACCAGAGAAACTCAAGGTTTGACTCATGGCAGTAAACTTGATGAACTTAATTCTTCTAAGTGATGAAGATATCCCGGAAAACAAATGTCAATGACCGAAGAGAAACTCAAGGTTTTACCTATCAAGGCGCTTAGTATTCTTATTCCAACTATGTGGGGAAGCGATGGAAGAGTTAGTTTCTGAAGATAAAAGAGGTACACAAGCGCGTGATGATCTCATGTTATCATAATCATCGAGAGGAGAGAGAATTGTGTACATTGGGGTGCTCTACCGTTTCACTGAGGGCTTAATCAGAATTCAGAGATATAATCACTTATTCCGGAGTTGACATCCACAGAGATTGTCATCCACAGAGATAATCAGTGACTTGGGCTGCTTCTTCAATGTTATCGCTATTCCTTCCTTGGGTATTGTATACCGATACTTGAGCTTCATACACGATTATCAGGGAAGAAAAGTGTGAACATGGGGAGGTGTTTTCATTCCCCATGTGTATTCCTGAGAGCTCTTGGGTATTGGTGTACTTTGGTTCTTGAGCTTCATACACATCATCCGGAAGAAAATGTGAACATGGGAAGGTGTTTCATTCCCCTCATTGTGTATTTGGGAGAGTTCTTGAGCATTATACAAAGAGACCGATCGCATCAATTCAACTACTTGGGAATTGTTCTCTTTGACACCCTTTGGAATGGATTGCGTAGACTTCAGCCGAATGAAATTTGAGAAGACTTATTTAAGCTGGATGAAACGTTTTGTTCTTTATTGATGATATAACCCCAAACTGAGAACCTCGATTATCGTCTTAAATTGAGCGCCGATCAAATAATAATGTGTGCTTTTGTGCACCGCTAAAGCAAACTTGAAATAGAGCTTCAATCTTCAACATAAGGATTTTAGGTTTGGGGAAGCTAAAGTCTCTTTTCTCAAAGGCTCCGTTCTATCTTCTATTCTGGAGCCTCGAAGCTTTTGGTGGGTTAAGAAATGATAAAATCTTCAAAACCCGTGAAATATCGCAAATCAAAATACCAAAATCATACCTTTCACATGACATGTCTTCTTTTTTATCAAAACAAAATCTAAAACCCCATAAAATATAAATTTCAAGAAATGCAGAACTTTAATTATAGATGTGAAGTTCGAAAGGAGGTGTAAATATTCTTTCATAACATGTCTCAAAATGCGGTTGGTAAGCATTTTTGACGAACCTAAAAGCGGTTTGCGCTTTGGTAAAGCATTTCAAATCAGAACTCCAAGTTTAAAACTATGGCCTATTATTTCGATAGCAACCCGTTCTTCAAAGAAGGAAAGTGTTGCACTAAACATATTTTCAAAAATATCGTGCACTTATCCTATAACAATTTGAGGAAAGTATGTCGAAGGACTGCTTGCCTACACACGTTTTTTCCTAAAATTCTTCGTAAAAATATTTGTTGTTTTCAAAATGGTAAATTGAGTTGTTTTAAAAACAATCGATTCAGAGTTTTGTAATTGAAACTCAATCAATGACTTCGCTTTTAAATCTTTTATAAAATGAGTCATTGATCGGTGGGAGAATTTTTAATTTACATCATCTAACGGACTTTCTTAATTATCCAACGTGCTTAATTAAAAATGATATATGCATATGTCGAAGGACTAGGAATTTAGGATATGATTGTTAGGATTAGATGATTAGAGTTTGATTAACACATAATCCCCATGCCTTATATGATCTGATTGTTATGTTGAATTGACTTTAATTAGTCGATTGATGTTATGGGTGATGTCACCACCATATCTGAGTGTGTGTTCACTAACGTACGCAGATATCATGGGTAAGAATTTCCCGATCCGGATCCCACTAATGAAGATGATTGGATGCCGAAGGAAAGGGTAAATCGGGTTTCACAATGAAGAAACGGCTTAATTGGACTTATATGAGTTGGCATAAATGCAACGAAGAGGTCTTACTGCATCGCAGATGGTGTTCTTCTAAGTGATTGAAGAACCGAGCTTAATTGACCTTCAGCTTGGCATTCAAAATGCAATGTAAGAAGAAGTCTCATCGATCTCTGCAGATGGTTTTCTTCCAAACCCTACAAGAGTAACAAACAAATAAGCTTCTCAACCACCTAACGCTTTGTGCAGATACCATTTTAAAACAATTTGATTAATTTGATTAAATTGTTTTTGAAAATGGAAAAATATCATTTTGAAAATAAATTGAACTAAATTTTGAAAATCACCGGACTTCTTTTTATCAAAACCTAAGTCACTCAATTATTGACTTCTGTCATGGATTGAGGGGGAGAGTGATTTAAAATAAAATATTTTCAAACGATATTTGTTCACAAAAGTTCCGGTTTGTACGAAAATAAGTGGTGATCTAAAGATTTAATGTTATGTCATGGTATGATTTTTCTAAAGAATCAAGATCTTTCAAAATGAAATTTTTTCTTTTCTTGTTTGATTGTGAAATGGTTTTATTTTACTTAAAGGTCTCTTAAAACAATCATACCTGACACTAACAATCTTTAATGTCTAAAACTGTTCCGTACCTGTCATGTTTCAAAATTAAATTTTGCCACGTCTTTCCCCAAAATTTTCTAAATAATTTAAATCAGATGGGATCACAAATCTCAAATGGTTTGATATTTTTGATCAAGGGAGAGATCGTGATTTAAATCTCAAATCTATTTTTATGGAATTCGTTTTAGTCCTTCAAAGGCCTCCCGCTTCCATGTGCCAAACGATTTCAAATACACAATGCATGTTGAGGAGGAGGTTTATCAAAAACCAGATGAGTATTTAAACAAGCCACATTTTCTCCCTATGTTTCTAAACCTTATTAAATTACTTGGGATCCAAAATCTCAAAGGGTTTGATATTTTTGATCGGGGAGAATTTGTGATTTAATAATGAAACTTGATAAAAGGTGATCATTTTGATTCAAATGCACGCTTCTCTTGTGTGCTAAACGCTTCAATCAAGCACATATTGAGGGGGAGCATTTTAAAAGAAAATAAACTATCGAGGTGCAAATGCTTTTATGTTTTTAACATAAAGTACCTTGATTGAGTTTTCAAATGGTTTTCTTAATGGTTCTTGTGATTGTGGATGTACTTCAAAAGAACTCTTGCCTCTATGTGATAAAATGATTTTAAATATCCTATGCACATATTGAGGGGGAGAATTTACCAAAGAAAATCAAATGGCTTTTTCTATGAAAATTGTGATCAAAGTAAATATTTCAAAGTCCTTTGCCTCAGTTAAACAATTTCTAAATCGACGCATGTTGAGGGAGGTTTTCAAAATGATCAAAACCATATTGGTACAAAATGTTTGATCTGCATCAAGTACCTTTGATTGTTTTTCCAAATGATTTTTCAATGGTTTCAAGGAAGAATGAACTGTATCTAAAAGACCGCCCATTTTACTTTATGCATGGAGTTATATAGGATGGTTAGGTTAGATATTTGTTCCCACCATCCCGCCAGAGTCGGAGGATCTACCTGGACAACCACTAGATAGTGTAGTCCTTAGTATATTGAAAAGGAGAAAAGTGAGATACGGAATAGTGCGGATCGAGACAGAGCTAGTAATCAATAAACCCAACAAGGTTCTAGTATGAAGTCTCTGTAAGCAACCGAAGGTTGAAGAATGAAAAAGAATTGAATGTGAAAAGGGTGAAAGTAGCAGCCCTCCAATAATCAACCTTAGGGCAAAAACCGGTTCAATACATATGCTACCGTGGTTACTTAGGTAACTCCTATTGAAGACAAGACGCTATGGACCCAAAGGACGACTGCACTAAACCCAAGCTACTCAAGTTCCTCTTAAAAGGACTTGTTTCATTCTCGCGGGGAACCTACATAATCTATCACTTTCTTTTAGAGATATTGATATTGAAGAAGGAGACCTCTCCCTAGTCTCCCAAGATAGAACCAAATGTGCACGACAGCTCAGAGCCAAGAGATCATCCACCATATCTCATTAGGACACTAAATTAATGAAGACTTGTCGCTTTACACAATGTGGAAAGTAAGTATATATTAAGAGTCCTAATGATATCCTTGTGGTATTACGTAACATCCGAAAGGATATGTAAAAAATATTCACCTATGAAGATGGAAATCCTTCTAGAGCCAACATCATACAAGCTCTTGTGAGGTGACAAGTGAGATCTTTTCAAAAGATCAAGCTTGTGACAACCGGATAGAAACACGGGGGCGATTCACTCTTGAATCAACCTTGGTCCAGATTGAATTGACTAATGCTTTGGAAAACCGTTCGATGTGCAAACCTTCTTTTCTCTAGCACGTCGAATGTGTATTCATATTTCAAACTCAAAAAGTATCTCTAATTGAGACGTTCCGGTTTGAGAACAAATGAAAACCCCAAGGAGATTTAGAATCCTACCTGATCAACAGCAAGATTTATCGATCATCCGGGAACCGTGGGCCGTACTTAATTCAACGAAAGTGGTCAAAGACACTTTCGTGTTTTATTGCTAATCGTTGTTTGGTGTGTACATTTGACGGTTGCACTGACCGTAATTGAGGAGTCAATCCAAAGCCTCATGCTCACAGCATCCACACTTAATTGAAGAAATCATGACCGCATATCTACGTAACCCCTGCCAGATATTTCTATACTATGTCTATGCTGCTGCAAATATCTTGAACCAAAGTAAAGCTTCCGCTACTCTGATGAAAGATGTCATGATCCAAAAGTGTGTAATGTCGGTCCAAAAGTTACAACATCACATGATGGCAACACAATAAAGGGTGATCCAGAGATTTATCGTGGCTGATGATCTCAAAGAAAGCTCGAAGATCATCAAAGATGTGGATCAGTTCAAAGGCCTCCACTAAAAGTACAAAATATGCACTATGAAGTGTCACCGCTAGCACAAAGATTGCTAATTGAAGAATTGAAGTCAACGAGCTCAGAACAAAGTCAAGAATAGAATGCTAGGATTCGAAATGTAAACATGTGACCTCCCTTAGGGGGAGATTGTTAGGAATTAGAAAATTCCATAGTGAAGAGTCGCTCACCCCAAATATTATCTAGCATAAGTTAGCTCGTAGACTTGTCGTTATTTACGTTATTATGTAATTAATTAGTTAGTCAAGAGCGTAAAATAGTTTAGTGCAACACCGGGAAAGGACGGTCTTTACCCATCAGATACCTGATCCACAGCCGATAGGAGGTCGTATTTCATGTAACTATAAATACCCCTTCCATCCATGGAAGGGTTGGTGCTTCTCATTCAATCTAACATTTCCTTGTGTAAACCTCTAGCAACACCTCTCTACTAACTCTCTAACTATGGAAAAAATGTATTTTGATCATCCAAGACCACCCGAATCATCAACACAATAAAAATAACGATCCTACATTTTATATGAAGATGGTAGGAACTTGGTCGGAATAACTCACCGGAATAATTTTAATGGTCATTCTTCATAGTTTAGTTGCTATGTATTTTCATAGCGCATTAAACAAAATGCTTTGAGCTTTTGTATTCTACGGAGCACTTGTCTATGACTTTCTTATGGCTTAATTTGTAGCTAAATAACCACTTGTTATTTGAGTTTTGCTGTAAGAGACCTTAGCAACTTGTAAAGAAACAAAAGTAATGACTTGGTGTGTTTGAAAAAAGGTAGCGACTTGGATAAATCTTTGACCTAGCAACTTGTTACTTAACAAGTCGTAGCGACTTGTTATTTAACATGTCGCGACTTGACTCTTGACTCTTAAAGGCAGCGACTTGTTTTTGAAAAAGGTTAGCAACTTGAATCAAGACTCACTAACGACTTGTTAAGCAATGTAGCGAGTTGTGGTTTGTAAGGAAAATGTTAGCGACTTGATTTGACTTAGCGACTTGACAGAAAGGAGATGAAAAAGAGATATGACCATGACCACAAGACCTCGACAACAACATCTAATACCAATAAAGACTCGACCATTTCACAAAGATGTTAACTCAGCCACGCATCAAACATGATCCATCATAACCTCCTTGTTCCAACATCATTCAAAACTGAAAAAGACCATGTTCGAGGGTCAATCTCAGCTTTGCCAACCCTAATCCATACCAAAAACGTCTTCAACAATTAATCCTAATCTAGACTCACCAAAGGACCCTCGCAATCACTCCCCAACTCTCATCTAATCTATTCACGTGTTAAACAAAATGAAAACATACTCGATCTCGGACTAGTTCCTCGTTAAATTGTAACCTTTCCAAGATTTTTACGTGGAACTTGTATCATCATTGACAAAATTTATGAAGTCTTGCCTCAAATAATATCTGAATACTCAAGAATGATTGATAACATCATTGTTATAATCACCTCTCTTTCAATTCGTTAAGACTCTAGACTCAAACAAAAGAAAAGAAAGAACCAACCTTCGTTCATCGAATCCATGCCTTGTGCCATCCCTGTGGCCATGATGACAAGTCTTATAACCATCCCTGTGGCTACCTCTAACTGATACTCGAAGTATTTGATGGTATCTTCCCATTTTAAGATCAGTCGTGACTAAGTAGGGATTGATATGTAAGTGATTTATTGATAGGTTGAGAGGGAGTAGACAGTTTTATTGGAATGGTTAGGATATATGGTTCGATATATCAAGATTGATATACAGGTTTGGTATACAGGTTTGGTGCTTAATCAATGTTATTATTGAAGGAGGCGTGAGATTTCTGGATTGACATCTAAATGGGAGGCGGACATATTTAATTAGGGTTTGGGGATGTTTATTATGTCTGCACATGTGAGAGAGAGATTAGGGTTAAGTGTGGATAAGGGTGTTTTATATACCCGGTTGGTTAGGGTAATGAGATTATAACGTTTATGGGCAAGGGCTGGATCTTGTGTTTATTTTTTGGGCCGTATTTTTTTATGACTAAATGGGCCTGATGGTGAACCGTATTTTGTGTGATAAGAGAAATATTTGGGTTTGACAAGGTTACACAAATACTAGACATGGATCGGGTATTTCTTGTTCACCGATTGGGCTTGAAAAATTAAAACATGTATCCGGGCTAATTTTTTAATCTCACTAATCGACTAACGTGATGAGGAGCTTTCATTGGTGATGTTAAATTTGTTATCCGAAATTTTCATGCAAATTCTTTGGTTACAAATTGTAATATTAGTCGGTTGAGTTGTAATTGTTCTTTAAAAGGTTTAAGGCTTTTATCTGGTATTATCAATTTGGTATTGAAGTGATAGTTCAAAGGGTTTTTGGACTTAGGGCCTGGTCAAATTCTTAGCGTTTGGTTATATGTCAAAGATATCGGAATGCATGAGATGATCATTGCAAGAAATTTCATTCACCATATCTGGTTGAATAGTTATTTGGACCAGGCCTGAAATTATATGTGATGATACTGGATGATGGACTGATGGGTTTTTCTGTATTGGATCATTGATGATGAGATTTGTTGGGATCTGGCTTGATAACGAGAGTTGGTGGGGTATGCTGTTTGATACTTTGGGCTACACATTCTCACGTAGTATATTGTGTCACGGCTTGAATCTATACTTGAACAAAGTTGACTACGGGATTGTTTGTTCGGTATTTCTTATTTGGATTTGAAGTGAAGATTTCCGGGCGCGTTTACTTATTATGTCTTCTTTCTTTCTACCCTTCCGCGAAGATGACTTGGTTGGGCGTTTATTAAGTGTGATAAAGACTTGGCTATTTAGTTATGGTTGTGATTCTCTCTCGCTTAACCCACAACGTAACTATCAGTTCGGTGTCTCACGCAGTTGAGGATACGTCAAGAGGTTTTGTACATTGGGTACACCGTTTCTTCTTCTCAAGAATTAGTACAAGGTTAGTAAAAAAATCTGGGGAAGTTCACTTCATGATCAAATTTGATATATCGGGTTTACTTCTCCATGTGATCACTACCATCGCCGACAGAATACGTGAATGATGTGTTTACCAAAGTGTTTACTGGATGGGTGATGATGTTGGATAATGAACCATTGACGAACCGCTGCATGTTCCCCTAAAACAGATATTCACCGAAACCAAAGTTGTCATTACACATTCAAGCTGACATTGTTTACGGTTTTGTCTTGATTTTGTAAAATCCCGCGAAAGAACCTATTTCTCGGTTTAAATCAGAGACTTGTAAAATCCCGTAACAATGGAAACATCCTGGTAATAATAAAGTTCATTTTTGGATCTATCTTATGGTTTATTCTTGGTTTTGTAAAATCCCGCGAAAGAAACTATTTCTCGGTTTAAACCATAGAGTTGTAAAATCCCGTAATGATGGAACCATCCTGGAGAAAGGAAAGTGTATTTCGGGATCTCATTTGATGCTGGTGCTACTGTTTCTGCTTTGAAGAAGGGATAAAAGGGTGTACTTCATGAATTGGATGTGTGTTTGGATATTCGTCATGGCGGTTTGGTTACTTCAAAGTTTTACGGGGTTATGCTCATTAAACACTGGTCGGGATGAAACCATTATCATAGTTCACTTAAAAAGTCAAAGGAGGCTAGATTTGAGCTTTTAACAAGAAGATGTGACAACGACGTTAATTCAGTATTATTTATTTGAGGTTGAAGTGAAATATCACGAGCGAGTGTACTTAGTATCTGAAGGCATCGGGGATGGATGGATGAAGATTCTTCAAGATCCCTGCTCAAGCTTATTATTAAAAACGAAGACTTGGAAATCTAGTTATTGTTGGGTGACTTTTACCTTTTCTTTTACCACTTGGGGGAATTGGGCTCTTATCACCTCAAAATAACTATAACTTTAAGGAGTTACGTTGTAGTGCTCACTGTCACATTCTATTGTGGATTTTCAAGAGGTAATGGAAATCGGCACCGCTACTTGATGGTTGGATGGTTGAAGAGTATAGAGTACATAGAGAGTACTATGAGATGCTAATGGAAATCGGCACCGCTCTTTGTTACATATGTGCAAGTTTAAGTCAAGAGTTCGGGGTAGTTTACTTCAGGGTTAAATTCATTATATCGGGTTTTCTACCAGCTGTCACTACAAAGAGCCTACTGAATGATAATGGGGTTGATTACGTGTTTTGCCAAAAGAGATTGAAAAGAGAGAGATTATGACGTATGAACACAACAGTTCATGCCTCGTTCTCTAAAGAAAATAAAAGTGTACGTGTCAGTGCACCTTATCTTCTGAAGAAGAGAAATCTTCTTATTAATGATCATTCTCATCAACATGCTTCATACTTTTTCCATGTGCTTCAGTCATCAAGTGAACCGGGCTACCATTGATTGTTTTTCTTATTCCACTTGCTCAACTATAATGTCGATGGCGACATCATGTGCTAATTTTTCGGGGGAGAAGTGTGAATAGAACACTTTTGGATGATTTCACTTATTTAGTCAAGAATGGCATCTCCGTATGCAATTCTTGAGGGGGAGAAGAAGTGTGAATTTTTTGCATTGTTGATTGATATTTGAGATAAATGGTCATACGGCTCTAAACTCATGTAAGAACCGAGCTTCTTCTAATCGGGTCATCTTCACATGGAGTTTTTCTTAAGAGCCGTGGTTGACATCTTCACCACCCACGGACAGTTATCGACAAAGTGCTTCCGGTTAATGCTTCACTTGCACATCAACATGATTATTTCAAACAACCTTCTGTTCTTGTTTGATGTGATTGTTTGCTTGGTGTGACCATTTCGTGTGTTCGTTGCGGGCTGATTGCTAATTTCCTTGATGAACATCTGTCTGTTCTTGTTTGATTGGGAGGGATTTTAGTTAAGGGGATTTTCAAGATATAAGTTAATTGGGATGCTTTTTGGTGTAATGAAGATGTTAAGTATTTATTCCCCAACTGGACAATCTTGAAGAAGGTCAAGTCTACAGTCTGTTCTACATTTTCTACTACATGTTAGAAGACTAAAGACGAGTTGCATGTGATTATCAAAAGACTTCTTCTTATTCTGGGCATTTATCAAACAGATTGTCATTTTAGGAGAGAGCACTAATTGGGGGAGATTTAAATGCCAAATTTAATCCCTAATTAGACTTGCTCAAGTTTTTCTTCAGCAAGTTGATTCTCACAGATACATCTGAGCTAATGATGTTCTTCTCAAAATATTTCTAGTATACGGACTTACAAAGAGTTGCTGATTCTGAAGTGTCAAAAACCAGCAAGGCGTAAGGAGACAAGCACCTAAACGCGAGTAAACTTGATGAACTTAATACTTCTAAGTAATTGAAGATACCCCGGGAAGACAAATGTTATTACCGCAGAGAAACTCAAGGTTTGACTCATGACGAGTAAACTTGATGAACTTAATTCTTCTAAGTGATTGAAGATATCCCGGGAAAACAAATGTCATGACCGCAGAGAAACTCAAGTCTTTACTCATCAAGGCGTTTAGTGTTAGTATTTCAACTACATAAGGGAAGTGATGTTAGAGAAAGTTTCTGAAGATAAAAGAGGTACACTAGTGTGTGGTGATTTGGATAGTATCGCATTGATCAGGGGAGAGAGATTGTGTACATTGGGGATGCTCAGCTGTTTTACTTGAGTGTTTAATCAGTGATTCAGAGATATAATCACTTATTCCGGAGTTGAGATCCGCAGAGATTGTCATCCGCAGAGATAATCAGTGACTTGGCCTGCTTCTTCAATGTTATCAGTTATTCCTTCCTTGTGTATTGGTATACTTCGGATACTTGAGCTTCATACACGATCATCAGGGAAGAAAAATGTGAACATGGGGAGGTTTTCTCATTCCCCTCATGATGTGTATTCGGGAGAGCTCTTGGGTATTGGTGTACTTCGGGTTCTTGAGCTTCATACACGATCATTCGGGAAGAAAAATGTGAACATGGGAAGGTGTTTTCATTCCCCTCATGATGTGTATTCGGGAGAGTTCGTGAGCATTATACAAAGAGCCTGACTACATCATTTCATCTACTTGGGGGAATTGTTCTCTTGACACCTTTTGGAATGGATCGCTTCAGACTTCAGTGGAAAAGGAAATTTGAGAAGATTATTTAAATGTGGGATGATATGTTGTTGTTGTTCTATTAGATGATATAGTCTCGAAAGAAGAATCACGGTGATTATTCTTAAAAGGAGCAGCTGGATCAATGATAATGGTGTGCTTCTTTGTGCACCTGGCTAAAGCAAGCTTGAAATAGAGCTTCGAATCTGCTCAACATAAGGATTTTCGGTTTGGGGGGAAGCTGCCAAAGTCTCTCTTTCTCAAAGGCTCATGTTCTATCTTCTATTTAGGAGCCTTGGAAGCTTTGGTGGTGGAAGTTTAGGAGATGACGAATTCTATCTTCTACGACGTGCTGCTCGATATCCTTATCTCGGTACTCGTATCATCATCTTCTTTAACTATATCATCTTCTCTATCCTTGTATATATTTATCAAAAAACAAAATACAAAAATATAAACCCAACAAAAACAAAATAGAAAAATATAAAATCAACAAAAACCCATAAAAATCAGAAAATTTCAAAAATACCAAAAATATGTTTTCTCATGACATGTCTTCTGGTATCGATAACATCTACGGTCTTAGAAATGTCATTCAATAATGGCACGGGACCATAGATGAAGTTCGAGCAGGAGGTGTAAATATTCTTTTTCCAAAACATGTCACAAACTATGGCTTACAGTTAGTTCAGACTGTAACCCGTGTTTAAAACTATGGTTTGCTACTATTTCTGATAGCAACCCGCTCTTCAAAAGAAAGGAAAGTGTTGCGCTAAACCAATTTTCAAATATTTTCGTGCACTTATCCTAAAAACAAAATGAGGAAAGTATGACGAAGGACTGCTGTTCCTACACAAATGTTTTTCCGTCTAAAATTCTTCAGAAAAATATTTGGTGTTTTCAAAATGGTGGAAAATGAGTTGCTTAAAAACAATCAAATTCAGAGTTTTTATAAAATTTGGAAACTCAATCAATGACTTCAGCACTTTTAAAATCTTTTATAAAATGAGTTATTGGTTGAGGGGGAGAATGTTTTCAAATCTATATCTTCTAACGAGCTTTCTTAATTATCCTAATATGCTTAATTAAAAATGATGTTAACCTATGTTGAAGGACTAGGTGCCTAGGATAGATTGCTAGGATTAGATGATTAGAGTTTGATGAACACATTATTCCCATACATTTAAATGATCTGATTGATATGTTGCATTGACTTTTATTAGTCGATTGTTGTTTGGGTGATGTCGACCACCATATATTTGTATGTGTGTTCACTAACATATGCAGGTATATTGGTATAAAAGAATGGTCCCGATCCGGATCCCACAATTGAAGATGATTGGATGCCGAAAGGAAAGGGTAACTATATCTTGGGTTGACAAATGAAGAAACGGAGCTTAATTGGACTTCTATGGAGAGTTGGCATAAATGCAACGTAAGAGGTCTCACTGCATCAGCAGATGGTTTTCTTCTAAGTGATTGAAGAAATGGAGCTTAATTTGACCTCAGTTGGCATTCAAAATGCAACGTAAGAAGAAGTCTCACTGCATCAGCAGATGGTTTTTCTTCCAAACCCTACAGCAACAACAACGGAAGCTTCTCAACCACTAATGTATCTTTGTGCAGGATACCATTTTTAAACATTTTCTAAAACTTTGAATAAAATTGTTTTGAAAATGGAAAAATATTGTTTTGAAAATAAATTGGACTAAATTTTGAAAATCACCGGACTTCTTTTTATCAAAACTTAAGTCACTCAATTATCGACTTCGGTCATCGATTGAGGGGGAGAGTGATTTAATTTAAAGTATTTTCAAACGATATTTCTTCACAAAAAGTCTGTTTGTACAAAATTTGTGGTGATCTAGAGATTTAATGTTATGTCATGGTATGATTTTTCTTTTGAATCAAGGTCTTTCAAAATGAAATTTTTTTCTGTTCTTGTTTGATTGTGAAATTGTTTAATTTTATTTAAAAGATCTCTTAAAAAAAACTATCATACCTGACACTAACAATCTTTAATGTTTAAATCTGTTCCTATCTGTCATTTTTCAAAATCAAATCTTGCCACGTCTTTCCCTAAAATTTTCTAAATAAGTTAAATCAATTGGGATCACAAATCTCAAGAGGTTTGAAATCTTTGATTATGGGAGGGATCTTGATTTAAATCTCAAATCTGTTTTAATAGAATTTGTTTTAGTCCTTCAAAGGCACTCCTGCCTCCATGTGCCAAACGATTTCAAATATACAATGCACATGTTGAGGAGGAGCAGTTATCCAAAAAACATGATGAGTATTTAAATCAGGCCACATATTCTCCCATATTTTCTAAACCTTATTAAATCACTTGGGATACAAAATCTCAAAGGGTTTGATATTTTTGATTGGGGGAGAATTTGTGATTTAATAATGAAATTTGATAAAAGGTGATCATTTTGATTCAATTGTACAAGTTGCTCTCTCATATGTGCTGAACGCTTTCGAATCTTGAAGCACATATTGAAGGGGAGCATTTTAAAGGAAAATAAACTTTCAACGTACAAAAGCTTTTATGTTTTAACATAAAGTACCTTGATTGAGTTTTCAAATTGT
The DNA here is from genome assembly GCA_910596185.1 of Chrysanthemum makinoi. Classification (NCBI taxonomy): domain Eukaryota; kingdom Viridiplantae; phylum Streptophyta; class Magnoliopsida; order Asterales; family Asteraceae; genus Chrysanthemum; species Chrysanthemum makinoi. Next base: position 75,294,103 of record OU343220.1, read on the forward strand.
TTTCTTAATGGTTTTTGTGACCGTGGATGTGTTTCAAAAGAACTCTTTCCTCTATGTGAGAAAATGATTTCAAATATCCTATGCACATATTGAGGGGGAGAATTTACCAAAGAAATTCAAATGGATTTTTCTAAGGAAATTTTGAGTAAGAAATTATTTCAAAGAAATTATTTCAAAGAACTCTTGCCTCCAGGTGCCAAACAATTTCAATATCATATGCACATGTTGAGGGGGAGCATTTCTAAAATGATCAAAACTATTAAGGTACAAAATGCTTTGATCTCGTATCACAAGTACCTTGATTGTTTTTCCAAATGATTTTTCGATTGGTTTCATGAAGGAAAGAACAATACCAAAAGACCGACCAATTTACTTTATGCATGGTGTTATAAAGATGGTTAGGTTAGGTATTCGTTCCCACGATCCCGCCAGAGCCGGAGGGATCTACCCAGGGACAATCCACTAGATAGTGTAAAGTCCTTTGGTATATTGAAAAAATGAGAAAAATGAGAATATGGGAAGAGTGCCGACTGAGAAAGAGCTAGTACTGGAATAAACCCAACAAGGTTCTGGTAATGAAGTCTCGGTAAGCACTGAAGGGGTTGAAGAATGAAAAAGAAATAAATGTGAAAAGGGTGAAAAGAAATAGCCCTCCAATAATTCAACCTTATGGCAGTAACCGGGTTCAATACATATGCTACTGGTGGTTACTAAGGTAACACTGGTATTGAAGACAAGACGTCATGGACCCAGTGACGCACTGCACTAAACTTCCCAAGATACTCAAGTTCCTCTTAAAAGGACTTGTTTCATTCTCACGGGGAACCTACATAATCTATCGACTTTCTCTTAGAGAATGTTGATATTGAAGAAGGAGACCCTCTCCCTAGTCTCCGACATAGGAACCAAATGTGCACTATTGAGTCTAGAGCCAAGAGATCATCCACAATATCTCATTAGGACACTAAATTAATGAAGACTTGTTGTTTCACACAATGTGGAAAGTAAGAATATATTAAGAGTCCTACGCATTATTCTTGTGGTATTGCCAGAACATCCGAGTGATATGTAAAAATATTCACAATGAAGATGGAAATTCTTCTAGAGCCAACATCAAACAAGCTCTTGGTGGGTGACATGTGAGATCTTCTCGTAAGATCAAGCTTGTGACAACTGGATAGAAACGATGGGGAGATTCAGTCTTGAATCAACCTTGGTCCAGGAATGGAATTGACGAATACTTTTGGAAAAACTGTTCGATGTGCAAACCTTCTTTTCTCTAGGACGTCGAATGAGTACTAATTTTTTCAAACACAAAAAGTATCTCTGATTTAAAAAGTACTTTTGGAAGAACCGTTCGATGTGCAAATCTTCTTTTCTCTAGCACATCGAGTGTGTACTCTTTTCAAATAAAAAAAAGGTATTTTAGATTGAAAATTGATCTTTCTCATAAAACCTTCGTCGTATTAGAGAACTCTTTCTTCTAAGCAATACGCGATTGTTTTCAAATCATTTTTTCATCAATCAGTGAATCTCAATTTGCTGGTTCACTCACTCCGTGTTGTCTTCTTTAAGATGTTCCGGTTTGAGAACAGCTAGAGCAGCTGCGAAACCCTGTCAAGGAGATTCTTTGGAATTATACCTGATCACAGGCAGTACTTGTACTGATCAACGGGGAACCGTGGGCCGTGTACCTCAATTCAACGAAAGTGATCAAAGACACTTTCGTGTGTTTTATTGCTAACTGTTGTTTGTAGGTACATTTGGACGGTTGCAGCTGATCAGAATTGAGGAGTCAATCCAAAGCCGCATGCTCACAGAATCCACACTTAATTTGAAGAAATCATGACTGGTGCATATCTACATAACCTGGCTCTGATATTTCATACTATGCTTCTGCTTCGCTGCTGCAAATATCATGAACCAGTATGGCTTCCGCTACTCTGATGGAAAGATGTCATGATTCAAAAGTGTGAGCATGTCGGTCCAAAAGTCACAACTTCACATGATGGCAACACAATAAAGGGTGATCCAGAGATTTACTGTGGCTGATGATCTCAAAGAAAGCTCGAAGATCATCAAGATGTGGATCAGTTTCAAAGACCTCCACTGAAAGTACAAATCAATGCGGACTTTGAAGAATCGCTACTAAAGCACAAAGATTGCGGAATTGAAGAATTGAAGTCTACGAGCTCAAGAACAAAGACAAAGAAAGAACGCTATGATTCAAAATGTAAATCATGGGGTGACCTCCCTTAGGGGGAGATTGTTAGGAACTGGAAATTCCATGTTAAAGTGCCGGTCACCCCAAATATTATCTAGCACAGTTTATCTCGTAGACTTGTAGTTATGTACGTTATTTATTAGTTAATTAGTTAGTTTGTAGCGTAGTATAGTTTAGTGTAACACCGTGGAGGAAGGACGGGTCTTTACCCACTGTATGCCTGATCCACAGTCCGATAGGAGGACGTTAGCTTTGTAACTATAAATACCCCTTCCAAGGATGGAAGGGGTGGTGCTTCTCATAATCTAACCTTCCATTATTTGTGAACCAACTCTCTAGCAAGAACACCCTCTCTATCTTTCTCTCTCTAAATATGGCAAACATGTATTTTGATCATCCAAGACCACCCGAATCATCAACACAATAATATTATCGATCCTACATTCCATATTCCACTCTTCAGTCAATTTCATAGTAGCTTCCTCTTCCTTTTGTTTTTGTTTCTCTACAGCTGCCAATTCTTCAGCTTGCAACTTCTTAGAAAGCTCTGCATCATGAGCAATTTGCTCATGCCTATTCTTGAACTTCAAAACTAGCTCAGCAATACCTTTCCCCTTTCCAATATCAGGTTGAACCACTTTAGTCATTACAGGTTCACCAATCTTCAAACTCTTAGCCAAGGGTTTAGGTCCAGTAGGTTTAAGTATAATAGGAACAGGTGCACTAATAGGTTCAGGGTTTGATGAGGTTTTACATAAGTTCAGCAGTGTACCAGCAGCCTCCTTCTCCACTTCTTTAGACTTGGGTGGTCGTGTGAAAGTGGTTGTAACTATAGTAGCAGTGGTTGTGATAGCTATAGGTGTATCTGAAGCAACTGTTGTGAAAATTACCTCAGAGGTTGCAGCAGTGGTTTCAATTGTACTAGCAGGTGATTCAGTAACAATAGCAGTGGTTGTTGCCTGCACCACTTCTTTCTCTTTATCTTCAACTACAACCTCTAAAGTTTCAAGCACTACTTCTTTTCCTTCCTTGTTAGTCACCACATAATCATCGCCATGATCTCTACTATCCAAATGCACATCCTCCCCTGAATCTTTGCTTCCACTCTTCCCTTGTTTGGATGCATCCTCCAAACCTTGATCCATTGAGGAGCTAGCCTTCTTATGCACCCTTTTGGCTTTCCTATAAGCAGCATTCCCTGGCCTCATTATCCTTTCCAATACAGATACCCTGTGCTTCAATCTTCTGATATGTCTAGCCTGAAACACTACAAGTTCCTGAAGACCAGTGATTGTATTCTCCATTTTGGTACATTTAGCCATCAATTCATTCAATTTTTCAATAATATCCTCACCACTTTGACCTGTGTAACCTGGTATGAGAGGTGGATCCTTGGAAGAGTCATCATGTACATTATCAGTACCCGTCAATTCAATATTTTGTCCCAAACTACCCTCATCACTTCGAGCTGTGTAACCTGCTCCAAGATTTGAATCATGGGGTGCAGAAAACATGGCATCAGACCTAGCCTGATCACCCATGAACCCTGATTTAGCCAGTTGGCTAGGGATTCCTCCACCTGTGTTAAGTTCATGAAAACTCTCCACATTAGGAGTTGCCAGTGGTTGGGTCTTACATATGTTTTCACTGACCTGTTCAGCACCTAGGTCTGAATCAGTAGTGAAAGCCCTTCCACTCATGTCACCTTCACCTCGTGTAACAGTCCATTCACTACACTACTAACACCAGCCTGAGGTAGCATGGTGCTCTTCTTCCTCCAACATTGAACTAAGATCACTTGTGGTTCTGTTGTGAAGGTTAAAGGTTCAGCAGTAGGTTCAGGTTAGTTAGCAGTGGTTGCAGATGTAATAGCATTGGGTTCAGCATCATTAGTTTGGATGGGTTGTGGTTCAGGTACCTCTTCATTCTCAGGAATAGCTGGCAAGTTAAGCATGTTAGGAAACAAAGGTGTTATGTTCCCAGAAAAATGTGGACTCTGCTTCCTCATGTAGGCAAACACCTTAGGAAGCATATGAAGTACTTCATACTTCCTGTTATGAGCAATAGGTTCTGTGATCTGACTTTCCACTATCAATTGTACAAACCTAGGATATAAGTAATACTTTCCCTGTTCTCTAATGTTCTTGAGAAAACCATCAAAGATCATCCTAGACCAATTGAATACCCTCCCTTGAGAAAGACATATAATAGCAGTTGCAATTTTGGAAGGAAACTCATCAAATCCAGTAGTCTTATTGCTGATACACATAAGTAGAGTATGTATCAAAAACTTCCACTGGGGTGAAAACATACCTTTGTGAAATTTAATCCTATCTCCCCTTCTTTCATAACCCAATCTCTCTAATCCTTCAAAAAATTTATCATTAGAAAAATTAACAACCCCTTCAGCATCATCCAGCTTCAAGACACCTCTAATCACATCCTCTGTAACAAGAATTTCATTTTCATCAACAACAGACCTAAGAACCTTTACTTCATCTATCTATTGTATTTCAGCATTCCACCAAAATTGATGAACATACGTTTTAAGAATGATGGGTTCTACAGTTAAAGCAAAGTGAATAGGACTGTATTTAAGGAAATAAATCATCTCATGGAAGCCTTCTGATTGATTGTTCTTGACCAAGTATGCCACAAGGTTGTGGGTTTTGGAATACAAAGTTGCCATTATGATGTGTGAGTGAATGTAATGTGGGATATGTGTAATTATCAGATGGGAGTGGTTAGGGTTTGTGTAGGGCGCCAATTGGAAGTGTTTAAAGATCAATTAAATGATCCGGCAGTGATTTGGGGATTAAATATGTTATCAACAAGAAGTTACAAAACAGCCCCTCAAGTTTCCATCGTCATCAAAACTGGTCTAGCAGTGGATTGTCCACAACTGGCAGTGGATACTTCACTGCTACTTTTTCACCAACACCCCAATCCTTTGACTAATACTTCTACAACAAAATCTGAGCCAAAAATAGTGATATCATGCATTAATTTGAAGAATTACAGAAGATACAATTTTTTTTAATCAGCTACTCCTACAGCTCCATAAGTTACAATAGCTCCTTCAAACCTGCATATCACAAACACAAACCAAACACTAGAACTTTGTCAAGGTTAGCAGAGATTAGGAATAACTAGAAGTGATTTAATAATTCATACTGGCAGTGGTTAACTAAAATGCTAAACACCCAGTCAAAGGGTCAACTCCAAGTCATTTAAAGCCCACCAAAGTCAAAGACTTCATTTACTCCTCAACAACTCATACCTTCCACACATTTAACACACTGATTTCTCTTTAACTTTATTTAAGAGCAAATCACCCACATACCACACATATTACTCACATTCCTAAAAACAATCTTACTAAAAACACAATCTCAAAACAAGGAGTGCAGAAGAGGATGACAGCATGGGCCATAGCAAAGAGGCCATAGTTGGTTGAGGTGGTTTTCATGAAGCTGTAGTCTCTTGATGGTTGTGTTTAGTTGTTGTCTTTTGTTGTACTTTGCTAGTAGTTTGAATTACATGGTTGTAACTCTGCATCCTAGAATGCAGTTATGATCTTTTAATAATAATACCATGTTTCCTTTTAAGTCAATTGCTACTTACTGTTTGTGATTTACGTTAATACATGAACTCTACAAGACTGATATAAATACCAACTTGAAACTTTGCCATTGAGGAATCCTTTCCATTCTGGTTCATCATGAGTTGGTTCAATTATGATACACAATCCTCTCATGATAATCACCTGGTATCAAATCTCCAAATTTGTTCTTGTATAACTTCCAGATGGTCATCAAATCATCTCTTTCCATGTAGTAAAGCATTTGTGAAAACTTAACAAAACCATAACGCTCACCATTGGTTCTTTCAAACTTCCAACATCCTTCACTTCCATTAAGTTCAAATGTATATGAAATAATTTGATGATGACCTGTAAGAGGTAATGCACAACTAACCTCTGGCTCCTTTAATGTAGACACTTTTGTAAGAACCACCAGTCTTTTCGTGTTTGCTTCAATATCCTCTTCAATCTCTGACTCAGATGTATAATCTACAGCTTTAGATATGTCAGCCTTCCTCTTCAATCTTCCTTGAGGCTTAGCCCTTATAGCTAAAGGACCTTATAGATCTGCAATTTTCTCAATCTTCAGGAACAATTGATCAATCATAGGATTTGTAGGCTTAGTTCCCTGTGGATCAAGTTTGGCTTCCAACATCTTTCTGGCAACATTCTTGGTTAGTGGATAGTCTTTATCAATAAACATGAAGAACTTTTCTTGTGTAGTCTGTACAACATGTACTCTGCAAGGCTGATATAGCATCCAATCAATCACCTCACAGTCTTCCCAAAATTTATCATCTGGATTAGGCTTACACACGTTCTTAATAGAAGTCCTCACAAACTTTTCTAAATCTCCAGGTGGCCCAAACTTCTCATATCTAAACTCCATTATCTTCCACAGTTGTTCCAGATCAACTTTATTCATACTAAACAACAAACATCCAAAATTGAAGTATGTGCCTTTCCATCCATCAGCTCTTGTAATTTCAATCATGTCTCTATCATCAGTGTTTTATCAACCTGAACCTATTAATCCTACACTATTAAGAGCTATTCATCCTATTGAAGATTGGCAGATAACTACAGCTAATGATAGAGAGATGATTGAAATTACAATAGCTGATGGATGGAAAAGCACATACTTCAATTTTGGATGTTTGTTGTTTAGCTTGAATAAAGTTGATCTGGAACAACTGTGGAAGATAATGAAGTTTAGATATGGGAAGTTTGGGCCAACTGGAGATTTAGCAAAGTTAGTGTGGACTTCTATTAAGAACTCGTGTCTGCCCAATTCAAATGATAAATTTTAGGAAGACTGTGAGGTGATTGATTGGATGCAATATCAGCCATGCAGAGTACATGCTGTACAGACTACACAAGAAAAGTTCTTCATGTTTATTGATAAAGACTATCCACTAACCAAGAATGTTGCCAGAAAGATGTTTGAAGCCAAACTTGATCCACAGGGAACTAAGCCTACAAATCCTATGATTGATCAATTGTTCCTGAAGATTGAGAAAATTGCAGATCTACAAGGTCCTTTAGGAATAAAGGCCAAGCCTCAAGGAAGATTGAAGAGGAAGGCTAACATATCTAAAGCTGTAGATTATACATCTGAGTCAGAGACTGAAGAAGATATTGAAGCAAACAAGAAAATACTGCTGCCTCTTACAAACTTGTCTACATTAAAGGAGCCAGAGGTTAATTATGCATTACCTCTTATAGTTCATCATCAAATTATTTCATATACATTTGAGCTTAATGGAAGTGAAGGATGTTGGAAGTTTGAGAGAACCAATGGTGAGAGTTACGATTTTGTTAAGTTTTCACAAATGCTTTACTACATGGAAAGAGACGATTTGATGACCATTTGGAAGTTATACAAGAACAGATTTAGATATTTGATACCAGGTTATTATCATGAGAGGATTGTGTATCATAATTTGAAGATCATATTTGAACCCACTCATGATGAACCCGAATGGAAAGGACTCCGCAATGGCAAAGTGTCAAGTTGGTATTTATATCAGTCTTGTGGAGTTCATGTATTAACTGTTTCTGGAGATTTTATTCATATGTGTGTAGAAAGTGATTACCCTAAATTGAATAATCATCCAGGGGTTATTACTCAGATTTTACAGCCTGGTGGTTTAAAGCTGCAGAAACCCTTTGATTATCAAGCTTACAGGTTGTTGAGGAAGTTTGAGAAGTTACTACATTCTGATAAGTGTTTGGATACATCCTCCAAGTGAAGACTATATGGGTTCAAAAAGAAACTTGATGATTTTAGTTGTAAATATCAAGTTTAGGGGAGGATTGTTGGGTTTTGGAATAAAAAGTTGCCATTATGATGTGTAAGTGAATGTAATGTGGGATATGTGTAATTATTAGTTGGGAGTGTGTAACATATTGGATTTCATAAACACATCAACACATGATGTATATAGGCGTATAACTTAAGGTTTTAGAGAGAGAAAGTTTTGAGGTTTAGGGAATTTAGAGAGAGAAAGAAAAATCTTATTATGAGCTCCAACCCTCTACCTTGGGAGGTAGAGGGTATTTATAGTATCTTACACAAAACGCCTCCTACGGGCTGTGGATCAGGCATACAGTGGGTAAAGACCCGTCCGTCCTCCACGATGATACTTAACTAAATACTAACTAACATTAAATAACTACGACTACGAGCTTTCTAACGATTACATATACTTGAGGTGACCGACACTTTAACAACTGGATTTTCTAAATCCTAACAGAGTGGTTAGGGTTTATGTAGGGCGCCAATTGGAAGTGTTTAAAGATCAATTAAATGATCCGACAGTGATTTGGGGATTAAATATGTTATCAACAAGAAGTTATTACTCAGATGTGACACCACCACCCAAGTCTAAAGAAGTTGAGAAGGAGGCTGTTGGTACACTGCTGAACTTAAGTAAAACCTCATCAAACCCTGAACCTATTATTGCACCTGTTCCCATTATACTTAAACCAACTGGACCTAAACCCTTGGCTAAGAGTTTGAAGATTGGTGAGCCTGTAATGACTAAAGTGGTTCAACCTGATATTGGAAAGGGGAAAGGTATTGCTGAGCCAGTTTTGAAGTTCAAGAATAGGTAAGAGCAAATTGCTCATGATGCAGAGCTTTCTAAGAACTTGCAAGCTGAAGAATTGGCAGCTGTAGAGAAACAAAAACAAGTGGAAGAGGAAGCTACTATGAAATTGATTGAAGAGTGGAATATGGAACAAACTTTAATTCAAGCCTTTGAAATGATAAGGATAGAATATATTACTCTTGAATGGGCACAATTAGACATAGCTACAAGGTCTAAGGTTTTGGCTGAGAGGGCAAGAAAGATAAGACAGGAGAAAACTGTTAGAAGTTATAAAGCTAAAAAGAATAAACCTCCAACTAAGCAAGAGATGAGAAATCAAATGATGAAAGTTATCAGGCACATGGACATGCATATTGGTGTAATTTGAGAAAGTGTACATATGAGCAGGTTGAGGAGATTTATCAAGCTTGCAAAAGAAGATGTGATGACTTCCTTCTAATTAATTCGGAGAAAGAAGAAGAGTGGATTAAGAACAGACAAAAGAGAAAAGTTGATATTCAGGAGGAGTCTAGTTCTAAGAAGCAGAAGTTAGATGAAGAGATGGAGAAGGAAGAGAGAATAAATTTGTATCTTATGGTATCTGATCAACCTGAACCTATTAATCCTACACCAGTAAGAGCTATTCATCCTATTGAAGATTGGCAGATAATTACAGCTAATGATAGAGAGATTATTGAAATTACAAAAGCTGATGGATGGAAAAGCACATACTTCAATTTTGGATGTTTCTTGTTTAGTTTGAATAAAGTTGATCTGGAACAACTGTGGAAGATAATGGAGTTTAGATATGGGAAGTTTGGGCCAACTGAAGATTTAGCAAAGTTTGTGTGGACTTCTATTAAGAACTTGTGTCAGCCTAATCCTGATGATAAATTTTGGGAAGACTGTGAGGTGATTGATTGGATGCTATACCATCCTTGCAGAGTACATGTTGTACAGACTACATAAGAAAAGTTCTTCATGTTTATTGATAAAGACTATCCACTAACCAAGAATGTTGCCAGAAAGATGTTGGATGCCAAACTTGATCCACAAGGAACTAAGCCTACAAATCCTATGATTGATCAACTGTTCCTGAAGATTGAGAAAATTGCAGATCTACAAGGTCCTTTAGCAATAAAGGCCAAGCCTCAAGGAAGATTGAAGAGGAAGGCTGACAGATCTAAAGCTGTGGATTATACATCTGAGTCAGAGATTGAAGAGGATATTGAAGCAAACAAAAAAAGACTGCTGGTTCTTAAAAAATTGTCTACATTAAAGGAGCCAGAGGTTAGTTGTGCATTACCTCTTACAGGTCATCATCAAATTATTTCATATACATTTGAGCTTAATGGAAGTGAAGGATGTTGGAAGTTTGAGAAAACCAGTGGTGAGAGTTATGGTTTTGTTAAGTTTTCACAAATGCTTTACTACATGGAAAGAGATGATTTGATGACCATCTGGAAGTTATACAAGAACAGATTTGGAGATTTGATACCAGGTGATTATCATGAGAGGATTGTGTATCATAATTTGAAGATCATATTTGAACCCACTCATGATGAACCAAAATGGAAAGGACTCCTCAATGGCAAAGTTTCAAGTTGGTATTTATATCATTCTTTTGGAGTTCATGTATTAATTGTTTCTGACCACTAACAGGGATCAAAGACTTCTTTGATCTTGGGGGTTAACTAAACTAACTCTAGTCTAGGCGTTTACAAGAACACACGCCCTAGACACACACACCCCTTTACTAGACGTCTACATATTGGAAGACTTAATTATTAAAACCTATACCCCATGTCCTCTTTATATACTAGAGGATTAGGGTTTACAAGATACTACGAAGGACTAAATAATAAATCTTCTTTTGCAAGCAAGTCCTTCCATCTTTTTGTAGATTTCTTCTTTGTCACTTTAAGTCCTTGATGTTTCATTATTTATTGTTTTGTATCATCAAATCAATAAACCCAACACAGGAGTTTATATTTTTTGGTGAAGAGCCAATATATATGCCTGTCTTTGATGTTTGTTGAAGTATGATTCTTTAATGGATTATTATGCTCTGGATGTTTTGTTTGGCACGATTATTTTATGTTGTCGATGGTTAATTGTTAGAAGTATGTTATGGGTTATGGTACAATAAAATGTACTTATGACGATCGATAAAAGTTAGTAGTTTTTATGTATTGTGTATGAAACTATAATCACTATGGTTTGTATTTATTTTTGTTTGTTTGGTATTGTAAATTTTAATGTTCATTTGCAATTTTGTTGTGGTTTATTTTGTTTTGGTATAGTTTTATAGCTTATTTTTTTGTACAAACTTTTTATATTAATGTTTAGTTTATGATATATCTTTTAATGTTATATAAATTTTGATTGACAAAAATGTTTGATTTAGAGGTTTTTGTTATTATTTGTTATTTTTGAGGGTCAAAATATATAATGTGTTTTAGTTGAAGGGTTTTATGGAATTTGTTGATAAATCTCTGCATGTTGATTGACATAAAGACGGCTTCCACAGTCATTTTAATTAAGTCTACTCCTAAACTCTGCAATATTCATTGCTACTATTTGTAATACTCATTGCTACTATCACTATTGATAAATCAAAACAATAAATTTGACTAATTGCACAATTGAATCATAGGTCATCTTTAATCAGGTATTTTTTTGTCTTTGCATTTGTTCTTGACAATCATAGTTGATCTGTTAGTTTTCACTTTGAATGCAGATATTAATGTTATTTAGTAAATGTGATTATGGTTTGTTCGTATTTAGGGTTTTAATACTTGATTGATAATCAAATACTACGTGATATATGAAATATTTTTTTGCCCTGTTTTTGACCAAATACTGTTTCCATAATAATAATAATAGATCTAAGTGAAGTTTCGTTTTGCAAACTTGTTGGTTTCTTGGTTTTATTGAAAGTTTTTTATGTTTACATGAAAATGACAACACAATTCTTGGTTGATTATAATCATGGGAAACATTTGGGTACTTTGGTATGTATTTTATTTATGTTATTTGGTATATATGTGTGTTTGATATTTGATTTTTATTTGTTGTTTCTATTTGTTTTTGCAGATGCTTCCTGAGTACTTTCACATAAACTATTATAATGATAAAGATTACGTTTATCTGATTAACAACAACATGATGAAAAGAAAAGTTTATTTGAATCGTGTAAGTGGTACTGACGAATGGTATTTTTCTGGGGATTTATGGAATAATTTCATAGCCTTGAGTGGTTATTGGAATATAAGAATGATACCTTTCATTAAAGAGGGTGTCGACACTTTCTATGTTACGGCTCATGAGGAAGATGGAACAGAATCTGGTGGTTATGGTATTATTCACACACGTAACAGAAAAGTTAAATGTGTCAGTGAGGTTGGAAATGATACTAATCTATCTCTTGTAATACTCTGTTTTACAGTTTTCCCTATGTTTTGTTTTAATTTTAGTTATAGTTTATAATTTCATATATATACTTATATATATTTTCTTTTATTCAAGTGGTTTCCGCTAGAGTTTCTGCAAGATGTTGATAGGAGTGAGTTTGTGATTTGTTTTTCTGACATTGAAATCCTCGTTGAGGCAAGGCAAGGTATTATTCCTCGAACAGTTGATACCATTGGATTTCAATTCAATGTTCATTGGAATACAGTTGTGCGTCATGCGAATCTGATGGTTGGCGAATGCGTTGTGCTTACTAAGACAAATAGGAATGATATTCGAATTTCTTTAATGAGGTTTGATGATGATGGATTCCAACTTATTCATGAAGAAAACTTCCCCACTCGGCCTGCCTTTTCGCAAGGGCATGATGAAAATGAAATAGGTGATAAAGTATAATGGGTATTCCAATGAAATAAGTATGTGTTTGAAATACGACCTTTCAAATAGTTATGTGTTATTCTGAATTTGATTTGTGTTTTTTGTTTTTAAGATGAGAGGTTGCTTCATGGTTGTAATTGGATAGACCATGCTGGACATTTAACTAAAGAATCCACATTTTACCTACGACTTTATCCGTTTGTGCTTGATTATGGTAGATTGGTAAGGATGTTTTCTATATTGAAATTCAAAATCATGTATGTTTGACATATATATATTATAAGTTTGAAAATATCTTCTTTGTATATTTTTGAAAAAACATTTTGCTCATTATTGCAAACTATACCGGCTCGTTTTGTGGATGCTAATCAACTTCAAGGTTTTCAACATGCAATTTTAAGAAGGATGGATACAGAAAGGCGTGTAGTTTTGAAATTTGATTTTCATCCAGAAAGTCCATGGAGAAATGATCACATGACATTGAGGACTAATTGGAAGATTCTTGCTGGAGAATTTAACTTTACAATGAACAAAATGATTCGGTTTCAGCTTGTTGGAACAACACTTGTTCCTGATTTTGAAGTCGAGCTGTTCAACGGTCCTATTAAATTGGTTCCTATATTTGATGTTTGCTAAGATGATGTGAAGTTCGTTCTTGATGTTGTGATGTGTTTAAGAACCTGTTTTGTTTCGTATATGTGATAGTTGTGTAGTGAATTAGAACTTGGTAGTTCATAGTTTGTTGTGGTTGATGATGTTTCTTTTGGCATGTTTATGATGGATATTAGTACTAATGTTATGCGTTGGGTAATAGCGTAGGAATTAACGTTTGTATTTCGTAACTCTTGTTTTTACTATGTAAAATGTGGTTGTGGTTATGCATTAGGTTTCATGGTATATGAAATGTTACTATGTTTTATGTGTAGATATGTTGTTTATATATTTTTTGTCGTCGTGATTTGTAACTTCTTAAATCATTAATTTAGAAGCCATCAAATTAGTTGTTCGCGTTGGTTCAATTCATAGAAAAATAATGCATTCGGAGGATGTTCGATAACTTTTTCTCATTTTGTTGAGACACATGTTGTCTCAACAAACACAATTAAAATGACAATACCTATCTCTACCATGTTGCCTAGAACAACGGTTCCAAAATGACTTGCAAACAGAACTTTCAAACTAAAAAACAATATTCAGAATAAATAAATAATCCAAACAAAAACAATTTTAAAAATATACAAAACATTGTATTTAGATTCCAACTAAAAAGTATCTACCAAAGTGTTTCGTATAATTTTTTTTGTCGAGTTGTTTTGACCATCCAAATCTTGTATTCCAGTTTCTAATTGTTCATCCGCATCACGTGCTATTTTCTTCACACTTCTTGATAGATACTCACTTGTAGTAGCTTTATCATTTGTTGTTGCAGTTTGAGATTCCTAAAAAGATGTTTCATATGGCAAAATTTGTGTAAGTGACAGATACATATAAAAGAACAATACATAATTCAAAATTAACATTCAACAATATTATAAATGCCAATAAGAAAAACTAAAATACCTTCACCTAAAGTAGATAAATTACGCAAACGACTATGAGACTTTCTTTGTGGTGTGTCACTTTCAAACATTGATCTACCAAACTGAGCTGTTTTGTTTCGCCGACCTTTGAATTCAAGTGATGATATATCCATTACATTACTCTTCTATTTAATAGAATCTGTTATAGTAATTTAATAAATGTATATGCAAAACATAAATAAATATACATATTTCTTTAAATTAAAAATAACTACAATACCAGATTGTTGTTTTTCTATTATATCTGATTCTATCGTTGGTGTATCCATTATAGTGTTCTTTTGACGTGAACGGTTACCTGTTAAAAACAAATTTTACAAACATATATACCTGAATATTAATACACGTTTAATGAACCCACTTTAAAATGAAAAAGAATCATAGATACAAAATACCTGATAAAGAAAAAATAATCAATTACTTATAAACACAATATGGATCATATAATCAAAAACATACCTTCTGAATATCATAAACTTTTACAATGATTGTTTACTAATGAAATAAAATCAATACATTTAAACCATATACAATAACTTATAAAAACAATCATATATAAATTAATGTAAGCTATTGGATTTCATAAACACATAACACAAATTATATAAGAGGCGTATTAAAGGGTTTAGAGAGAGAGAAAGTTTTAGAGAGAGAAAGAGAAGAGAGTTGGGAACTATGTGAAACAAAGAAAAATGGTATTGAAGCTCCAACCCTCTACCTTGGGAGGTAGAGGGTATTTATAGTGTCTTACAAAATACGCCTCCTACGGGCTGTAGATCAGGCATACAGTGGGTAAAGACCCGTCCATCCTCCATGGTGTTACATATTAGACTAGTTATTAACAAAACAAAACTACGACTACGAGCTTTCTAACGAGTACATATACTTGAGGTAACTGACTCTTTAACTCATGGATTTTCAAAATCCTAACAATCTCCCCCTAAGGGAGGTCACCTCAAATTATATTGAATACATACAAATATTACATTTTGATTGTTCTTGGTTTCTTGATTATGTTCTTCTTGATTATGTTTCTTGATTAAACAAATACTTTTAAAAGGAAAGAAAATTCCATCGTATGTCTCTCGCTTAAAAGAAAAAATTGGTTACAATTTTTTTAGTACTTCGTGTGTGAGCTGGATATTAATTATCTTATGATGTGTGGATCGGGTATTAGCATTTCGTGGGCTCGAGATAAATTGATGATTTGATGATTAGGCTTGATGTTATAATTAACCGGGTCACTTTGTGATATGGGGTTAATGGACCGAGTCATTTTATTGGATCGGATTATGTGATAATGGTTATTGCTATGGACTGGACGTTCACTTGGTTTTTTGTACATGCTCGTGAATTTGGATATTTTGGTAATGAGACTTGATAGATTATGGGATTTGTGAGAATGAGACTTGATGACATGATTTTGTGATTCGTCATGTTATGAGTGTTGGCAATTTGGTGTATAAATTTTCACGAAGATTATTATGTCGCGGCTTGAAGTGCTTATTGGAAAATGTTAACTACGGGATTGTTTGGTCGATATGTCTTATTTGGATTTGAAGTGAGATTTTCCGGGGCACGTTTATTTATTTCGTCTTCTTTCTTTCTACCCTTCCGCGAAGATGACTTGTTTGGGCGTTTATAGAGTGTGATAAAGACTTTGCTATTTAGTTACTTTTGTGATTCTTTCTTGCTTAACCCACAACATAATTATCACTTCGGTGTCTCACACAGTTGAGGATACGTCAAGAGGTTTTGTACATTGGGTACACCGTTTCTTCGTCACAAGGATTAGTACAAGTTTTAGTAACAAATCTGGGGAATTTCACTTCGTGATCAAGTTTGGCATATCGGGTTTACTTCTCCATGCTGTCACTGCAATAGCCGACAGAATGCGTGAATGATGTGTTTACCAAAGTGTTTATTGGATGGTTGATGATTTTGTTGACATTGGATAATGAACCGTTGATGAACCGCTGCATGTTCCCCTAAAACAAATATTCACCAAAACTACAATTGTCATAACTGTTGGGAATTCTGCAAAGTAGGAATTCTGCTAAAAATAATGCTGAAGGAATCTGCTAAAGTACATGAATTATGCTGAAGGAATCTGCTGAAGTACATGGATTCTGCTGAAGAAGGAATTCTGCTGAAGTTATATTATAGTATATTTTGTTTCTGCGGATATAGTTATTCCGTATATTTATTAGTTTGTTAGGATTTGCATGAGCTATTTTAGGTAGTGATATGCATTTATTTTATATTATTGTTTATTTAGGGTTCCTTGTGTATAAAAATAACTAAGGACTTTTGTATTAGAGAGCTCTAGAGAAAAACATTCCAGGGAAACACCTTTAGAGAGAGTGAAAAAGATCCATAGAGGATCATTGTTTTATGAGAAAAACCTTGTTGGTAAATTTGATTGTGTCAATTATTATTCCACTATGCTTATTCAATCATTGTTATTATATACCCTAGTTGAGTCTGGATCTTGGATTCTACAATTGGTATCAGAGCGGGTGGCTCTCGATCTAGGGTTTATTCAAGGTCTTTATGGGCGAGAAGCAATTTTGAAGAAGATCAAATTAATTTTTAGGGTATCGATTATGTTTATTATTGAAGATGGTCTACTAATCTGAATAGGTAATTATTTATATCTCGTATAAATTAATTGTGGTCATGTGTATATTAATTGCTTATCGTCGTCTTACGCATTGAAATATAATTGCTTTTATTTACTGAGTTGGACGGTGGAATCGTCTTTGATTGGTTATCACATAGGCAGATCCAATATACTGATTTTGCATTCTAATTGGTTGTCACGTGTGTGTGGTCATGTGAGAGTGTTTCATACTCATTGGGATTGATTGGTTAACGTGAGTTCTACACCAAACAGTACGATTTCATTTGATTAATATTGGCTGATCTCACGTGTGACTTTTCATTTACTGCTATTATTATTGATTCCAACGAGGTGCTTACATCATTGATTGGATGTCTTGGTTACTCGTGGGTCCCGTGTTTCATTTATGCTGATGGTTCATAGTTCGTATGTGATTGGTATTGATATCACGTGTGGGACATGAATTGATCATACATTGTTTATTTGAGTTATTTGGTCAAACGAGAAGATAATCTATTGGCTAATTATGATATGTGTCATTCATAATATTGGTTCTTCTGATCACGTGCATTCCTACTGACATCATATTTAATTGCTGCTGAGCATATATTGATTCTACTGAAGTACACGTGGGGCTATTGTATTTTTGCTACTGGTCTCATTTTGCTTGGAGTTGGAGATTTGTAATTGGTCGTGATTGGTCACACCTTTTAAAATGGCAGAATTTGATAATAAAAGGGATGATGTTGTGTTTCCTTATTTGATGGATGATGAGTACGAGGTATGGGCTGAGAAGATGAAACATTCGATCATGAATAATGATATGAGTATCTGGAAGGTGATCCAAAATGGCAACAGCTTGAAAAGGATTGGAAGTGATCAGGATGGAAAACTCTTTATTCATCCTCCAACGACTGCAGATGAACACATTGCTGTACAAAGAGAGTCAAAGGCCAGAACTACCTTGCTTAAATCTATTCCTGCTGATCATGTAGCAGATTTTCGTCATATGGATGATGCAAGTCTTATATGGAATGCACTCAAAGAAAGGTATGGTGGAAAGGCTGAATTCAAGAAGATGAGCAAGGAAGCTTATGCTAAAGGTGATGCTGAAGAATTTGCCAGTCCACATTTTGCCTTCATGGGCATCTCTCAGGTACATAATTGTATGTTTGGTTGTAGTGAACGTTATAATGAACTTAAGGAAGCATATGATATTTTGAAACCTAAATATAATGAATGTTATGTTGAAGTTGAAGCTTATAAACAGGCTTTAAAAACATTAGAAAGATAAAAAGTATGGTTTCAAAAGAATCAGATAGCTTATGAGGAAAAAATAAGGGGGCTATAAATTGATCTAGATTGTGCTAACATTGATTTAAAACGCACTGAAAAAGAAAAAGCTAATCTTGTTTCTGACAATCAAGAGCTTAAAGAGAAACTAGATGAGGAAATTGCTAGGCATAAAGAATGGTTATTGAATGGAAACAATTTAGCTAGTCACATTTATGGTAGTCAATCCGAGACATCTAGGATAGGTCTAGGCTTTCAAAAATATGTAGGTCTTGAAGCTACATATGATGGGCGTAAAATTACACCAGCAGGTTTAGCTAATTATGTAAAAGAAGGTGACTTGCATGCTGTACCTGGATCTATTAGCGGAATACCTATGCCTGTTGACCTTTCCCTTACAGTTGACTTTGATGGATCACACCATTTATATGGCAAAAAGTCAAGTGACTTGCCAGACCTTAGTAGCAAAACTAATGACTCTGTCTCTTGTTCTGAAAGTGACAAGTCGTCAGACCTAAAGTCCACTGACTATGCCTCATGTGATTCAAGTGAAAAGTCTGACTCACCTAGGCACACACCCATGACCACACCTAAGTCCAAAGTAGCTGATGATGAGCCCAAAACAAAGCCCGTTACTTATTCTGTTAAACACAATTTTGCTTCTAGTTCTGTTTCTGATAAGTTTAAATGTAATAAACAAAGTTGTGTTAAGAATAAGTCTTTTAAGAAGAAATCTTGTTTTGTGTGTGGTAGTAAACTCCATCTTATTAAAGACTGTGATTATCATGAGAAAAGGATGGGTGTTTCCTATGGCCAACAGACCTTTAGACCCACATGGACTAATGTTGCTAGTATTCCTCCATTTGTTCCAAAAGATGCACATGTGAGAGCAGGTAAACCAGTTCCTGCTGGTAAGCCAAAGGTGTATGCATCTGTTTCTGCTGATAGGCTTAATAGGCCTTTTCCAGTTCCCTCTGGTGGAGGATCTTCTTCACCAGTTACTACTGGTTGGTGGAACATTAATGTTAGACTTATGCCCAATAGACCTACTAGTTCTTATTTTGAGTCATATACACCTTATGTATCTCATGTGAATATGGCACATGGTGGAATTTGAGTGGCAACTGCTGTTAAGCCCTCAACAGGTTCTTCTTGGAAAACTCAAAGGAAAAGTTCATTCTGGGTACCCAAGAAAAATAGTCTTTGTCAGGTGCATTGATTGAGGGGAGGCATAAGCCTAATGGGAGGCTTTTTGTTGTATTTTTTGTATTCTAACTATTTTTGCAGCTGTTGGATCCTTATAAGCCTAAGGGGAGGTTTAGTGTTTCTGCTGACACTACAACTGTCTTTGGTTTCTGCTGTTGCTTGATGGTATATTTTACCTGTTTTGGTTATTTTTATTCTTTCTTTATTTTATATTTATTAAAAAAAATTGTTTTATTTCTTTTGGTTTGTTAAAAAAAAAAATAAAAAAAAAAAAAAAAAAAAAAAAAGAAAAAAAAAACTCTTACATGTCCGTGTTCAGTTTCTACTCTTTCTTGCTTGCAGGTTTTGGTGTTGGTTAATTACCACACAACTCATGGTTTTCTTCTCACCATGTCTTACTGACACAAGAGTTGACTAGCCCACAGGATATGGCTTGTGGTAAAGGCTGCGGAAATCCATAAATGGTAATCAACTCACCATGATGATGACGACATTCTATCAAAGAGTTGGCTAGTCCAAAAGCAAACGGTTTTTGGTAAAGACATCTCAATTCCGTTGATAGCTGTAATGGTTTGCTCAAAATCATAGGGTCTGCATCTCACCCATGCTTAATTGCTGAGAGTTGTATGGTCATCAATTCAACATGGTTGCTGCCCTATTGGGTATCCAAAGGATTGGCTAGTCTTGAGCAAACGGCTACAGGTAAAGACATCTCAAATCCGTTTATCGTTGCTGATTTGCTAATAAATCAGATGGTTATCAGTGTACCATAGTTTTCAAACTGAAACTTTTGGCTACTCTAGTAGTGATGGCTATTGGTAAAGAGACATCAAATCCATTATTTTCAATGATTCATTGTTATGATAATGTGGCAGATCTGTTAACTAAGGCTTTTGATAGACCAAGGTTTCAACACCTTGTGGTTAATATTGGTATGCTCAACCCTTGACTGCAAAGTTTAAGGGGAGGCATAGGCCTTAGGGGAGGATTTTGGATGTAAACTTTGTATATTAGTTTATGTATTTGCTAACACTAACCAACTGATGTTCTTTTAGTTTGTTTTGTTTTGGTTTGTGTGTTTCTCTGTGTCTGTTTTGCAGTTTGCTTATATAAGTTGCAGTTTATTAGGCTTGGAGATGGACATGTAAGCTTAAAAGTTTGTTTCTACTGAAAGCATTGTACTGAAGAGAGCACATTGTTTCTACTGAAGACAAGTACTGAAGTTAAAGATGCTCATTCATTCAAATTACAGCTTACAGCTTACATTGCATACAATCAACTTCAAAAGGAAATACAAGATTTATAACTACATGATCTACTGAACCTGTACTATGTTCCTAGCATTTACTAGCTCATATCTTCTATTCCAACTGCTGGATATGCATGACCAGTATGACGAGCTAAGGATCAAAATGGGAAGGATGGATTAAGGAAACCGAAGATGATGAAGATGAATACAGCAGATTCCTTCAGCAGAATCCATGTACTTTAGCAGATTCCTTCAGCATTATTTTCAGCAGAATTCCTACTTTGAAGAATTCCCAACAATAACACTTTCAAATGACATTGTTTACGGTTTAGTCTTGATTTTGTAAAATCCTGCGAAAGAAACTATTTTTCTGTTTAAATCATAGTCTTGTAAAATCCCGTGACAATGGAAACATCCTGGTAAAAGTAAAGTGCATTTCCGGATCTGTCTCTCGGTTTATTCTTGGTTTTTTTAAATCCCGCAAAAGAATATTTCTCGGTTTAAACCATAGAATTGTAAAATCCCGTGATCATAGATTCATCCAGGAGAAAGGGAAAGTGTATTTCTGGATCTTATCTGATGCTGGTGCTACGATTTCTAATTCAAAGAAAGGATAAAGGCTGTACTTCATGTATTGGGTTATTGTTTGGAGTGTCTTCTTGGCGGTTTGGTTAGTACATGGTTTTACGGGGTTATGTGCTTTTTAACCATGGTCGGGATGAAAACCATTATCATAGTTCATTTAAAATGTCAAAGGAGGCTAGATTTGAGCTTTTAACCAGAAGATGTGACAACGGGGTTAATTCACTATTATTTTTTTTGAGGTTGAAGTGAAATATCACGGGCGAGTGTACTTAGTATCTGAAGGTATCAGGGATGGTTGGATGAAGATTCTTCAAGATCCTTGTTCGAGCTTATTATCAAAAAACGAAGACTTGGAAATCTAGTTATTGTTGGGTGATTTTTTCTTTTTCTTTTACCACTTGGGGGAATTGGGCTCTTACCACCACAAAATAACTATCACTTTAAGGAGTTACGTTGTAGTGCTCAGTGTCACATTCAATTGTGGATTTTCAAGAGGTGATGTACGTCTTATACTTGATGGTTGGTTGGTTGAAGAGTACAGAGTACTTAGAGAGTACTTAGAGATTCTATTGGAAATCGGCACCGCTCTTTGTTACATATGTGCAAGTTTAAGTCACCAGTTCGGGTTAGTTTACTTCAGGGTCAAATTCATCATATTGGGTTTTCTCCATCAGCTGTCACGACAAAGAGCCTACTGAATGATAATGGGGTTGATTACAAGTTTTGCCAAGAGAGCTGAAAAGAGAGAGATTATGACGTTTGAATACAACAGTTCAAGCCTCGTTCTCTAAAGAAAAGAAAAGTGTACGTTTCAGTGCGCTTTATCTTATGAAGAAGAGAAACCTTCTTATGACGTTTGAAATCTCCAACAGTTCAAGCCTCGTACTCTAAAGAAAAGAAAAGTGTACGTTTCAGTGCGTTGTATCTTCCGAAGAAGAAAAATCTTCTTATGACGTTTGAATACTTCAGTTAAATCCTCGCTCCTAAAGAAAGAAAAGTGTACGCTTCAGTGCGCTTTATCTTCTGAAGAAGAGAATCTTCTCAATTATGACCATTCTCATCAACATGCTTCATGCTTTTTCCATGTGCTTTCAATTATCAAGTGAACCGGACTACCGCTAATTGTTCTCTTATTCCACTTGCTTGATTATAATGACGATGGCGACATCATATGCTACCTTTGAAGGGGGGAAGTGTGAAGAGACTACATTATGCAGATATTCACTTGCTTAATCAAGAATGGCATCTCCGTATACAATTCTTGAGGGGGAGAAGAAGTGTGAAACTAGTGCATGTTGAGTTATATGAGAATAAATGGTCAAACAGCTCCTAACTCGTGTAAGAACCGAGCATCTTCTTATCGGGTCATCTTTACATGGAGTTTCTTCTAAGAGCCGTTGGTTGACATCTTCAAACGGGCTGATTTGATTAATGACAAAGTGCTTCTAGTTGTTGGGCTGATTTCTTTTATGAAAATCTTTATGTTCTTGTTTGATTGGGAGGGATCTTAGTTAAGGAGATTTGCTATATACAAGTTAACGGAAATGTATGTGGTGAGAAGAAGATGTTAACTTTCTGATCCCCAAACAACAATCTTGAAGAAGGTCGAGTCTCATATGTTCTACATTTTCTGCTGCATGGTAGAAGACTAAAGACGAGTTGCATTTGATTATCTAAAGACTTCTTCTTAATCTGGGCAATTATCAAACAGATTGTCGGTTTTGGGGAGAGCACTAATTGGTGGAAAGTGAAATGTCGAATTTAATCCCCATTTAGACTTGCTCACAATCTACAGCAAGTTGATTCTCACAGATTCATAGCTAATGATGTTCTTCTCAAAAGATTTCAAGTATTTGGGCTTACAATATGTTGCTGATTCTGAAGTGTCAAAACCAACAAGGGGGAAGGAGACACAAATCTAAACACAAAGCGAGTAAACTTGATGAACTTAATTCTTCTAAGTGATTGAAGATATCCCGGGAAGACAAATGTCATGACCGCAGAGAAACTCAAGGTTTTACTCATCAAGGCTTTTAGTGTTATTATTCCAACTACGTGGGGGAAGAGATATAATAGAAAGTTTCTGAAGATAAAAAGAGGTACACAAGTGTGTGATGATTTCGATGTCATCAAAATCATCAGGGGAGAGAGATTGTGTACATTGGGGGCGCTCAGCTGTTTCACCTGAGGGCTTAATCAGTGATTCAGAGATATAATCACTTATTCCGGAGTTGACATCCACAGAGATAGTCATCCGTAGAGATAATCGGTGATTCGGCCTGCTTCTTCAATGTTATCAGTTATTCTCTCTTTGGGCATTTAGGTACTTCGGGTTCTTGAGCTACATACACTTTCTTCAGAGGAGAGAAAAGTATACATCGGGGTTATTCTTTGGCTATCGGACTTAATCTGCTACTTCGATGGTATAAGTTTCTCTGTCTTTGGGTATATGTGTAGACGGGTTCGTGAGCTCTAGTCTAAGAGACAGACTGCATCAATTCATCTACTTAGGGGGAAGTCTTCTCTAGAAAACCTTTTGGAATGGATCGCTTCAGACTTCAGTGGAAAAGGAATTTGAGAAGAGTTATTCATATATGGGATGATACGTTGTTTTTCTTCTTGTTGATGATATAACCCCGAACGGAGAATCTCGATTATCGTTCTTAAAAGGAGCAGCGGGATTTATGTTAAATGGTGTGCTTCTCTGTGCACCTGGCTAAGGCAAGCTTGAAACAGAGCTTTGAATCTGCTCATCTAATGGATTTTTGGTTTGGGGCGAAGCTGCCAAAGTCTCTCTTTCTCAAAGGCTCGTGTTCAATCTTCTATTCTCGAGCCTCGGAAGCTTTGGTGGTGGAAGTTTAAGAGATGACGAATTCTATCTTCTAAGACGTGCTGCTCGATATCCTTATCTCAGTACTCGTATCATCATCTTCTTAATCTATATCATCTTCTCTATCTTTGTAAATATTTATCAAAAACCAAATACAAAAATATAAAACCAACAAAAAGAAAATAGAAAATTATAAAACCAACAAAAACCCATAAAAATCAGAAAATTTGAAAAAAAATACAAAACATATGTTTTCTCAAGACATGTATTCTGATACCGATAACATCTGTAGTCTTAGAAATGTCATTCAATAATGGCACGGGACCATAGATGAAGTTCGAGCAGGATGTGTAAATATTCTTTTTCAAAACATGTCACAAAAAAAAATAAATAAAAAAAAAAAAAAACAAAAAACTATGGCTTGCAGTTTCTTCTGACTGTGACCCGCGCTTAAAACATGGCTTGCTATTATTTCTGATAGCAACCCACTCTTCAAGGAAGGAAAGTGCTACGCTTAAACGATTTTCAAAAATTTCGTGCACTTATCTTAAAACTAATTAAGGAAAGTATGTCGAAGGACTGCTGTTCCTACTCAAATATTTTTCCTTCTAAAATTTTTCAGAAAAATATTTGTTTTAACTAAATGGTGGAAATTGAGTTGCTTGAAAATCAATCATAATCAGAATTTTCATATAATTTGAAAACTCAATCAATGACTTCAGCGCTTTTAAACTTTTCAGAAAATGAGTCATTGATTGAGGGGGAGAATGTTTTCAAATTTATATCATCTAACGAGCTTATCCAATTATCCTATATACTTAAATGTAAAACATGTTAACCTACATTGAATGACTAGGTGCCTAGGATATGATTGTTAGGTTTAGATGATTAGAGTTTGACAAACACATAATCCCATACCTTTGTATGATTTGATTGATATGTTGAATTGACTTTTATTAGTCGATTGCTATTTGGGTGTTGTCGACCACCATATATCTGTATGTCTACTAACATATGCAGGTATACTGGCATACAAGAATGTTCCCGATCCGGATCCCACAAATGAAGATGATTGGATGCCGAATGGAAAGGGTAACTACCTCTTGGGTCGACAAAAGAAGAAATGGAGCTTAATTGGATCTCTATTCAGAGTTGGCATGATATATGCAACGTCAGAGGTCCTTCTGCATCAGCAGATGGTTTTCTTCATCATCAAAAAAAGAAACGGAGCTTAATTTGACCTCCATGGAGAGTTGGCATGAAAAAAGGCAACGTAAGAGGTCTCACTGCATTAGCAGATGTTTTTCTTCCAACCCTCACCAACAAAAACAAAAGCAGCTCAACCACCTAACGTATCTTTCTGCAGGAAAAATATTGTTTTGAAAAATGGAAAAATATTGGTTTTGAAAATAAATTGGACTGAATTTTGAAAATCACCGGACTTCATTTTATCAAAACTTAAGTCACTCAATCATCGACTACGGTCATCGATTGAGGGGGAGAGTGATTTAAAATAAAATATTTTCAATCGATATTTCTTCATAAAAGGTCTGGTTGTACAATAATAAGTGGTGATCTAAAGATTTAATGTTATGTCATGGTATGATTTTCTTTAAAACTCAAAGATCTTACAAAATGAAATTTTTTCTGTTCTTGTTTGATTGTGAAATTGTTTTATTTTACTTAAAGGTCTCTTAAAAACTATCATACCTGACACTAACAATCTTTAATGTCTATAATTGGTCCTCATCAGTCAATTTCAAAAATTAAATCAAGCCACGTCTTTCCCCAAAATCTTTTAAATGATTTAAATCAATTGGGATCACAAATCTCAAAAGGTTTGAAATTTTTGATCGGGGGAGAGATCGTGATTTAAATCTCAAATTTGTTTAAATGGAATTGGTTTTAGTCCTTTAAAGGCACTCCTGCCTCCATGTGCCAAACGATTTCAATATATGATGCACATGATTGAGGAGGGGCATTTATCCAAAAACAAGATGAGTATTTAAACAAGAACACATTTTCTCCCATGTTTTCTAAACCTTATTAAATCACTTGGGATCCAAAATCTCAAAGGGTTTGATATTTTTGATCGGACGAGAATTTGTGATTTAATAATGAAATTTGATAAATGATGATCGACTTGATTCAAAAGTGCATGCTGCTCTCCCATATGTGCTAAACGCTTTCGAATCTCGAAGCACATATTGAGGGGGAGCATTTAAAAAAAATAAACTTTCAAGGTACAATGATTTCTATGTTTTAACATAAGTACCTTGATTGATTTTCTAAATGGTTTCTTAATGGATTTTGTGATCGTGGATGTACTTCAAATGAATTCCTTCCTCTATGTGCGAAATGATTTTCAAATATCCAACGCACATTTTGAGGGGGACAATTTACCAAAGAAAATCAAATGGCTTTTTCCATGGAAATTGTGATCAAGAATTTATTTCAAAAGAACTCTTGCCTCCATGTGCTAAACAATTTATAAAATCATATGCACATGTTCAGGGGGAGCTTTTCTAAAAGATCAAAACAATTAAGGTACAAAATGCTTTGATATTATATCACAAGTACCTTGATTGATTTTCCAAATAATTTTTCAATTGGTTTCGAGAAGGAAAGAACAATACCAAAACACCGACCAATTTAGTTAATGCATGGTGTTATAAGGATGGTTAGGTTAGGTATTCGTTCCCACGATCCCGCCAGAGCCAGAGGGATCTACCCAGGAACAATCCACTAGATAGTATAGAAGTCCTTAGGCATGATGAAAAAAGGAGAAAAGTGAGAAATGGGAAGAGTGCGGACTAAGACAAAGCTAGTACTGGAATAAACCCAACAAGGTTCTAGTAATGAAGTCTCGGTAAGCACTGAAGGGGTTGAAGAATGAAAAAGAATTAAATGTGAAAAGGGTGAAAACAAATAGCCCTCCAATAATTCAGCCTTAGGGCAGAAACCAGGTTCAATTCATATGCTACTGGTGGTGACAAAGATAACACTGGTATTGAAGACAAGACATCATGGACCCAGTGATGCACTGCACTAAACTTCCCAAGCCACTCAAGTTCCTCTTAAAAGGACTTGTTTCATTCTCACGGGGAACCTACAAAATCTATCGACTTTCTCTTAGAGACTGTTGATATTGAAGAAGGAGACCCTCTCCCTAGTCTCCGGCATAGGAACCAAATGTGCACAATTGATTCTAGAGCCAAGAGATCATCCACGATATCTCATTAGGACAAAAAAAAATTAATGAAGACTTGCTGTTTCACACAATGTGGAAAGTAAGAATATATTAAGAGTCCTATGCATTATCCTTGTGGTATTGCCAGAACATCCGAGTGATATGTAACATATTCACAATGAAGATGGAAATCCTTCTAGAGCCAACATCAAACAAGCTCTTGGTGGGTGACATGTGAGATATTTTCATAAGATCAAGCTTGTCACAACTGGACAGAAACGATGGGGCGATTCATTCTTGAATCAACCTTGGTCCAGGAAACGAATTGAAGAATACGTTTGGAAAAACCATTCGATGTGCAAATCTCTTCTTTTCTCTAGCACATCGAATGTGTATTCATTTACAAACACAAAAAGTATCTCTGATTGAAAAAATACTTTTGGAAAAACCGTTCGATGTGCGAATCCCTTCTTTTCTCTAGCACATCGAATGTGTACTATTTTCAAATACAAAAAGTATTTATGATTGAAAATTGATCTTTCTCATAAAACTTCGTCGTATTGCAAAACTCTTTCTTCTAAGCAATACGCGATTGTTTTTCAAATCAATTTTTTATCAATCAGTGAATCTCAATTCACTGGTTCACTCACTCCTTGTTGTCTTCTTTGAGACGTTCCGGTTTAAGAACAGCTAGAACAGCTGTGAAACCCTGTCAAGGAGATTCTTAGGAATCCTACCTGATCACAGGCAGTACTTGTACTGATCAATAGGGAACCGTGGGCCGCGTACCTTAATTCAACGAAAGTGATCAAAGATACTTTCGTGTGTTTTATTGCTAACTGTTGTTTGCAGGTACATTTGGACGGTAGCAGCTGATCAGAATTGAGAAGTCAATCCAAAGCCGCATGCTCACATCATCCACACTAAATTAAAGAACATCATGACAAGTGCCTATCTACATAACCTGGCTCAGATATTTTTAGATACTATGCTTGTACTATGCTGCTGCAAATATCTTGAACCAGTAAAAGCTTCTGCTACTCTGATGAAAAGATGTCATGATCCATAATGTGTGAGCATGTCGGTCCGAAAGTCACAACTTCACATGATGGCAACACAATAAAGGGTGATCCATAGATTTACTGTGGCTGATGATCTCAATGAAAACTCGAAGATCATCAAAGATGTGGATCAGTTAAAGGCCTCCACTAAAAGTACAAACCTATGCGGACTTTGAAGAATCGCTACTCAAGCACAAAGAATACGGAATTTGAAGAATTGAATTCTACGAGCTTGGAACTAAAGACAAAGAAAGAATGCTAGGATGCAAAATGTATTTCATGGGGTGACCTCCCTTAGGGGGAGATTGTTAGGAATTGGAAATTCCATGTGAAAGTGTCGGTCACCTCAATTATGGTCTAGCATATGTTAGCTCGTCGACTTGTAGTTATTTACGTTGTTTTGTAGTTAATTAGTTAATTAGTAGCGTAGATTAGTTTAGACTAACACCGTGGAGGAAGGACGGGTCTTTACCCACTGTATGCCTGATCCAAAGTCCGACAGGAGGACGTGTTAGTTTGTAACTATAAATACCCTTCCCTCTAAGGGAAGGGTGTTGTTTTCTTGGAATCTAACCTTTCACATTTTGTATTACAACTCTCTTTCAAGAAACATCCTCTCTACTCTCTTCATCTCTCTAATGGCTTTCTTATATCATCATAATCCTAGACCACCCGAATCATCAAACAACATATTATTTACGATCCTACAGGTTACTTGAGTTTGAGGCTTAAACATGTTCATGGAAATCCAATTTTCTTTAGTGTAATCATGGGGTTTGATCGTTATGTTTTGCTTTTTACACTGAGGATCTTTTAGCTTCTTATCCATTTTCTCCATAGAGGCATCTTCTAATTTTCAATCCTCTTCCGTGTTTCCAACACATGACGGTGTTTGCCTAGGCTTGAGGATCTCATTACCATCATATACAATTGTATGGAAAGCTTTATCCTTTTTACAGTACTCGGGATTTGGCTCCTCTACTAGGGGAATACTATGCTTATCGCTTAAGACTCTGTGCTTAGTGATCATGTGAGCAGTCTGAATGGTATTCCCTTGTACGTACAACTTGTTTTCAAGCTTGTTTTTCAAAGTTTTTAGGTTGGAAAAATCAGTTAAAAGTTTTGATTCCTTAGCATTAAATTCCTGTTTAAGCACTTTAACATTTTCTTGAAGTTTTGGCTTTTGCTTAACAGTTTTGTTTAGTTTGTCTTTTAAGGAATCTAGCTCTTGTTTTAATATTTCTTCCCTAAAATTACTTTTTCTAATAATTGTACGCATTTGGTCATCCATTTCCTGCTCACGAGTAGTTAACTCAAACTTAGCACGTTGTTCATAAATGGCAACTTGTTCTTTATAGGCATTCAGTTCAGATATAACAGAATCTTCAGGGGCACATGCAGTGTATTCATCAAAAACATAGTCATCATTGACTGCAGAAGATGCATCGCTTGGTACGATCTCACTTTCACTTTGTATCACATATTGATCATATGGGACAATATTACTATTACCCACATTATCAATATCTGATTCATTAGTTTCATGTGATTGTACTTTGTTATGCATCTCTTGCTCATCAACTTCATCGTATAGTTTTAATACCTCTGAAATGGTTGAATCTTTGGATGGACCAGCCTGTTGTGGTGATGAGACCTTTTGAGAGACCATTGGTGAAATGCTAGCCATGAAGATTGTCTGGGCAGTAGGTTCATCATCGACATCAGAGTCAAATGCATCACACTCAGCAACTTGAAAGGCATTTTGATGATTGTGACCTATTTCCTGAATTGGCTGCTCATCCACATCAGCATCATAGGTCTTGGCATTTCCCTCAGCAAGCAACAGCAACTCTTCTTCATCCAAAACCGCTCCATCGTCTGAGCTTGCACCACAGCATCTTGTTCTGAAATACTGCATTTTGAGGGCGTTTTGGAGATGTGCAGTTCCTTGCAATATGTCCTTCACCACCACAGTTGTAGCACTTGATTGGCTTTCCTTATCCTTGATTTGCATTCCTTCCACGGTTGATTAGCACATACCCTCCACCTACTCCACCCTTCCTTGTTCATGTCTTCCTTGCACTGGTTGCACCATGATCTTACCATCTCTGACAATAGCATGATTGTGTAGATTGGATGCACTTCTGATATCATTGTTAGTGTGTGGAGTGAGGTTCTGATTTTGCTTAACCATAAGAGCCAGTTGATTGATGAAATGTTCCATGATTGTGTTTGGGTCTGGAGGCTTATATGATGGATCTGGAATGAGCTTGTGGTTACCGTTACCCATTGGTATGACTTGAGAAGCTTTGTTTGTATTTCCTACATTTGATGAGCTTGCATCTCCATGATTAGCTTTGAACTTTTCAAGAATCATTCATTCAAACATAGCATGATTCTCATTCTGAAGTAGGAAGGCATACAATTGCTCATAGTTGTTGTGCCTTAATCCTTTGGTTAGTTTAACTTAGGTGACAAATTTGTGCCATTCGGGATTCATGTTGTTCACAAACTTTGAATTGAGTTGAATATTTGGCATGGTCATTTTGATATTCCTCATATCATTCACAAGTTTTTGGAACCTCACATAGTATACAGTGACACTTTCTCTAGGGTTCATCTTGAAGTTCTCAAAATCATCATACAATTGAGATTCCCTGTCTTCTTTGGTCAATCCAGAATCAGAGAAAATCATCTTAACATTGTCCCAAACTACCTTGGCTTCAGTGTTGTGATTGATTAACTTGTAGATGTCTTTTGGTAGATCCTGAAGTATAATGTTTGAAGCCCTGATATCAGCATCATATCTCTTTTTCTCCTTTTCATTGAGCTCATCATACGTCTTTGGTCTGTCCAAACCTGAGATCACTGAACCATCCATAGCAGTTTCAAGTATGTCTCTGGTAGTCTCAATCTGATAAGCTCCTTCATCAATTGATTTGAGAATGTTAATCCCATTTTCCTTTCCCAAACAGTACAACCTAATTCGTTGAGCCCATGAGTCATAATCAGTTATGTCAAGCACAGGAGGACGAGTGTCGGTTCCAGCAGCTTGAATGTCATCAGCAACAGAAGAGACGATAGTAGGTACGTTGTTAGACATGATTACAGATTCTACAGGATTTTACTATTCTTTGATTAAACCGGGAAATTGAATCTTTCACGGGATTTTACAAAATCAAAAGAACAACCGTAAAATGTAGCATGAAGAAGTGACAAGTCTCGATAGACAAAGTAGGAACTTGACAAGTCGCACCCTAACCAACTCGCTTTGAGGTCAACTCGCTTAATCAACTCGCTTAGTGGACAACACGCTTTGAGGTCAACTCGCTTAAAAGGCAAGTCGCATAAAGAGACAACTCGCTTAATAGCCAATTCGCATAAACCAACTCGCTTAGAGCACAACTCGCATAGAACACAAGAACACAAGTCGCTTAAGAGACAACTCGCTGAAACAGACAACTAGCTTTCAAAGAAACTAGCTTAGGCGACAACTCGCTTAAGTAACAACTCGCAAAGATGGCAACTCGCTTCAAGCAACACCCCAACTCGCTTCAAAGAAAGGTTATACGAGGCTCAACTCGCTTAGTACAACTTTCAAAAACAGCCACTTTACAATCCAAAAAAAACAACCCAACCACGATGATTCAAGCCTTCCAATTCAAAACCTAAGCACATATGATGATTCAAAACACAAAAGTACAATCAAAATCCAAACTTTAACACTAGAAATGATCCAAATGATTCAAACTCTTCTAAACACTTTTAACCCCAAAAACCTTATGAAATCCACTAAAACCAAGAACATGAAAGATGAGTGATCAAACTATGGCTCTTGATACCAATTGTAAGCTATTGGACTTCATAAACACATACCACAAATCATATAAGAGGCGTATGAAAGGGTTTAGAGAGAGAAAGTTTTAGAGAGAGAAAGGGAAGAGAGTTGAGAAGTATGTGAAACAAAGAAAAATGGTATTGAACCTCCAACCCTCTACCTTGGGAGGTAGAGGGTATTTATAGTGTCTTACAAAGTACGCCTCCTACGGGCTGTGGATCAGGCATACAGTGGGTAAAGACCCATCCGTCCTCTACGGTGTTACATATTAGACTACTTATTAACATAACAAAACTACGACTACGAGCTTTCTAACGAGTACATATACTTGAGGTGACCGACTCTTTAACTCATGGATTTTCAAAATCCTAACAATTAATCATCAACAACATACCTTATGAATATAGTGTACTACTTTTGCTTTTGTTTCACTGATGATATAAAAACAATAAATATAACAAACATAAAACAATAATACAAAACATCACAATAATACAAAAACAATACATACAATATAAACAATATGGATCATATATATATAATAATCAAAAACATAACTTCTGAATCTCCAAAACGTCTTTGTGGCTGCATAACAATACAAACAATATAAACAATATGGATGATATATATATATATATATATATATATATAAAATAATAATAATCAAAAACATAACTTCTGAATCTCCTAAACTTTTACCATGATTATTTACTAATGGAATAGAATCAATACAAATAAACATTATACAATAACTTACAAAAACAATCATATATAAATTAATCAATAAACAATATGGATCATATATATATATATATATATATATATATATATATATGTATATATATATATATATATATATATATATATATATATATATATAATAATCAGAAACACACCTTCTAAATATCCTAAACGTCTTTGTGGCTGCAACATACCTTCTGAATCTCGTGAAGAACTTTTGCTTTTGTTTCGCTGATGATAGAAAAATAGTAAATATAACAAACGCCAAACAGTAATACAAAACATCACAATAATACAAAAGCAATACAAACAATATAAACAATATGAATCATATATATATAATAATCAAAAACATAACTTCTGAATCTACTAAATGTCTTTGTGGCTGCATATACACCTTAAAGATTAGGATAAGATTTTATAGAATCGTACATATAATCAAATTGTTAACACGCCCTAAATATAGGCCTATAATATATCACGATATATATTTTCCTAATATATTCTCATATATTTAAGGAGATAAATATGAACAAAAAAGAAAGAAACATTTAAACCATTACAAAAACAGTTGTGTATATAGATTATGATTTGGAGTTGTAGGATATTGGTTATTGTTTTAATCAAAGAATATGTATGAGGATTGAATCAACCAAGAAGATTTTAGAGAGAGAGATAGGTGGGATACTTTCTAGAGAGAGAAAGAGATGAGAGAAAAAGAAGTTGTATGATTAGAGAAATGAAAGCACCAACCCTCTCCACATATGGAGAGGGCTATTTATAGTTCTTACATATTACGCCACCTACGGGCTGTGGATCAGGAATACATTGGGTAAAGACCCGGTTCTTCCTTCACGGTGTTGCTCTAAACTAACTAACTAACTAATAAATAACGTAATGTCTACGAGCTAACATATGCTAGACAATAGTTGGGGTGATCGACACTTCACATGGAATTTCTAATTCCTAACAATCTCCCCTTAAGGGAGGTCACACCATGATTTACATTTCGGATCCTAGCATTCTATTTTATCTTCAGTCTTGAGCTCGTAAACTTCAATTATTCAAAATTTTCATTCTTTGTGCTTTAGTAGTGATTTTTTCAAAGTCCGACTGCTTTGTACTTTTAGTGGAGGTCTTTTATTGATCCACATTTGGTGAGTTTTGAGCCAGTTTGGAGATCATCAGCCACAGCAAATCTCTGACTCATCCTTTTGTTGTATCACCATAATGTGAAGTAGTGACTTTTGGACAGACATGCTCATATTTTGGATCATGATATCTTCTTATCAGAGTAGCGGAAGCTTTTATTGATTCATAATATTTCCAGCATCGTAGAAGAAGCATGGATTGAAAATATCAGAGCCAGTTGATGAAGATATGCACTTATCATGATTTCTTTAGAAGTGAATGTAATGTGTGAGCATGCGGCTGTGGATTGACTCCTCAATTCTGATCAGCTGCAATCGTCGGGTGTTCCTGCATAAAATAGTTAGCAATAAAGCACACGAAAGTGTCTTTGATCACTTTTGTTGAGTTGAGGTACACGGCCCACGATTCCCCGTTGATCAGTACAAGTACTGCCTGTGATCAGGTAAAATTCCGAAGAATCTCCTTGACAGGGTTTCGCAGCTGCTCTAGTAGTTCTCAAGCCGGAACGTCTCAAAGAAGACAACACGGAGTGAGTGAACCAGCAAATTGAGATTCTTGAAGAAAGAGTTTTGCAATACGACAAAGGTTTTATGTTGGCCCTAGAAGGATTTCCATCTTCATCGTGAATATTTTACATATCACTCGGATGTTTTGGCAATACCACAAGGATAATGCGTAGGACTCTTATTATATTCTTACTTTCCACATTATTAATTTTGTGTCCTAATGAGATATTGTGGATGATCTCTTGGCTCTAGACTCAATTGTGCATATTTAGTTCCTATGTCAGAGACTAGAGAGAGGGTCTCCTTCTTCAATATCAACAATCTCTAAGAGAAAGTCGATAGATTATGTCGGTTCCCCGTGAGAATGAAACAAGCCCTTTTAAGAGGAACTTGAGTAGCTTGGGAAGTTTAGTGCAGTGCGTCACTAGATCCATGATGTCTTGTCTTCAATACCAGTGTTACCTTAGTAACCACCAATAGCATATGAGTTGAACCCGGTTTCTGCCCTCAGGTTGAATTAATAGAAGGCTATTTCTTTTCACCCTTTTCACATTCAATTCTTTTTCATTCTTCAACCCCTTCAGTGCATACCGAGACATCATAACTAGAACCTTGTTGGGTTTATTCTAGTACTAGCTCAGTCTCAGTCCGCACTCTTCCCATATTCTCATTTTTCTCCTTTTATCATCATACCTAAGGACTCTACACTATCTAGTAGATTGTCCCTGAGTAGATCCCTCCGGCTCTGGCGGGATCGTAGGAACGAATACCTAACCTAACCATCCTTATTAGACCATGCATAAAATAAATTGGTCGGTCTTTTGGTATTGTTCTTTCCTTCATGAGACCAATTGAAAAATCATTTGGAAAAACAATCAAGGTACTTGTGATACGAGACCAAAGCATTTTGTACCTTAATAGTTTTGATCATTTAGAAATGCTCCCCCTCAACATGCGCATATGATTTTGAAATTGTTTAGCACATGGAGGCAAGAGTTCTTTGAAATAATTTCTTGATCACAATTTTCGTAAGAAAAGCCATTTGAATTTCTTTGGTAAATTCTCCCCCACAATATGTGCGTAGGATATTTTAAATCATTTTATCAAATTGAGGAAAGAGTTCTTTTTAGGTACATCCACGATCACAAAAGCTATTAAGAAACCATTAGAAAATCAATCAAGGTACTTTATGTTGAAACATAGAAATCTTTGTACCTTGAGAGTTAATTTTCTTTTTGAAATGCTCCCCCTCAATATGTGCTTTGAGATTCGAAAGCGTTTAGCACATATGGGAGAGCAGCATGCACATCTGAATCAAAATGATCACCTTTTATCAAATTTCATTATTAAATCACAAATTCTCCCCCGATCAAAAATATCAAACCCTTTGAGATTTTGGATCCCAAGTGATTTAATAAGGTTTAGAAAACATGGGAGAAAATGTACTTGATTTAAAAAACTCATCTTGTTTTTGGATAAATGCTCCCCCTCAACATGTGTATTATGTATATTGAAATCGTTTGGCACATGGAGGCAGGAGTGCCTTTGAAGGACTAAAACCAATTCCATTAAAACAAATTTGAGATTTAAATCACGATCTCTCCCCCAATCAAAAATATCAAACCATTTGAGATTTGTGATCCCATCTGATTTAAATCATTTATAAAAGTTTTGGGGAAAGATGTGGCAAGATTTGATTTTGAAAAATGACAGATAAGGACCATTTTAAGATATTAAACATTGTTAGTGTCAGGTATGATTGTTTTAAGAGATCTTTAAGTAAAATAAAACAATTTCACAATCAAACAAGAACAGAAAAAATTTCATTTTGAAAGATCTTTGAGTTTTAAAGAAAAACATACCATGACATAACATTAAATCTTTAGATCACAACTTTATTTCGTACAAACCGGACTTTTTATGAAGAGATATCATTTGAAATTACTTTATTTTAAATCACTCTCCCCCTCAATCGATGACCGTAGTCGATGATTGAGTGACTTAAGTCTTGATAAAATGAAGTCCGGTGATTTTCAAAATTAAGTCCAATATATTTTCAAAACCAATTTTTTTCCATTTTTCAAAACAATATTATTTAAAAAAAAATTAAAAGATGGTATCATCACATATGTCCCTGCACAAAGATACGTTAGGTGGTTAATCTGTTTTTGTTGTTGTTGTAGGATCGATAATATTATTGTGTTGATGATTCGGGTGGTCTTGGATGATCAAAATACGTCTTTGCCATTAGAGAGAGAAAGTAGATAGAGAGGGTGTTCTTGCTAGAGACTTGGTTTACACAAAGGAAAGTTTAGATTGAATGAGAAGCACCACCCCTTCCATGGATGGAATGGGTATTTATAGTTACAGATTACGCGACCTCCTATCGGCCTGTGGATCAGGCATACAGTGGGTAAAGACCCGTCCTTCCTCCACGGTGTTGCTCTAAACTAAACTACGCTACAAACTAACTAATAAACTGCTAAATAACCTAACTAATAACAAGTCTACGAGCTAACTTATGCTAGATAATATTTGGGGTGACCGACTCTTCACTTATGGAATTTCCAATTCCTAACAATCTTCCCCTAAGGGAGGTCACCCCATGTTTTACATTTTGAATCCTAGCATTCTATTCTTGACTTTGTTCTTGAACTCGTAGACTTCAATTCTTCAATTCTGCAATCTTTGTGCTTAAGCAGCGATTCTTCCAAGTCCGCATAGATTAGTACTTTATGTGGAGGCCTTTGAATTGATCCACATCTTTGATGATCTTCGAGCTTTGATTGAGATCATCAGTCACAGTAAATCTCTCTAGATCATCCATAGTTGTGTTGCCATCATGTGAAGTTGTGACTTTTGGACCGACATGCTCACACTTTTGAATCATGACATCTTTCCATCAAAGTAGCGGAAGCTTTTACTGGTTCATGATATTTGCGGCAGTGTAGCAGAAGCATAGTATGAAAATATCAGAGCCAGGTTCTGTAGATATGCACCAGTCATGATTTCTTCAATTAAGTGTGGATGCTGTGAGCATGCGGCTTTGGATTGACTCCTCAATTCTGATCACCTGCAACCGTCCAAATGTACCTGCAAACAACAGTTAGCAATAAAACACACAAAAGTGTCTTTGATCACTTTCGTTGAATTGAGGTACACGGCCCACGGTTCCCCGTTGATCAGTACAAGTACTGCCTGTGATCAGGTAGAATTCTGAGGAATCTCCTTGACAGGGTTTCGCAGTTGTTCTAGCCGTTCTCAAACCAGAACGTCTTAAAGAAGACAACACGGAGTGAGTGAACCAGCAAATTGAGATTCACTGATTGATGAAAAATGATTTGACAAACAATCACTTATTGCTTGAAGAAAGAGTTTTGCAATACGACGAAGGTTTTATGAGAAAGATCAATTTTCAATCAAAATACTTTTTGTATTAGAGAATGAGTACACATTTGATGTGCTAGAGAAAAGAAGAGATTCGCACATCGAACAGTTTTTCCAAAAGCATTTTTTCAATCAGAGATACTTTTTGTGTTTGAAAACATGAATACACATTCGACGTGCTAGAGAAAAGGAGGTTTGCACATCGAACGGTTTTTCCAAAAGTATTCGTCAATTCCAATCCTGGACCAAGGTTGATTCAAGATTGTATCTCCCCATCGTTTCTATCCAGTTGTCACAAGCTTGATCTTTTAGAAAAGATCTCACATGCCACCTACCAAGAGCATGTTTGATGTTGGCTCTAGAAGGCTTTCCATCTTCATCGTGAATATATTTG
Source organism: Chrysanthemum makinoi (assembly GCA_910596185.1). Lineage (NCBI taxonomy): Eukaryota > Viridiplantae > Streptophyta > Magnoliopsida > Asterales > Asteraceae > Chrysanthemum > Chrysanthemum makinoi. Next base: position 75,332,486 of record OU343220.1, read on the forward strand.
ATATATCACTCGGATGTTCTGGCAATACCACAAGGATAATGCGTAGGACTCTTAATATATAATCACTTTCCACATTATGTGAAACAGCAAGTCTTCATTAATTTTGTGTCCTAATGAGATATTGTGGATGATCTCTTGGCTCTAGACTCAATAGTGCACATTTGGTTCATATGCCGGAGACTAGGGAGAGGGTCTCCTTCTTCAATATCAACAATCTTTAAGAGAAAGTCGATAGATAATGTCGGTTCCCCGTGAGAATGAAACAAGCCCTTTTAAGAGGAACTTGAGTAGCTTGGGAAGTTTAGTAAAGTGCGTCACTGGGTCCATGACGTCTTGTCTTCAATACCAGTGTTACCTTGGTAAACACCAGTAGCATATGTATTGAACCCGGTTTCTGCCCTAAGGTTGAATTATTGGAGGGCTATTTCTTTTCACCCTTTTCACATTCATTTCTTTTCATTCTTCAACCCCTTCAGTGCTTACCGAGACTTCATTACTAGAACCTTGTTGGGTTTATTCCAGTTCTAGCTCTGTCTCAGTCCGCACTCTTCCCATATTCTCATTTTTCTCCTTTTTTCATCATACCTAAGGACTCTATACTATCTAGTGGATTGTCCCTGGGTAGATCCCTCCGGCTCTGGCGGGATCGTGGGAACGAATACCTAACCTAACCATCCTTATAACACCATGCATAAAGTAAATTGGTCGGTCTTTTGGTATTGTTCATTTCTTCTTAAAACCAATTGAAAAATCATTTGGAAAAACAATCAAGGTACTTGTGATACGAGATCAAAGCATTTTGTACCTTAATAGTTTTGATCATTTAGAAAACCTCCCCCTCAACGTGTGCATATGATTTAGAAATTGTTTAGCACATGCAGGCAAGAGGACTTTGAAATATTTTCTTTGATCACAATTTTCATAGAAAAAGCCATTTGATTTTCTTGGTAAATTCTCCCCCTCAATATGTGAATAGGATATTTGTAATCATTTTATCACATAGAGGCAAGAGTTCTTTGAAGTACTTCCACGATTGCATTGCCATACAGAAAACCATTTAGAAAATCAATCAAGGTACCTTTTGATAAAACATTTCAATCTTTGTACCTTGATAGTTAATTTTCTTTTGAAATGCTCCCCGTCAATATGTGCTTCGAGATTCGAAAGCGTTTAGCACATATGAGAGAGCAGCCTGCACAATTGAATCAAAACGATCACCTTTTATCAAATTTCATTATTAAATCACAAATTCTCCCCCGATCAAAAATATCAAACCCTTTGAGATTTTGGATCCCAAGTGATTTAATAAGGTTTAGAAAACATGTGAGAATATGTGCCTGATTTAAAAACTCATCTAGTTTTAGATAAATCCTCCTCCTCAACATGTGCATCATATATTGAAATCGTTTGGCACATGGAGGCAGGAGTGCCTTTAAAGGACTAAAACCAACTCCATTTAAACAGATAAGAGATTTAAATCACTATCTCTCCCCCGATCAAAAATTTCAAACCTCTTGGGATTTGTGATCCCAATTGATTTAAATCATTTAGAAAATTTTGGGGAAAGACGTGGCAAGATTTAATTTTGAAAAATGACAAATGGGAACAGATTTAAACATTAAAGATTGTTCGTGTCAGGTATGATTGTTTTAAGAGATCTTTAAGTAAAATAAAACAATTTCACAATCAAACAAGAACTGAAAAATTTTCATTTTGAAAGATCTTGATTCTAAAGAAAAATCATACCATGACATAACATTAAATCTTTAGATCACCACTTTATTACGTACAAACGGACTTTTTGATGAAATGTCGTTTGAAAATATTTTATTTGAAATAACTGAAGATTTGACAAAATAAAGTCCGGTTGATTTCAAAACTTTAAATCCGATTTATTTTCAAAACAACATTTTTCCTTTTTCAAAAACAATATATTTCAAAGTTTTAGAAAAATGGTATTATCACTATTATCCCTGCACAAAGATACATTAGGTGGTTGAGCCGCTTTTGTTGTTGTTACTGTAGGTTGGAAGAAAAACCGTCTGCAGATGCAGTGAGACTTCATACGTTGCATTTTAATGCCAACTGAGGTCAAATTAAGCTTCGTTTCTTCATTTGCTTATGAAGAAAACCATCTGCTGATGCAGTAAGACCTCTTACGTTGCATTTTAATGCCAACTGAAGTCAAATTAAGCTCCGTTTCTTCAATCACTTAGAAGAAAACCATCTGCTGATGCAGTGAGACCTCTTACGTTGCATTTATGCCAACTCTCCTTGGAAGTCCAATTAAGCTCCGTTTCCTCATTTGTCGAACCAAGATATAGTTACCCTTTCCTTTTGGCATCCAATCATCTTCAATTGTGGGATCCGGATCGGGAACATTCTTATATACCAATATACCTGCATACGTTAGTGAACACACATAAAGATATATGGTGGTCGACATCACCCAAACAACAATCGACTAATTAAAGTCAATTCAACATAACAATCAGATCATAAAAGGTATGCGAATAATGTGTTCATCAAACTATAATCATCTAATCCTAACAATCACATCCTAGAAACCTAGTCCTTCAACATAGGCAATTATATTTTACAGATAAGCACGTAGGATGAACAAGAAAGTCCGCTAGATGATGTAAATTTGAAAACATTCTCCCCCTCAATCAATGACTCATTTTCTAAAAAGTTTAAAAGCGCTGAAGTCATTGATTGAGTTTTTAATTATTATGAAAACTCTGAATCTGATTGATTTTTCAAGCAACTCATTTTCCACCATTTTGTTAAAACAAATATTTTTCTGAAGAATTTTAGACGGAAAAATATTTGAGTAGGAACAGCAGTCCTTCGACATACTTTGCTCATTATGTTTTAGGATAAGTGCACGAAATATTTGAAAAATGGTTTAGCGCAACACTTTTCTTCCTTGAAAAACGGGTTGCCATCGTAAATAATAGCAAGCCATTGTTTAAGCGCGGGTTACAGTCAGAAGTAACTGCAAGCCATATTTGAGACATGTTTTGCAAAAGAATATTTACACCTCTTGCTCGAACTTCATCTATGGTCCCGTGCCATTATTGAATTACATTTCTAAGACCGCAGATGTTATCGATACCAGAAGACATGTCTTGAGAAAACATATTTTTTGAATTTTTCAAAATTTTCTGATTTTTATGAATTTTTGTAGGTTTTATAATTTTCTATTTTCTTTTTGTTGGTTTTATATTTTTGTATTTTGTTTTTTGAAAAATATTTACAAAGATAGAGTAGATGATATAGTTTAAGAGAATGATGATACGAGTACCGAGATAAGGATATCGAGCAGCCCCGTTGTAGAAGATAGAAGTCATCATCCCTAAAATTTCACCACCAAAGTTTCCGAGGCTCTTGCTTTGAAGAAAGAAATTGAACCATCTGAAAGTGAGACTTTGGCAGCTCCCCCCCAAACCGAAAATCCTTTAGCTGAGCAGATTCAAAGCTTTCTTTCAAGCTTCCATTAGCCAGGTGCACATTGAAGCACACCATTATCATAAATCCCTCTGCTCCTTTTAAGACCGATAATCGAGATTCTTCATTTGGGGTTATATCATCAAGAAGAAGAACAGCAACGTATCATCCCACTCATAAATAATCTTCTCAAATTTCATAGCCACTGAAGTCTGACGCAATCCATTCCAAAAGGTGTCAAGAGAACAATTCCCCCAAGTAGTTGAATTGATGCAGTCAGTCTCTTTGTATAATGCTCAAGAACTCACCCAAATACACATCATGAGGGGAATGAAAACACCTTCCCATGTTCACATTTTTCTTCCCTGATGATCGTGTATGAAGCTCAAGAACCCGAAGTACACCAATACCCAAGAGCTCTCCCGAATACACATCATGAGGGGAATGAAAACACCTCCACAATGTTCACATTTTTCTTCCCTGATGACCGTGTATGAAGCTCAAGAATCCGAAGTACACACATTCCTACCTAAAGAATAACTGATAACACCTCCCTCATGTCATACATTTATCTCCCCTGAATATGTCATACTTGTGTACCTCTTTTATCTTCAGAAACTTTCTCTTACATCTCTTCCCCCACATAGTTGGAATAAGAATACTAAACGCCTTGATGAGTAAAACCTTGAGTTTCTCTGCGGTAATAACATTTGTCTTCCCGGGATATCTTCAATTACTTAGAAGTATTAAGTTCATCAAGTTTACTCGCGTTTAGATGCTTGTCTCCTTCCCCTTTTCTAGTTTTGACACTTCAAGTCAAGAAATCATTATAAGCCCCGTATACTAGAAATTTGTTGAGAAGAACACTTGAACTCTTGTGAGAATCAACTTGTTGAAGACTCTCTCTGACTATTTTTATCAACCCTTATGTAGACAATTTGAAGTGACCACTGAAGAAGAAACCCGATATACCATACTTGAAACTGAAGTCAACTTCCCACATTTGTATCTTAAGCTTGCACCTAATGATGGAAGAACGATGTATAGAATTTATGCTTCAAGCAAATCTCTAAGTACTCACTACCCAAACAAAGTATGAGACATTAACACCTCTTGCGATGATCCACACCGTCATATCGTGTGACAGGTAAAACAAAGTAACTCCTAATAGTGATAGTTAACCAGGTCTTCAACCATCACCTCGATCTGGTAACTAGATAAACCAAGTCTTCAACTCAAATTCTTAAGCCCGAGCAAGTTATCAAATAAGAAAACGCCTTTGTGAAAGTCAACTTCAATCTCAAATAAGTGATAAATGATTAACTCCAAGTAATCAACTTGTGTCAAATTTCCAACACGTGAATAAATGTACAACCGGATGTACATTGACCCACTTAATGAACTGGAACAAATGATTCCTCAACATCAATTCCATCTTCCTAAAGATATACATATAGACGATGGGAAGATTCACCAATAATGTCTTCGAGCGGATGAGGTAGTCATTTTCCTTAATAATCATGTGGTTGATTTCTGAGAGTTCACAATAATCCATGAAGATTTGGTAAAGGAATACCAAAGAGCGGATCATTTTTCATGAACAATAATCTGTGAAGATTTGGCCAAGGAGTACCAAGAGCGGATTATTATTCAATAGTGCAACTACAATATTACAATAGTCAATATCAACGTCTCGAGGAGTCACTGCTAAAGAATATGAGCAAGTCTAATTAGGGATTGAATCTGACTTATAATACTCTCCAATTAGTGCTCTCCCTAAACCGACAATCTGTTTGATAAATGCCCAGATTAAGAAGAAGTCTTTAGATCGTTAAATGCAACTCATCTTTAGTCTTCTAACATGTAGCAGAAAATGTAGAACAGACTGTAGACTCGACCTTCTTCAAGATTGTGCAGTTGGGGAATACATAGTTAACATCTTCAACTCACACCAAAAGGCATCCCAATTAACTTACATCTTGCAAATCCCATTAACTAAAATCCCTCCCAATCAAACAAGAACAGAAAGATGTTTATCAAGGAAATCAGCAATCAGGCCGCAACGAACACACAAGATCGTAACACCAAACTACCAATCACATCAAACAAGAACAGAGAGATTGTTCGGAATCATCATGTTGATGTATACGTGAAGCATTAACCGGAAGCACTTTGTCGATAAACTCATCTATCCGAGTGAAGATGTCAACCAACGGCTCTTAAAAGAGAAAAACTCCATGTGAAGATGACCCGATAAGAAGAAGCTCGGTTCTTACATGAGTTTAGAGCCGTATGACCATTTTATCTCTGAAATCAATCAATCAACCATGCAGTAAATTCACACTTTTTCTCCCCCTCAAGAATTGCATACGGAGTTGCCATTCTTGATTGAATAAGTGAATATCTTAACCAAATGTAGTCTATTCACACTTCTTCCCCGCAATATTAGCACATGATGTCTCCATCTTCATTATAGTTGAGCAAGTTAAATAAGAAAACAATCAACAGAAGCCCGGTTCACTTGATAATTGAAAGCGCGTGGAAAAAGTATGAAGCATGCTGATGAGAATGGTCATTAATGAGAAGATTTCTCTTCTTCCAAAGATAAAGCGCACTGACACGTACACTTTTCTTTTCTTTCGAGTACGAGGTTTGAACTGAAGTATTCAAACGTCATTATGATGAAGTAAGAGGCCTGAACTGATGTGAACAGACGTCATTAGAAGATTTCTCTTCTTCGGAAGATAAAGCGCACTGAAACGTACAATTTTCTTTTCTTTAGAGTACGAGGCATGAACTATTGTGTTCATACGTCATAATCTCTCTCTTTTAATCATCTCTTGGCAAAACATGTAACCATCACCATTATCATTCAGTAGGCTCTTTGTAGTGACAACTGATGGAGAAAACCCAATATGAAGAATTTGACCCTGAAGTAAACTACCCCGAACTCGTGACTTAAACTTGCACATATGTAACAAAGAGCGGTGCCGATTTCCATTAGCATCTCTAAGTACTCTCTATGTACTCTATACTTTTCAACCAACCAACCATCAAGTATAAGACGTAAATTACCTCTTGAAAATCCACAATTTAATGTGACACTGAGCACTACAACGTAACTCCTTAAAGTGATAGTTATTTTGTAGTGGTATAAGCCCAATTCCCCCAAGTGGTAAAAGAAAAGGTAAAAGTCACCCAATAATAACTAGATTTCCAAGTCTTCGTGTTTGATAATAAGCTCGAACAAGGATCTTGAAGAATCTTCATCCATCCATCCCCGATACCTTCAGATACTAAGTACACTCGCCCGTGATATTTCACTTCAACCTCAAATAAATAATAGTGAATTAACTCCGTTGTCACATTTTCTGATTAAAAACTCAACTCTAGCTTCCTTTGACGTTTTAAGTGAACTCTGATAATGGTTTCATCTTGACCATGGTTAAAAGCACATAACCCAGTAAAACCATGTAATAACCATACTGCCATGACGAATATCCAAACACACATCCAATTCATGAAGTACACCCTTTAATCCCTTCTTCGAAGCAGAAACCGTAGCACCAGCATTAGAAAAGATCCCGAAATACACTTTACTTTTCTCCAGGATGGTTCCATCTATACGGGATTTTACAATTCTATGGTTTAAACCGAAAAATAGTTTCTTTCGCGGGATTTTACAAAACCAAGAATAAACCGTAAGATAGATCCGGAAATGCACTTTACTATTGCCCGGAAGTTTCCATTGTCACGGGATTTTACAAGTCTATGATTTAAACCGAGAAATAGGTTCTTTCGCGGGATTTTACAAAATCAAGACAAAACCGTAAACAATGTCAGTTTGATCGTGTAATGACAACTTAGGTTTCGGTGAATATCTGTTTTAGGGGAACATGCAGCGGTTCATTAGTGGTTCAATATCCAACATCATCAACATCGTCAACAATTCATTACTTTGGTAAGCACATCTTTCATATATTCTGTCGGTTATTTCAGTGACAACACGGTGAAGGAAACCCGATATGCCAAACATGATCATGAAATAAAATTCCCCAGATTTGTTACTTAGACTTGTACTAATCCTTGTCAAAAGAAACGGTGTACCCAATGTACAAAACCTCTTAACATTCTCAACCGAGTGAGACACCGAAGTGATAGCTACGCTATGGTTTAAGTGAGAAAGAATCACAAACGTAACTAAATAGCCAAGTCTTTATCACTTTCTTTATATGCCCAAACAAGTCATCTTCGCGGAAAGGTAGAAAGAAAGAAGACGAAATAAGTAAACGTGCCTGGAAAAACCTCACTTCAATTCCAAATAAGAAATACCGTCTAAACAACCCCGTAGTCAACTTTGTTCAATAACCAATTCAAGCCGAGAAATAATTACTTTATGAGAATGTATAAACCAAAGTATCAAATTGCATAACACAACGAATCACAACATCAACTCACCTCAACATCAAGTCTCATGATTAATCTCTCATAGCCTAACAAGTCTCATTTTCAAATCTCATCGACAAATCACTTCATTAAATCTTATATCATTAAATCTCATTATCAACCGGTCCAATACCTCCAAGTTAAACCTGACCCGATTCAATACAAATTAGCAATCTGGAATCAACGCTTCTCTCGATCCAAATCAGTCAAGCCCAATTCATCTTAAAACATATATCCATTAAGCGTATAAGAAATAAAACGCCTATGACATCAAAAGAAAGCCCATGTCCAAATTTGACTCAAATAATAGCACACGATCCATAACACTTTCTCAAATAATGCTCAAGTCCGGTCCAAGATTTATTAATCCAAACATATCTTTAGACCGAAGAAACCCTTTAACTAATAATAACATCACAAATACACTTAGCATGAGATAATTACCATGAGTTAATTATCAAGTCAGATATTACATCCACTTGTCGGGTAAAACAAACAAAACACTCGAAGCCCATTCATACTCTAATATCCAATTACAGTCCATGTCCAAATCCAAAAATATGCGTGGCCCATGACAGAGATAACACAAACAATCAAGTCCACGACCCATGTTATTAACAGATACTAATTCCACAATACCCTAATTCAACTGGTATTTAACAACCACTTCATACATTACCTCAAACCCTAATAACACTCTCATTACATCCGCCCCCTCCTCACATATCAAAAAAGTCTGCTTCTCTTAACCCTAATTAATCTCACTGAAAAATCCGCCTCCTTTTTACACAACAGTTTCTCATCCTTAAAAATCTCATACCGAGGCTAACCCAACTCAATAAAACGAACGCCGCATCATAAGAAATACATCAACACTCACTTTGATGCATCTACACACCACGCCACAGGGATGGCTTAGGTGGTGTTTTGATTAGCCACAGGGATGGCTTGATGCTCGTATAATATAACTTCTCAATAAATAAAGGACGGGTTACAGGAGGGTAAGGTAAGATCTTTTAATTAATATTCCTTAACGAATCAAGGTAAAATGCTTTAACATACATGTTAAAAACCTAACCTTATGTTCGGATAGTAAACCAACTGATCTGTGATAACTTAAAAAATTCGTGCTTTAAAGATCTTTGATGAAATAATAAAGAGCAATGAATATTGAATGCTGAGATCAAAAGGACTTTTTATGAATATTGTTGGTTTAGAAAAACTTGATGTTTACATATTCCAGTATAAACGAATCAAAGAAAACAGAGAATAACACAAAAGTTATTACTCAGTCTGAGATTCAGATAATGAGCACGATCTATGATGATCTTTGTAAAGGGATTTGGGCCTTTATATTCGAGGTGAGTCCTAATAAATGACAAAGAATCTGAGATCATTATGAGTTAGTGATGTTGATGTAATCTTGTAGTATGATGATGATGAGTGTTGGTTAACTCTTAGACCAATGATAGTTAAAATGAGGTCGAGTAGTGGTTAAGGTATTTGGTTTTCATGGTCTAGGTCCGATTCAAAGTCTACATCTTAATTTCTGTCACACAGTCACAAGTGTTGCAAGACTCAAGTCGCTTTACTTTTACTAACATACCCAAGTCGCTATATCTTTTAAACACAAATTGCTAGGTCAAGTCGCTATCTTCTTCATCTTTCAAGTCGCTAACTTATCAATATAAGTCGCTACATTTTTTTATCAAAACCCAACTCGCTATATATTATAAAAACACAACTCGCTTCATCTTTATTTTGCTTCACAAGTCGCTACCATTCGTTTTGACAAGTCGCTAGAGAAGCTTCATGACAAGTTGCTAACTTGTTAAATAACAAGTTGCTAGCCAACACTTTCACTGAATCTGGACATGTACGGACAAGTCGCTATTAGCCTAAGTTTAAGCACAAGTCGCCTTCAATAAGGCAACTTAACAAAAGAAATTACAAGTCGCTAGCAAGTGTTATCACTTAACCACAAGGATGATTTTTCCGGCGAGTTATTCCGACCATGTTTTTCTGACCAAGTACATTCTAACCCAGAAAAATGCATAAAAACAGCTTCTTTAAGACAGGTATGACCATGAATATGATGATTTGACCACAAATAGACATCACTGGATTGGTACAAAAAAATCATAAAATGATGTTATAACACTTGTTTGGACCAGAAAAAAAACATGTAAACTACGACCAGATGACATATGAACCAGAGGATACCAAACAAAACATGTAAAAACTGTCAAAACATGTAAAAGCATATAAATCACTTTACGATCAGTACATAAAAAAGGAAGCTTGAAAAAAACAGTTTTAACCATGTTTGGATTTAAACAAGACCATGTCAACAAACATACAACCCGCCACATAGAAACGAGCAAACCGCATACACCAACGAGTACAAATACCAATCAAATCATCAAAACTCAAAAACCTTGGCTCTGGTACCATTTGTAGGATCGATAATATTATTGTGTTGATGATTCGGGTGCTCTTGGATGATCAAAATAAATGTTTGCCATTAGAGAGAGAAAGTAGATAGAGAGGGTGTTCTTGCTAGAGACTTGGTTTACACAAAGGAAAGGTTAGATTGAATGAGAAGCACCACCCCTTCCATGGATGGAAGGGGTATTTATAGTTACAGAATACACGACCTCCTATCGGCCTGTGGATCAGGCATACAGTGGGTAAAGACGCGTCCTTCCTCCACGGTGTTGCTCTAAACTAAACTACGCTACAAACTAACTAATAAACTGCTAAATAACGTAACTAATAACAATTCTACGAGCTAACTTATGCTAGATAATATTTGGGGTGACCGACTCTTCACTTATGGAATTTCCAATTCCTAACAGTTGTTGCTGAGGGTTAGAAGAAAACTGTCTGCTGATGCAGTGAGACTTCTTACGTTGCATTTTTTTCATGCCAACTGAGGTTAAATTAAGCTCCGTTTCTTCATTTGATGATGAAGAAAACCATCTGCTGATTCAGTGAGACCTCTTACGTTGCATTTTATCATGCCAACTCTCCATAGAAGTCAAATTAAGCTCTGTTTCTTCATTTGTCAACCCAAGATATAGTTACCCTTTCCTTTCGGCATCCAATCATCTTCATTTGTGGGATCCGGATCGGGAACATTCTTTTAAACCATGATACCTGCATATGTTAGTAGACACAAATAGATATATGGTGGTCATCATCTCCCAAACAAGAATCGACTAATAAAAGTCTAACCAACATATCAATCAGATCATATAAGGTATGGGATTTATGGGTTCATCAAACTCTAATCATCTAATCCTAACAATCATATCCTAGGCACCTAGTCCTTCAACGTAGGTTAACATCATTTTTCAGTTAAGCGTTTAGGGTAATTAGATAAGCTCGTTAGATGATGTAAATTTGAAAACATTCTCCCCCTCAATCAATGACTCATTTTCTGAAAATTTTAAAAGCGCAGAAGTCATTGATTGAGTTTTCAATTTTTACGAAAAAATCTGAATCTGATTGATTTTCAAACAACTCATTTACCACCATTTTGAAAACAACAAATATTTTTCTGAAGAATTTTAGACGGAAAAACATTTGTGTAGGAACAGCAGTCCTTCAACATACTTTCCTCATTTTGTTTTAGGATAAGTGCACGAAATTTTTGAAAATTTGATTTAGCGCAGCACTTTCCTTTCTTGAAGAAGGGGTTGCTATCTGAAATAATAGCAAACCATGTTTTAAGCACGGGTTACAGTCTGAAATAACTGCAAGCCATATGATTTGTGACATGTTTTGAAAAGAAATATTTACACCTTCTGCTCGAACTTCATCTATGGTCCCCGTGCCATCGTTGAATGACATTTCTAAGACCGCAGATGCTATCGATACCCAGAAGACATGTCTTGAGAAATCATATTTTTGGTATTTTTAAATGTTCTGATTTTTATGGGTTTTTTATCGTTTTATATTTTTCTATTTTCTTTTTATAGGTTTTATAATTTTGTATTTTCTTTTTGATAAATATATACAAAGATAGAGTAGATGATATAGTTTAAAAAGATGATGATACAAGTACCGAGATAAGGATATAGAACAGCCCCGTTGCAAAAGAAAGAAATCGTCATCTCTTAAACATCCACCACCAAAGCATCCGAGGCTCTTAAAAAGAAGAAATTGAGCCTTTAAGAATGAGAGACTTTGGCAGCTTCCGCTCAAACCGAAAATCCTTTAGCTGAGCAGATTCTAAGCTTTCTTACAAGCTTCCATTAGCCAGGTGCACAAAGAAGCACACCATTATCATAGATCTTGCTGCTCCTTTTAAGAATAATCACCGTGATTCTTCGTTCGAGGTTATATCATCCAATAGAATAACAGAAACGTATCATCCCACATTATAAATAATCTTCTAAAATCACTGAAGTCTGAAGGGATGTGTCCCCAAAAGGTGTCAAGAGACCACTTCCCCCAAGTAGATGAATTGATGCAGTTAGTCTCTTAGACAAGAGCTCACGAACCCGAATACACATATACCCGAATAGAGAAACTTATACCATCGAAGTAGCAGATTAAGTCCGATAGCCAAAGAATAACCCCGATGTATACTTTTCTCTCCCCTGATGATAGTGTATGAAGCTCAAAAACCCGAAGTACCCGAATGCCCAAAGAGAATAACCGATAACATTGAAGAAGCAGGCCGAATCACTGATTATCTCTGCGGAGGACTATCTTTGCGGATTTCAACTCCGGAATAAGTGATTATATCTCTGAATCACTGATTAAGCACTCAAGTGAAACAGCTGAGTGCCCCTAATGTACACAATTCTCTCTCCCCTGATGATTGCGATAACATCGAAATTATCACACACTTGTGTACCTCTTTTTATCTTCAGAAACTTTCTATTACATCACTTCCCCCACGTTGTTGGAATAATAACACAAAAAGCCTTGATGAGTAAAACCTTGAGTTTCTCTGTGGTCATGACATTTGTCTTACCGGGATATCTTCAATCACTTAGAAGAATTAAGTTCATCAAGTTTACTCGCTTTGTGTTTAGATGTGTGTCTCCTCCCCTTTGCTGGTTTTGACACTTCAGAATCAGCAAAACATTATAAGCCCAAATACTTGAAATCTGTTGAGAAGATCACTTGAAGTCTTTGTGAGAGTCAACTTGCTGAAGCAGAATGTGAGCAAGTCTAATTGGGGATTAAATCTGAAATTTCACTCTCCCCTAATTAGTGCTCTCCCCCAAACCGACAATCTGTTTGATAAATGCTTGAATTAAGAAGAAGTCTTTAGATCGTTAAATGCAACTAGTCTTTAGTCTTCTAACATGTAGCAGAGAATGTAGAACCAAATGTAGACTCGACCTTCTTCAAGATTGTCCAATTTGGGAATAGAAAGTCAACATCTTCAACTCACCAAATGCATCCCCGTTAACATACAAATAGCAAATCCCCTTAACCCAAATCCCTCCCAATCAAACAAGAACAGAAAGATGTTCATTAAAGAAATCAGCCTCGCAACTGGAAGCACTTTGTCATTAAACATATCAGCCCATGAGAAGATGTCAACCAACGGCTCTTAGAAGAAACTCCATGTGAAGATGACCCGATAAAAAGAAGCTCGGTTCTTACATGAGTTAGGAGCCGTATGACCATATATTCTCATATATCAATCAACCATGCAGTAAATTCACACTTCTTCTCCCCTCAAGAATTGCATTCGGAGATGCCATTCTTGATTAAACAAGTGAATATCTTTAAAATGTAGTCTCTTCACACTTCTCCCCCGCAAAATTAGCACATGATGTCGCCATCGTCATTATAAATGAGCAAGTGGAATAAGAGAACAATCAACAGTAGTCCGGTTCATTTAATGACTGAAAAAGCACGGAAAAAGTATGAAGCATGTTGATGAGAATGGTCATAATAAGAAGATTTCTCTTCATCACAAGATAAAGCGAACTGAAACGTACACTTTTCTTTTCTTTAGAGTACGAGGCTTGAACTGATGTGAACAGGCGTCATAGCCGAATGAATATCAAGATTGTGTTACTTGAACCCGTGAGTTATGAGATATCAATCCATTTGTAATCCATACTTTAAGCCCGTCCATGTAGTGAAGGATCGAAGTATTTGCAACTAAGTAAGGACTACCTGCACTAATATTACCAACTTGATTACATATATTTTGGTTAGTGACATTAGTATCCAAACCCTTTGGAGATTCACAGTCAACCTTGATTTTGTCAACGGTAAACAGCTTTCCGGTAGGAATCCACCTAAGTCCAGCATCCTTAAACATTCTACCCGATGGTATCCAATTATAGCTAGGTCTAGGATTGTTAGGCTTCTTATGCATAGTCTTTGTGGAAGACTTATCCTTATTCCTAGTTTCCAAAGATTTAGTAGTTGGTATCCATCTAGACGAAGTTTTCGGATTGTTTTGTTTCATATACACAGTAGATGACCTAGTAAAAATCCTAGAATTTACAGGTTGAACCTTTGGATGGGCATTTACTTTCATTAGGGATTTAGAAAAACAGTTATCATGATGTCCCTTAAAGATGCATTTCAGACAATTTGAGCTAACAGCTTGTCTGGATTCAGAAACTGATCTAGAGTTCTTAGAGTGATTTGCTATAGGAATAGCTTTATTCGAAACGCAACTACTCTTAGATCCAAGCCAATCCCTATTGTTTAGTTGAGTGTTCCTAGGTAATGGTTTAAAACTACTAGCAGTGCCTTGAAATCTCATAGAATTCATCATCCTAGGTCTAGCTCCTAAAATTCCATCTGTTCTAATCTGTGCCTTTTTCCTAGCTTTTTCTAGATCATAGTTCTTGAACAAATCATTCATATCATGAAAATTCTTAGGCAAATAAACTGAAGTGACTGGTTTTGACAAAATTTGTTTCACATCAACTTAGGAGGCAAACTGTGTTTTGGAAAAATTTGTTCGTTCAGACTTAAATGCAGTCGGTTGTCTAACAACTGGTTTCCCCAGGATTGATGGTTTTACAAACTTAGTGTTCACACTATTCCCTGTTGTTTTTCTGAGCTCATTCTTTAAGGCAACTATTGTGAAACTCTTATCCTGAAGTTGAGCTTTGAGTTCATCAATTTTTTTTATCAAAGAGTTTGTTTGATCCAATGACTTTGTTCTAGCTCTTTGACCGAGTCACTTAGTTCTATGTGATGCTTTCTCAAAGACTCATTTTCCTTTAGTAATTTGGTCACACAAATTGCTAATTCATCATTTCCTATTTTAATATCATCAATAGAATTATCATCAGAATTACTTGTAACCATATTGCTTTTCACATGCATAGCAGAAATATGTTTCTTCAAATTGTTGATTGTCAAGTTTTTGTCCAGAAGCTGAGCTTTCAAAGTGTTTATTTCAAAAAATTCACAGAATTCTGAAAATTCTGGATTTTTGCATGGTTTATGAGATTGTAAACTTTCCTTTTTACTTTGTATTGCAATTTCAAGTGAAATGCAATGTTTCTCAAGTTGTGAAAATCTGTTTGAAAGTTCATCATACTTTTTCTTATCAATCATATTGTTAGTTTTGAAAACACTAATTTCAGACTCAGCTTCAGTCAAAGAACATTTGTTAGAATCATGTTCAGCATCGTGATCAGTTTGTTTAAGAACATTAACAGATTCATTTTGTTGTTCAATTAAGGGTACCTCAGCAAATGACACGTGTTCATTTGTTTTTCTGAAATCTGCTTCTGCATTCTGTTTAACACGAGTCACGGACATTTGCTTGTATCAAGATTGTCATTCTCTGTACTGCAGCATTCAGTGATAACTGATACAGCATCCGATGCATTACCCGAATCAACCATACTATCACTTGATTGCACCCCACATGTTACCGAGCAGCTGGTTACATCATTCATTGTTGTCTCTGATATTCTGCATTCAGCAACACCCGACCTATTATCTGATACATTAACCGACTCATCACAACTATCTCTCAATTGCATTTGACATTCATTCAAGTTTTCATCCTTTTGTACAGCTTCCTCAATGTACTTCTCCACATTGTCCACAAGACGGATAAATGTATCAATGACCTCCTGAATTTCCATTCCAGTATGTTTTTTGAAAGAAATTCTAGTCAAGTGTTGATCGTAATCTGCTGAATATTCCTCACTTATGAATGGCTGAAATTGTTTATAGATTACTTGAAGAGCTGCACTGGAACCATCCTTTTGAACCTTTTCATTGGTAAGTTGTAGCTTCAATTGCTCTAAGTTCAACAGCAAGGTTCTAGTTAAGGTAGACAAGTCCTGACGGAAGAGGGCACTACATGTTCTCTCCATAGTTGTGGATAAAAGCTGTATGAGGTAAGAGTGAAGTAGCTGATAGGGCATAATGTTGCATTCCAATAGCATGGCATTCTGTGGCATTAGCAGGTGCAATTCATTCTCACTGTACTCAGAACATGAAGATCTCACATCGTCATTGATTAATTCAATCATCTTTAATCATTCAGTGTAGCATACATTATCATTATTGTCCACAACATCATACAATTTAAGTACTTTTGAAATCACTGGGTCAGTAGAGTAAGACATGATGTGGTAGTATGCACGGGATTTTACAAGTCAATGATTTAAACCGAAAAATATAATCTTTCACGGGATTTTACTAAAATCAAGACGAAACCGTGGGACAAGATAAATTGGGAGAGGTTAAGAAAACCTAGGTTAAATAATAATGGTGTCTTGAGATTTTGTTTCCATGCAGGTAAGACAATAACTAACACGATAGTTATATTCAAAGAATCCCGAGAAATCTCAAACCAAGGTATTAATCAATCTCGGATAATCAAAACTCAAGTAAAACCGTGTGCAAAATTATATCACCAATTCACCTCAAAATGTTTGGCATACTCAACAAATATAAAACTCACAATTTATTGACAAAGATTTATGTGACAATCCGTACTTTCAGGTCATTTCTCGACACAATGCATGCCTCATTATTTCAACATTTATAGTAAACTTGGTTTACTTGTTTCAAATTCGCGTAACCTTTAAGGTTTAGCGGCGAATTCATGATCATATCATCACGAACATTTCATATGGACTATGATTAGTCTACATTTCATTGACATCATTTGCATCATGATAATTCATTCATGACATTTCATTTCACAATTCAACGCGTAATTTTTATATTTAATAATCGTTATCGCGTGAGTTATTATTTTGAATATTTAATCCGTTACTTTCAAAAATGATCCCGATGTATTTTTATACTTACATTTAGTTACAAAAACTATATTTTGAGTTTTACTAGTGTTTTAAATTTATTTGGTACATAAATCGTTAAAGTTATATTATTACGACGTGTTTCTTAAAAATTATACGATAATTATTTTATCACTCAATTTTTACAAGGAATGTATTTTTACAATTTTTAGTATATCATTACATTCTACTTTGGTCTATTAAAAATCTCTTTTACCTAATGTACACATTACTTTACAAGTTACAATTATCTACACAACATTTCACTTACATTTTTCTTACAACTATACAAGTATATACATGATAAAAAAAAAAAAAAAAAAGATATTTTGAAGACAACCCCCCCCCCCCCTAAAAACCGGCCCTATGGAGGGTGGCATTAATTTTGGTATAGTAACTTGATTGTATTGATTTTCACTCAAGCTTAAAAGTCTTACTCAATAATTTTCATTCATTCTATCTCATTCAACATGTCAAGCAAAGTCTCTCTTGGTTTTTCTTCCCTCTAGAACCGGCCTCCATAGATGTTTTGAAGAGATCATCACAAGTTTTCAAGCTCAAGTGTTAAAACAATCTAGTTTATACTCTTTATAAGGTTTTGAAATAAAAACCAAGAGTGTTTAGGTTTAACCTTGTTACTTGCACCTCATCATATTCACTTGTAAGCATATTTCTTTCATTTTCATGTTTCCTTATCATTTCATATTCATCTTTTCATTTTTGGAGCAAGTATGCATGATATGTGATTTATACCATTTTTTTTCATGATTTTAGAGTATATATACATATTTGGTCATCCTATAAATACTCCCTTGGTATTCTTTGGTCTTGATGATGTCTAGGAACCCATGACACCCTAAGAAGGTGTATGGTAGGATTAGATTAGCTTTGGAGTTGATTTGAAGGGATTAGAATAGGTTTTGTCCAAGAAAAACTATTTTCGACAAGTTATAAAAGTGTTCTGTCCTTATTTTGTTTTTCTGGAAAATCCGACAGTAGGCACGAATTTTTGGCCTAGATATTTAGAAAATATACTTTAAAACGAATCCGTGGCCGCTTGAACGGATAAAAACGGACTTATAACGAAGAAGTTATGGATTTTTGAAGTTTGACGATGAAATATATTATTTTCAGAAATTTCAGCATACTATATTTATTTTGTCCGAGTCAAAAATGAGCCTTAAGCTTCACAAATTATTTCGACTTGTCAAAAATATATTAGTATACTTTGATACGAAGCTAAGGACGTATTATACGTAGAAAACGGATTTGAAACGACAAAGATATGCACTTTTTCATAAACTTGCCGTAACTAATTTTCTGCACACAATTAGCCAAAACCACCATCTTTAACCCTTATTATCTTTATGTTCAAGACCTTTTGGACGAAAACTCCTGAACTGAAACTTTTAGATATCGATACAAACTTTCCAAAACAGTCGAGTTCGTTCTCTAACGATCGACGTACACTGTTTTACGACTAGTTTTCCAAAGCCATTTTTGTTAATTTCATAAAAATTCCGACGACATTGTTTTGCGACGAAAAGTGGTAATTTCTCTAAAAATCATTATAAAACCATTGTAGGATGACATTTTGACGTAAAAACATGTAAAGTGATTTTGATTGGTCAAGACGTCAAAAGAGTATTTTTCGACGATGTGTAATATTTTCAAAACTCGTAAATGGTATAAATAACATACGGAATGCATGCATAACATTACATTGCAATTCATGACACATCATATCATTGATAATAGGTCCCGGTTAACGCATTACATTATACCTCGGTGTACTCACTTTTTCCATTATTCCAGTTTACCAGTGAGTTCCATAGCCCCACTTTTCTTGTTTTAATGCTTTCATAACTGTTTTGGGGGAGATACATGCTCGACTATTTTCATTTACTTTCATAGTTACTCTAATCATTTAAGGATTTCTGTGAGTTCCATAGCCCCTACTTTTACTTGTTTTCATAACTGTTTTGGGGGAGATACATGCTCAAACTGTTTCATTTACTTTCACAAGTACTTTTGACTTTTAAGGCTAAATGCTACCGTGATCACCATTGTTTCTAAATCAAATGTTATACTATATCAATTGTTCTTGTTTGCGTGCTATAGTGCTTCGTCGTATAACGTTCTATATCAGTTGACTACTGATACATCGTCGAATAAAGTACTATGTCAGTTGACTACTGATACATTGAGATAGGTGCTATTGATTATGTGCTATTGTTCTACGTCGAGTTAGGTACTACTGCGAATTCATTTGACGATGTGTGGTTGAATATAAACTATATATACATATTCTGGCAATGGGTTGTGAACACACAGGTTGCAAGTTTTGTATGGGCGGGACTTGGAACTGAGTGGATTTACAATGCCTTTGCTGCATAAACGATTTCAATACATTGAGTCATGCACTATTGTGAATTCATTTGACATCATGCACTTGAACATTAACTATGCATATTCTGGCAATGGGTTGTGAACACACAGGTTGCAAGTTTTGTATGGGCGGGACTTGGAACTGAGTGGATTTACAATGCCTTTGCTGCATAAACGATTTTGATAGTCTTTACATTTCAACGATTTACAATGCCTTTGCTGCATAAACGATTTTGAAAGGCTTTACATTTCAAAACAAACTCTATGAACTTACTCAACCTTTGTGTTGACACTTTTTAGCATGTTTTATCTCAGGTATCTAAGGTATACACTTCATGGCATGCATTTGGACACCTCATGGAGTCGTGGTGACGACGCGTCTCACTTGGGTTTTACGTACTTTAAAACATCGTTTGAATTGTAACAAACTTATTTCCGCACAAGTTGATTTTCATTTGGGACCTACTTTGTAAACTCTGATTATTTTATTAAATCATACGATGTATTTTCCAAAGCGACACTTTAGGTCGTTCAATATAACTGTGATTGTGATGCTATGACAGTCAACCCCCCGGAATTCCATTCATTTGCAAAAGCAGGTAATTTGGGGGTGTGAAGATTGGCATCGAGCTTGTTATAGAGAACTAGGTTGCATCATTGACCCTAGACTATAACTACATCATCATAGCATCTCATCATTTCATCATAAGTGCATGTTCACTTTGCATGCGATTTATACGTACATTTTTTGAGTTATTTACTTTCATTTCAAATCGATTGTCACATGGATGCCCTTAAATACCCATCCCATTATTCTTTCTTCATACTCTAATGTGGAGAATTCCTTGTTATTCCCTATCACAATCTTTACATCAATTGACTCATCACCGATAACGTCGAATGCCGAGATAAACCCTTAAGTAGGGCAAGGTCACTCTCACTCCTTTGTTTCATCACTAACATGTCGAGTTACACGTTACTAACACATTAAGTCACTAAACCATTATACACTTGAAGCACTTACGACACCTCATAACCCATCTTTTCGGAACCCGTCGATTATTTTGAAAAATAACCTCAAACTTACCGTTTCTTATCACATCTCTTTGGAGTGTTTATTATTAACATCGGATTTTGCTACGTCTCACATTTCCTCTTGTTTTGAAGAAGATATGGCACCGAAGAAAGCTACAGTTGAAATGACCCAAGCAGCTATTCAAAAGTTAGTGAATGATAGCATAGCTGCTGCTTTAAGAGTCGAAAAGGAGCGATGCTGCTAGCTGCTTGCGGCCGCTGCTGAGAAGCGCTAGGCTAGCTCTGCTACTCTTGGAAATGCCGGAGGATCCGGAGTTAAGAGATGTTCGTACAAGGATTTCAAAAGTGGTGAGCCCGCGAAGTTTAGGGGGAATTTGGAGCCACGGCCATGGTACGATGGTTTAAAAAGTTGGAATCCGTGTTTTTGCTTTGTAATTGCCGGATGATAGTAAGGTCAAATTTGCTACAAGTACATTACTCGATGGAGCATTGTCGTGGTGGAATTCATATGCTCAACCGATTGGAATGGAGAATGCTTTCAAGCTTACTTGGGAGCAATTTAAGGGTTTGGTGACTAAGAAGTTTTGTCCTCGTACGGAAGTGAAAAAGTTGGAGACGGAGTTCTTCGAACTAGTAACGATTGGGTACGATATTGACACATACATTCGGAGATTTCGAGGAATTGGCCGCGTTATGCCCGTCGATGGTACCGGATAACGAGAAGTTGCTAGAGGCTTTTATCGGGGGACTTCTCGAAGTTATTCAAGGAAATGTGACTTCGTTTGATCCACAAACAATCGAGGAAGCTATTAGGGTGACTCAAAAGCTCATGGCCCGGGTAGTGAAGAGAGGTAAGTACACCAACACCAAACAAAACAACAACAACCCCAACAACCGCACCAACTACAACAATAACCAAAACAACAACAACGACGATAACCAAATCAACAACAACAAAAGGAAATGGGAAAACGACCAAGGAGATGATAACAACAACAACCAAAACCGCAACACTAACCGTCATCGACAACAGAATAGAAGACAAGAAGTCGCAATGGTCTATGTTGCGCACCAACAAAGGGAAGAGCTTATGCAGGAAACTTACCGCGATGCCACCAATGCACGCTACATCATAATGGTCCATGTGGTATATGTTTTAGCTGTCACAAAGTAGGACACCTTGCTAAGGATTGTAAGGGCAAGACCATAGTTACATGCTTAGGATGTGGGGAACAAGGACACTATCGGAATCAATGTCCTCAAAACCAAGGTCAACCAGTTGAAGGTGCTCATGGGAATGTATATATGTTAGAAGGAGGAGGAGGAGCGCGTCAAGGTATCAACGGCCGGAAGGCGAAGAAGTTCTGAAACTAACAGTCTTATTTCTCCTTATGTACTATGTCGTACTAAGTTTATGTTTTCCATCGTATCCGAATCTTTATAACCTAAGATGTATTTCTATTTGATAAACCACTCGTTGTAAAATATTTTCATCTATAGTACTTTATTTTCTTTCCGATTTGTTATCATTTACGAGGATTTCAATTCTTTTTACTTTAACTATCATTTTAACGACACTTCTCCATGTCTTCTCTCCTCGATGTTCATCACAATTTTAACATCAGTTGACTCAACACCAAACAACATATGAGTCGATTAGTCCAAGCATTGCATAGTTACTCCTAAATTATACATAGCCTGATCACCTATGTCTAATTCGGGAAGAATCATGCAATGAAGGGAGTAGTAGGCTTATATGTGTAAGCAATTCCGTGATCGAGCCAAATTTTCAAAAGATTTTCTTCAAACCACTTGTTTCCGGTTTGATCCGTGGCAGTTCTTGTTTGATGAGTTGCAAAGATCGAGCTAGAAACAAGTTGTTACCCAAACCGATTTAGCTTAATCGTTATGGCAGTTCTTGTTTGATGAGTTGTGGGATTAAGTAAAATCGGTTACCAAAAAGTCTTTTGAGGGTTTTGCTCGAGAATGGGAAGGCTTGCCTCATCTAACCCTAAACCCGTTAGACTTAACAACGATTGAATTCAGGGACTGAATTCCTTTTTGGATGGGCGAATGTGACAATCCGTACTTTCAGGTCATTTCTCGACACAATGCATGCCTCATTATTTCAACATTTATAGTAAACTTGGTTTACTTGTTTCAAATTCGCGTAACCTTTAAGGTTTAGCGGCGAATTCATGATCATATCATCACGAACATTTCATATGGACTATGATTAGTCTACATTTCATTGACATCATTTGCATCATGATAATTCATTCATGACATTTCATTTCACAATTCAACGCGTAATTTTTATATTTAATAATCGTTATCGCGTGAGTTATTATTTTGAATATTTAATCTATTACTTTCAAAAATGATCCCGATGTATTTTTAAACTTACATTTAGTTATAAAAACTATATTTTGAGTTTTACTAGTGTTTTAAATTTATTTGGTACATAAATCGTTAAAGTTATATTATTACGACGTTTTCTTAAAAATTATACGATAATTATTTTATCACTCAATTTTCACAAGGAATGTATTTTTACAATTTTTATAATATCATTACATTCTACTTTGTCTATTAAAATCTCTTTTACCTAATGTACACATTACTTTACAAGTTACAATTATCTACACAACATTTCACTTACATTTTTCTTACAACTATACAAGTATATACATGAAAAAAAAAAAAAAAAAAAATATATATTTTGAAGACAACCCCCCCCCCCCTAAAAACCGGCCCTATGGAGGGTGGCATTAATTTTGGTATAGTAACTTGATTGTATTGATTTTCACTCAAGCTTAAAAGTCTTACTCAATAATTTTCATTCATTCTATCTCATTCAACATGTCAAGCAAAGTCTCTCTTGGTTTTTCTTCCCTCTAGAACCGGCCTCCATAGATGTTTTGAAGAGATCATCACAATTTTTCAAGCTCAAGTGTTAAAACAATCTAGTTTATACTCTTTATAAGGTTTTGAAATAAAAACCAAGAGTGTTTAGGTTTAACCTTGTTACTTGCACCTCATCATATTCACTTGTAAGCATATTTCTTTCATTTTCATGTTTCCTTATCATTTCATATTCATCTTTTCATTTTTGAGCAAGTATGCATGATATGTGATTTATACCATTTTTCATGATTTTAGAGTATATATATATATTTGGTCATCCTATAAATATTCCCTTGGTATTCTTTGGTCTTGATGATGTCTAGGAACCCATGACACCCTAAGAAGGTGTATGGTAGGATTAGATTAGCTTTGGAGTTGATTTGAAGGGATTAGAATAGGTTTTGTCCAAGAAAAACTATTTTCGATAAGTTATA
This sequence comes from Chrysanthemum makinoi, assembly GCA_910596185.1. Classification (NCBI taxonomy): domain Eukaryota; kingdom Viridiplantae; phylum Streptophyta; class Magnoliopsida; order Asterales; family Asteraceae; genus Chrysanthemum; species Chrysanthemum makinoi. Next base: position 75,356,409 of record OU343220.1, read on the forward strand.
AAAGTGTTCTGTCCTTGTTTTGATTTTCTGGAAAATCCGACAGTAGGCACGAATTTTTGGCCTTGATATTTAGAAAATATACTTTAAAACGAATCCGTGGCCGCTTGAACGGATAAAAACGGACTTATAACGAAGAAGTTATGGATTTTTGAAGTTTGACGATGAAATATATTATTTCCAGAAATTTCAGCATACTATATTTATTTTGTCCGAGTCAAAAATGAGCCTTAAGCTTCACAAATTATTTCGACTTGTCAAAAATATATTAGTATACTTTGATACGAAGCTAAGGACGTATTATACGTAGAAAACGGATTTGAAACGACAAAGATATGCACTTTTTCATAAACTTGCCGTAACTAATTTTCTGCACACAATTAGCCAAAACCACCATCTTTAACCCTTATTATCTTTATGTTCGAGACCTTTTGGACGAAAACTCCTGAACTGAAACTTTTAGATATCGATACAAACTTTCCAAAACAGTCGAGTTCGTTCTCTAACGATCGACGTACACTGTTTTACGACTAGTTTTCCAAAGCCATTTTTGTTAATTTCATAAAAATTCCGGCGACATTGTTTTGCGACGAAAAGTGGTAATTTCTCTAAAAATCATTATAAAACCATTGTAGGATGACATTTTGGCGTAAAAACATGTAAAGTGATTTTTGATTGGTCAAGGCGTCAAAAGAGTATTTTTCGACGATGTGTAATATTTTCAAAATTCGTAAATGGTATAAATAACATACGGAATGCATGCATAACATTACATTGCAATTCATGACACATCATATCATTGATAATAGGTCCCGGTTAACGCATTACATTATACCTCGGTGTACTCACTTTTGCCATCATTCCAGTTTACCAAGTGAGTTCCATAGCGCCACTTTTCTTGTTTTAATGCTTTCATAACTGTTTTGGGGGAGATACATGCTCGACTATTTTCATTTACTTTCATAGTTATTCAAATCATTTAAGGATTTACGTGAGTTTCCATAGCCCCTACTTTTACTTGTTTTCATAACTGTTTTGGGGGAGATACATGCTCAAACTGTTCTCATTTACTTCACAAGTACTTTTGACTTTTAAGGCTAAATGCTACCGTGATCACCATTGTTTCTAAATCAAATGTTATACTATATCAATTGTTCTTGTTTGCGTGCTATAGTGCTTCGTCGTATAACGTTCTATATCAGTTGACTCTGATACATCGTCGAATAAAGTACTATGTCAGTTGACTACTGATACATTGAGATAGGTGCTATTGATTATGTGCTATTGTTCTACGTCGAGTTAGGTACTACTGCGAATTCATTTGACGATGTGTGGTTGAATATAAACTATATATACATATTCTGGCAATGGGTTGTGAACACACAGGTTGCAAGTTTTGTATGGGCGGGACTTGGGACTGAGTGGATTTACAATGCCTTTCTTTGCATAAGCGATTTCAATACATTGAGTCATGCACTATTGTGAATTCATTTGACATCATGCACTTGAACATTAACTATGCATATTCGGCAATGGGTTGTGAACACACAGGTTGCAAGTTTTGTATGGGCGGGACTTGGGACTGAGTGGATTTACAATGCCTTTGCTGCATAAACGATTTTGATAGTCTTTACATTTCAAAGATTTACAATGCTTTTCTGCATAAAGCGATTTTGAAAGGCTTTACATTTCAACACAAACTCTATGAACTCACTCAACCTTTGTATTGACACTTTAAGCATGTTTTATCTCGGTATCTAAGGTACATACACTTCATGGCATGCATTTGGACACCTCATGGAGTCGTGGTGACGGACAGCGTCTCACTTGGGTTTTACGTACTTTAAAACATCGTTTGAATTGTAACAAACTTATTTCCGCACAAGTTGATTTTCATTTGGGACCTACTTTGTAAACTCTGATTATTTTATTAAATCATACGATGTATTTTCCAAAGCGACACTTTAGGTCGTTCAATATAACTGTGATTGTGATGCTATGACAGTCAATCCCCAGGAATTCCATTCCGCTGCAAAACAGGTAATTTGGGGGTGTGACAATTTATGTTCGGCCTAAGTTTTGTGCCACGTTATAATCATAGCCCAAATATCAATCTATGTCAAAAATGTCAAATTATCATCTTTGTCAAAACAATATCCTAACAGAATATACTCATGCAAACAATCTTTATCAATCTTTCAACATGTCAAAACAATACTCGGCCCAAACAGAATATACTCGGCCCAAGAGTCTGAAATCCGGCCCACAACAAATCTGAGTATTAACCCTAATAATCCGGTATATAAATCACAACTTAATCTTGCCTTTTCCCTAATATTACTCACTCAAAACTTAACCCTGATCCTAAAAGAAACGCAGACACAACTCTCCCAATATTGTTAGCAGCTCATACCAAACAGAAACAATCGATCTCCTTAATAATCATGTAACCCAACGAATGTCTTAGTCCAATCCTTGTCTAATCATCTGGTATAATCCGAACATTAAAAAAAATGAACACGGGTAGGTATTTACTTTGTGTGTTATGATTTGTTTTGAGTTACCGAATGAAAGATTGAATGAAAACCGTTTGGTTTTTTGTTCTTTCTTTATAAGATTCGAATAGAAAATGAAGTTAATGCTTCGAAAGATCTATTATGGATGTTGTGACTTGTGAATCTTTCAAAGTTTGAGGCCAAATTCTAAGTCTGAGATCTATTTTATTTTTATTTTTATTTTTATTTATTTATTTATTTATTTATTTATTTATTTATTTATTTATTTTATTATTTGATTATTAGATTATTATTATTATTTTTAACCGAATGAAGAAATGATGAAACCGTTTGGTTTTTGTCAAGTTCTTTTTGTGTTCGAATATTTAAAGAGAGGTTGATACTTCAAAAAGAAAGAAGAAAACTTGGTTTTTGTTTTTGTATTTAAATTTTTCGTATATAACCAAGAACACAAGATCAATGATGATTAAATTTGTTTGTGTGATAGACCCTTGGAAGATTCGATTGACTTTTGTTATGACACACGTTAGAAAGAAAGACAGTCTGAGATCTTGATGGTTCTTATCTTGTTGTAGTTTATGGAACTTGAAGAATGTTATTAGGAATTTGGTTGTTTTGGATTAGATATTGATAATAAAACTCTTATATTCTTTGCTTGTCTTTGATTCTTGCTGTGGTATTTGATTCTTTGAACTCAAATCGCAATGAACAACTCGCTTTCTAGATATAGGACAAACTGAAATTAAGTAATAAAAAACACAAATTAAGCTATTAAAAAGAACAGGACAAATTAAGCTATTAACAAAAGTCCTTCTCTAAAAGAGCACAAGTCGCTACTCTGAAAAGAGCACAAGTCGCGCTATAAAACTGCACAAAATTAAACTTTTAACCACAACTTCGTAATAAAGACACAACGGCAGCATCAATAACAACTTTAGTTTAAACAAAATAGCTCAAAAAAGTTTTAAATAACACAGCATCAAATTGACAAAGCATCAAATAACACAGCATCCAAAGAACACACAGCAGCGCTTGCAATAACAAGCACCATAAAAGACAACTCACTTAATAACCAAACTCAAAAATCAAGAACACAAGATAACCAAGATCAAACCATGGATCCTTATACCATTTGTAGGATATTGGTTATTGTTTTAATCAAAGAATATGTATGAGGATTGAATCAATGAAGATTTTTAGAGAGATGGGTGGGATACTTTCTAGAGAGAGATGAGGAAAAGAAGTTGTATGATTAGATAAGTATTAAAGCGACCTCGCATGTGGAGAGGGCTATTAGTTCTTACATATTCACAGCCTTTCTGTTTGTGGATCGGACCTTGTCACGTTGGGTAAGAAGCGAGTCCGTCGCCAGCGGTGTTGCTCTAAAGATTTACCTAAACCCAACTAATAAATAATGTAATGTCTACGAGTTGTGCATGTCATGGTTACAAATGTTGAGGGTTTTGACGCCATGGAATTTCTAATTCCTAACAGGAGTATTTAACCAAAAGATTCATTAGCCGTTTGGTTACTTGAGGCGTTTAATGTGACAACCCGTACTTTCAGGTCATTTTCGAACGATTTATGCTTCACTATTTCAACATTTATAGTAAACTTGGTTTTACGTGTTCCAAATAGCGTAACCTTAAAGGTTTAGCGGCGAATTAATGATCATAACATCACGTACATTTCATATGGACTAAGATTAGTCTACATTTCATTGACATCATTTGCATCACATTAGTTCTTTCACGACATTTCATTTCACTTTATCGTTAATTTTTATATTAAATAAGCGTTAGCGTGAGTTATTATTTTGAATATTTAATCCGTTACTTTCAAAAATGATCCTGATGTATTTTTAAACTTACATTTAGTTTATAAAAAACTATATTTTTGATTTTCCTAGTGTTTTCAAATTTATTTGGTACAAATTCGTTAAATTTATATTATTACGCGTTTTTCTTAAAATTATCACGATAATTATTTTATCACTCAAATTTCACAAAGAATGTATTTTTACAATTTTTATTATCTCATTACATTCTATTTTGATCTATTAAATACTTACTTGTACCAAAATTTCCATTTACCTTTACTTGTACATTTAACTACACATTTACTTACTTTCTTAAAATTTATACAAGTATGCATTTACACAACATTTTAAAAAAGATATTTGTGAGACACTCCCCCCTAAAATCCGGCCAAGGGGAATGAGTCATTAAGTTGGAAAAATTTTATTACAAGTTATGATTACACTCAGCAATTCATTTTCATTCACCAAATAATTCAAGTTAGTAAATCTTTCTTCTCTCTTGGTTCTTCTCTTCCAAAACCGGCCACATACAAGTGTTATCAAGGGATCATCAATTTTTCAAGCTCAAGTGTTTTTACAATCTAGATAATACTCTTATTAAGGTTTTGAAATAAAAACCTAGGGTGTTTAGGTTTAATCCTTGTTCTAATCCTCATCAATTTACTTGTAAGCATATTACTTTTCATTTTCATATTTCATCTTCATTTCATATTTATCTCTTCATTTTTGGAGCAAGCATGCAAGACTTGTGATTATTTATACCATTTATTCTTTGATTTTTAGAGTTTATATACATATAAAGTCATCCTATAATTATTTCCTTGGTATATATTGGTCTTGATGATGTTTAGGAACCCATGACACCCTAAGAAGGTGTATGGTAGGATTAGATTAGCTTTGGAGTTGATTTGAAGGGATTGGAATAGGTTTAGTGCGAGAAAAACTATTTTCGACAAGTATATAAAAGTGTTCTGTCCTTATTTTGTTTTTCTGGAAAATCCGACAGTAGGCACGAAATTTTGGCCTTGATATTTAGAAAATATACTTTAAAGCGAATCCGTGGCCGCTTGAACGGATTAAAACGGAGTTATAACGAAGAAGTTATGAATTTTACAAGTTTGACGACGAAATATATATTTTTCTGAAATTTCAGCATACTATTATTATTTTGCGAGTCAAAAGCGAGCCTTAAGCTTCACAAATTATTTCGACTTGTCAAAAATATATTAGTATACTTTGATACGAAGCTAAGGGCGTATAAAACGCGTAAGCAGTTTGAAGCGACTAAGATATACACGTTTTCATAAACTTGCGTATTTATTATTTTTTAGAAAAACTATATTATTTTCTTGAGATAAATTAGCGGTAACTAAAATCACCATATTTAACCCCTATTATCTTTATGTTCGAGACCTTTTGGCGAAAACTCTGACTGAAACTTTTTGCGATACAAACTTTCCAAAACCGTGAGTTCGTTTCTAACGATCGGCGTACACCATTCACGACTAGTTTTTCGAAGCCATTTTGCGGTAAATGAAATTTCGAGCGACATTGTTTTCTGACGAAAGTGATAATTTCACTATAAATCATTATAAAACCATTGTAGGATGACATTTTGACGTAAATACTTGTAAAGTGATTTTTTGATTGGTCAAGGCGTCAAGCAGTATTTTTAACGATAAGTAATATTTTCAAAACTCTCAAATGGTATAAATAACATACGAAATGCATGCATAACATTACATTGCAACTCATTACATGTCATATCATTCATCATAGGTCAAGATTTGCGTATCACATTACATCTCGGTGTACTCACTTTGTCTTCGCATCATTCCACCAAGTGAGTTTTCATAGCCCCACTTTTATTGTTTTATACTATTTTGGGGAGATACATATATTGTTTTCATTTACTTTCACAAGTACTTTGCTTATATGAATAATCTGTGAGTTTAGTAGCCCTACTTTTATGTTTTCATACTGTTTTGGGGAGATACATACTTGATTATTTCATTACATTATGACTATTTGAAATTATATGTTTATCCAAGTGAATGTTTGGTCATGAAATGTACATATTGCCATACTTAAATTTCTATTTCATATTCATTGAGCTAATGGTCTTGGTATATTCATTGGTCTAACGGTTTTGGTATATTCATTGGTCACAACGGACTTGGTATATTCATTTGAGCTAATGGTCTTGGTATATTCATTGAATTACAACGGTCTTGGTATATTCATTGGTCACAACGGTCTTGGTATATTCATTGGTTCTAACGGACTTGGTATAAATTGATCCTATGGACTTGGTATGCATTATGGATAGCATCTTGGACGATTTGAACATACACTATACATTACGTGATGGGTTGTGTGAACCTTGTAGTTGCAAGTTTTGTATAGGCGGGACTTGGGCTGAGTGGATTCACAATGCCTTTCTACATAGCGATTTCATTACATTGGGTATTTTGTGATTCATTTGGCGATTTGTTTGAACATAAACTATGCATATTGGTGGGTTGTGAACCTTTCAGTTGCAGTTTTGTATGGGACTCACTTGGTGAGTGGATTTACAATGCCTTTGCTCGCTTGATTTTGAAGGCATTCACTCAAACTCTATGAACTGCTCAACCTTATCATGGAGTCGTGGTGGCGTAGCGTCTTACTGGGTTTTCACATGAATTAAAACATCGTTTGAATTGTACAAACTTTTTCTTCAAGTTGATTTTCATTTGGGACCTCTTTGTAAACTTCTGATTGTTTTATTAAATCAAACGATGTATTTTCAAACGACACTTTAGGTCGTTCAATATAACTGTGATTGTGATGCTATGACAGTCAATCCCCAGGAATTCCATTCGGCTGCAAAGCAGGTAATTTGGGGTGTGACAGATTGGCATCAGGCTTGATTATAGAGAACTAGGTTCATCATTGACCCTAGACTATAACTACATCATCATAGCATCTCATCATTTCATCATGAGTGCATATTCACTTTGCATCACGATTTATCGTACATTTTTGAGTTATTTACTTTCATTTCATAACGATTGTCACATGGATGCCAAATCTTTCCTATCATAATTTTACCTTAGGTTGACTTAACTTATAACATCATATGAGTGATTAGTCCAAGCATTGCATAGTTACTCTAAATTATACATAGCGATCACCTATATGTCACAATTGAGGAAGAATCATCTGATGAAGGAGTAAATAGTCTCGTATAGTGTAACTAGTCAAATGTCGAGCCAAATTTTGAAAGATTTTCTTGAACCAACTTTTCCGGTTTGATCCGCGTGATTCTTGTTTGATGAGTTGCAAAGATATTTAGAAACAAGTTGTTACCTAAACGGTTTAACTAATCGTATGGCAGTTCTTGTTTGATGAGTTGTGGGATTAAGTAAAAATCGGTTACCAAAAAGTCTTTTGAGGGTTTTGCTCGGTAATGGGAAAGTTTGCACATCAAACCTAAACCGAGAACCAACGGCCCAGATGAGGGGCTGAATTCCTTTTTGAACAGTAACTTGTGAACTTGTACTTCAGTCATTTCTCGAAGCTTGATTTATGTCTTCACTATTTCAACATTTATGTAAACTTGGTTTACTTGTTCCCAATTAAGCGTAACCTTAAAGGTTTAGCGGCGAATTCATGATCATAACATAACGTACATTTCATATGGACTAAGATTAGTCTACATTTCATTGACATCATGTGCATCTCATTAGTTCTTTCCATGACATTTCATTTTCAATTTATCGCGTAATTTTTATATTAAATAAACGTTATCGCGTGAGTTATTATTTTTAAATATTTAACCCGTTACTTTCAAAAATGATCCCGAGGTATTTTTATACTTACATTTAGTTTATATATATTTTAGTTTCACTAGTGTTTCAAATTTATTTGGTACATAAATCGTTAAATTTATATTATTACGACGTGTTTCTTAAAAATTATACGATAATTATTTTATCACTCAAATTTCACAAAGAATGTATTTTTACAATTTTTATTATCTCATTACATTCTATTTTGATCTATTAAAAATTACTTTACCAAAATTTCCATTTACTTTACTTGTACATTTTAACTACACATTTACTTACACTTTATTAAATTTATACAAGCATTTACACAACATTTTATAAAAAAAGATATTTGTGAAACCTCCTAAAATCCGGCCAGGGGGAATGAGTCACTAAGTTGGAAAAATATATTACAAGTGTAGATTACACTCAACCTTCATTCATTTTCATTCACCAAATAATTCAAGTTAGTAAAATCTTTTCTTCTCTCTTGTTCTTCTCTCCATAACCGGCCGCACATAAAGTGTTATCCAGGGATCATCAATTTTCAAGCTTTCAAGTGTTTTTACAATCTAGATAATACTCTTATTAAGGTTTTGAAATAAAAACCTAGGGTGTTTAGGTTAATCCTTGTTACTTGCACCTCATCAAGTTTACTTGTAAGCATATTACTTTCATTTTACATATTTCATCTTCATTCTATTTATCTCTTCATTTTGGAGCAACATGCAAGACTTGTGATTATTTATACCATTATTCATGATTTTTAGAGTTTATATATATAAAGTCATCCTATAATTATTCCCTTGGTATATATTGGTCTTGATGATGTTTAGGGACCCATGACACCCTAAGAAGGTGTATGGTAGGATTAGATTAGTTTTGGAGTTGATTTGAAGGGATTGGAATAGGTTTAGTACGAGGAAAAACTATTTTCGACAAGTATATAAAGTGGTCTGTCCTTATTTTGTTATTCTGGAAAATCCGACAGTTGACACGAAACTGGCCTTGATATTTAGAAAATATACTTTAAAACGAATCCGTGGCGCAGGAAGTTAAAAGGTTATAACGAAGTTATGGATTTTACAAGTTTGACGACGAAATATATATTTTTCTGAAATTTCAGCATACTATTTTTATTTTGTACGAGTCAAAGCGAGTCTAAGCTTCACAAATTATTCGACTTGTCAAAAATATATTAGTATACTTTTGATCTGAGAAGCTAAGGACGTATAAAGCGTAAGCGGATTTGAAACGACTAAGATATACGTTTCATAAACTTGCCGTAACTATTATTTTAGAAAACTATATTATTTTCTGAGATAATGTTACGGTAACTAAAATATCGTTTTAACGCCATTATCTTTATGTTGAGACCTCTATGTGAAAACTCTGGTAAAAACTTCTAGATTTTGATACAAACTTTCCAAAACCGTCGAGTTAAGTTCTCTAACGATCGTACACATTACGACTAGTTTTTTGAACCATTTTGCCAATTTCAAATTTCCGGCGACATTGTTTTGACGAAAAGTGATAATTTCACAATAAATCATTATAAAACCATTGTAGGATGACATTTTGGCGTAAATACTTGTAAAGTGATTTTGATTGGTCAAGGCGTCAAGCGAGTATTTTTTGATAAAGTAATATTTTCAAAACTTCCATAAATGGTATAAATAACATGAAATGCATATAACATTACATTGCAACTCATTACATGTCATATCATTCATCATAGGTCAAGATTTAGCATTACATTACATCTCGGTGTACTCACTTTTGTCTTCATCATTCCACCAAGTGAGTTTTGCGCGCTTTTAATTGTTTTTGTACTATTTTTGGAGATACATATCATTGTTTTCATTTACTTTCGTACTTTAGCTTATATGAATAGCACATGAGTTTAATAGCCCCTACTTTACTTGTTTTTCACTAAGCTGTTTGGGGAGATACATGCTCAATTATTTTCATTACATTCATGACTATTTGCAAATTATATGTTTATCGAGTAGAATGTTTAGTCATCGAAGTAACATTATTGCCATACTTAAATTTCTATTCATATTCATTGAGCTAATGGTCTTGGTATATTCATTAGTCTACGGTCTTGGTATATTCATTGGTCTACTTGGTCTTGGTATATTCATTGACTAATGGTCTTGGTATATTCATTGGTCTACTTGGTCTTGGTATATTCATTGGTCCCCGGGTCTTGGTATATATTCATTTGGTCTAGCAGGACTTGGTAATATTGATCTAACGGACTTGGTATCTGATTATGAACTAACGGTCTTGGACGTTGAACATACACACTATACATTACAGCAGAGTGGGTTGTGAACACACACGGGTTTACAAGTTTTGTATAGCGGAACTTGGGCTGAGTGGATTCACAATACTGCCTTTGTACATAAGCGATTTCGATACATTGAGTCATGCACTATTTTTGTGAATTCATTTACAGCGATTCTGTTTGAACATAAACTATGCATATTACGGCGTGGGTTGTGAACACCGCAGTTTGCAAGTTTTGTATGGGGACTTGGGCGACTTGGATTTACAATGCCTTTGCTGCATAAACGATTTTGAAAGGATTTACATTTCATCAAAAACTCTATGAACTCATCAACCTTTGTATTTGACACAGCATGTTTTATCTAGGGTATCTAAGGCATTACTTCATGGCATTTGGACACATCATGGAGTAAAGTGGTGGCAATAGCGTCTTACTAGGTTTTTCACCAAATTAAAACATCGTTTGAATTGTACAAACTTATTTTACATCAGTTGATTTCATTTAGGACCTACTTTGTAAACTCTGATTGTTTTATTAAATCAAACGATGTATTTTCCAAACAACACTTTAGGTCGTTCAATATAACTGTGATTGTGATGCTATGACAGTCAATCCCCAGGAATTCCATTCCGCTGCAAAACAGGTAATTTGGGGGTGTGACATTTAAACAGTATCATACCAATGCAGGTTCTAACCTCACCTGTGTACATTTTTTGGATTATAATCTAACATGCACACCCAAATAAAACACTGCCTACGTGGCATTACGTGGCAATGACGTGGCATTTCGGGTGAATTATGACATCATGCGCATCTTGATATATATATATATATAGGAAAGGGATCCAGTAAGAAGAAAAACTAAAATGAGAAGAATAGAAGATTTCTAGCCACCATTTTAAATAGAGAGGAGAAATTTTAATAGAAATGCATCTATCTTTGTATATCATCGAAATGAGTGGTTATCGTTTCTTCTTACATTCTTTTTTATTTTCCTTCTTATTTATCCTACTCTATATATATATATATATATATAATATATATTATATATAATTATATAATATATATATTATATAGTATTAGGTTTGGATCAAGTAAATAAAAATGAAAAAAGGGTTAAAAGTGTAAAATATGTCATTTGATTAGTAAGGGTGTTCTAGACATTTAACCACTCATATTTTAACTCCTCATTTAAGTCTCTTAAACAATCAATTTAAATTTCAAGTTGTGAAATTCACATTACTTATTGTTCAATTTTAATTATTTTGTCTTTGATCTTGTTGATGGTTTATTATTATTAATGCATCACATAATTTACGAATTTTTGTTGTGTGCCGTTAACTTTTAACCTTTATATGTGTGTTAAAAAAACTTTTTTTGTCACAAAAAATGTGTCATAAAAATTAGTGTGTCACTACATATGTGTCAAGAAAAATTGTGATGAACAAAGTGTGCACTACAAATGTACTAAATTTTGTAGTGTGTCACTAAAAATATACTTAAATTCTAGTGTACCACTATCAAATGTATCAAGAAATTTAGCATCAATACAATATACTAAAATTTTAGTGTGTCACCTATGTATCAAGAAATTTAATTTTACGTTACAAATTTGTCAAAATTTTTGGTGTGTCAGTATAAATGTGTCATGAAATTTAGTGTGTCAAAAAAAAAAAAAAAAAAAAAAAAAAAACTTGTACAAAATTAGTGTTTCACCATTAATGTAATAAGGATACATTAATTGTATAACAATTTGAAAAATGAAGAAAAATAAAACGTATGGAATATGTAAAAAAATGATGTGTGCCACTATAAAAGTATAGATATGAAAAATAAAATGTGTGTCACTATAAATTTCTCAAGAAACACAATGTGCAATAATAAAGTAAACAGATTAATGTGTCATTATGAATATACTAAAGATGAAATTGATGTTCCTGTACACGTATCATTAACTGATCGTATGGCAAGGAAAAAATGAAATGTTTTTAATTGTGGTCAAATAACAACAATTTAGTTTACCGTATTTGCCCTTATTAATGTAGAGTTATGTTACTAATTTTTAAATATTTATTAAAACATCATTGTTAATCTCATCCATTGATCAATTTTGACTAGCTAGATCTAATGATCAAAATCCTTCTTATCCTTTCTACATTCATCTACATTTTACGATAACCAACCTCTCTCTCTCTCTCTCTCTCTCTCTATATATATATATATATATATATATATATATATAAATATATATATATATATATATATATATATATATATATATATATATAAATATATATATATATACTAATTTTCAAAGTCCGCCCAATGGGCGGGCGTTACTTATAATTATTTGTTTGTTGTTTTTTGTTAACGTAAATATGTTTTAAAAAATTGCCAAAGAATATTATAAGACGATTGGTCGGGCATTACTTTTAATCATTTGTTTATTGTTTTTAAATAACTTGTATATATTTTTAAAAATTGTCAAATAATATTATAAGACATTGTTTTTTTTTTCTTTTTTAAAAATGATTATAAATAATTGTATCGTTTGAATGGATGGTTAATAAGACATCATATATAATTTTTACAACATTATGAATTATATGCATGTTTGTAAAGTTGTAGATAATGAAAATTTATTAAAGTGATATAACAATTAAGTTAAATTCTAAACAAAAATGATCAAATTCCACCAAGACCAGAAACTAATTATGATCACTAAATCATCGACAAATCCAAACACCGAGTTAGTAGCTACACTGAGAAACTGAAACATAATTTTGTGTGCATAGTATACACTCTTTTTCATTTGTAACCATATCACAAAATTCTATTTATAACCATAGTACTGAAAGATAAAAAAACAAACAAACAGACTTTCCCCAAATTAATATACGTGTTCCATTCAATCTATGGAAGTGTTAGTTGATATTTCAATGGGATCAGCAACCTCTGTTGTGACAGTGGCTTCCTTTTGTAACAAACTTTTAGACGGATTTCCTAGCACTCCCAATATTGATCGTAAGAACAAAAGCATAATAAAATGTAAAATTAATAAAAGGGAAGATGTAACCAGGGAAGTGATGGTGTAGGAGGAGCAGGTGTTGCAATATCAGGTGTTACAACTAAAGTTGGTTTAAGGAGGTGTTGATGTGAGTGGTACAACTGGTGTTGCAGCAAAAAGCGATGTAGTAGCTAGAGTCGGTGTTGCAGCAGAATTCAGTGCAACATGAGTTGATGAAAGTGGCTGTGCCATTTCTTTTGAAGCTGGCATATATGTTGGAGCTATTTCTTTTGTAGTGCATATCTTCAAAGATATTATCTACAAACGAATTCTATATTCCCAAGGTGATGGATCTACTAAACCGCATTTGGAAGATTTTGTCATGCCTCTTTTGATGTTGACAGTTAGAGGCAAAGATGTTAGGATCAATGTATCCAAGTTCTTCTGTAATCTTTTGGAGCTAGGTGCATACATTCATTAGAAATTCTGCCCACAACCGCGGATTTACTTAAACCTGTAAGATCATGACAATTAGAAACGCTCATTAAGTACACGAAAACAAACTTCTAATCAAAACCAACAAACTTCTAATGGTTTCTTAGCCTGTGCAAGCTGATTAGGCTGGAAAAGCTCATGAACATCCTATGACACAGCCCATGGCTGACACAAACCTTCAACAACGTCGCCTTAAAACCATGTTGACAAAAGAATATAAGATACTGACATAAGAAAAAGGCATATGTTCACCTGTTGGTTTAGCATGCTTTTGAAATTCATTCATATCTCTTATTTTCCGATTTCTTGATAGTTCCAACTACATCTTCAATTCCAGCCGATGGAATATGATGTTTTCACTACATCAGATGATAGATTTCTTACAGAAGCCTATTATAATGCCCGCGTAATGTATTTTATTCATTAAAAAAGAATTTAATCTTTGTTTTGTTTTATTTATGGTTTTAAAATTTTAATTTATGCGATGAAAAGTATTTTGAATAATGTATTTTTATTTGTTAAAATAGAAAATGTTGATTATAACCAATTTGACCCAATTTAGCTTCTCTGAAATTAAATTTGAATAACAAAACATTTTTCCTAAAGATGAGTAACGTTTATACTACTACATGTGAGATTAGCTTATAAAGATAACATATCCTATACAAATAAGTAACGTTAGGCTTGATTTGTTTAAAGGATAAGCTCAGGTACACGAAAAGAATGCAATAATGGATTGGTGGAAATTGAGACCTCTCAAAAATTCAAACACATAACCCTAGTAAACACATTAAGACCAAAGGTCTTGAATAAAGAATCAATGACGAAATCAGGTGAAACACTCCTACCTCAATAGTACGCTAATAAGTTAATTACTTATTAGTATTGAAAAATCGAAAATCAACCGGACCGTTGCTATGTATAAGCATCCGCTTGAGATAATAACATAAGTCCTTATGATGAGTATAATTTTCAGTATTCCCATACATATTAAAGTTTATAACATGGGCTTTATATATCAATACCAAGTCATGCAAGATTAGTATCAACTAATACACGGGCAATATTTTGTATTTTAGTCCTGAAACAGGCACATGTTTTGAACTTTGACTGCTTTTACACGTTCCACCATGGGATTCCCACTATGATTAAAAATTGAGACCAAATATTCTCCATTGTGTCTCCTATTTATGATAATAACTTGAAACCAGATTATGATTATCAAATATTCAGAAAATTTTGTTCTTAAGCTGTACATATCAAATCAACCATCCCAAATTTAATGGTATACAATGATCGAGAGAAATTTTTTTGAACAAGAACGGGAAATACCTCTTAGGCACATCTACAACTGCATGAACTATCTTGCATTCCTCCTGTTATGCTTCCCAACAGTGTTGAGGCACTTTCAGCTGGACCTTAGAGAATTTTTTTAGAAAGTCCATCTAACCAAAAATATATAATAGAAAAATGAATATGAAAATTTTTGCTCGAATACAATTTTTAAGTTGTTCTCTAATCTATAGTACTATCTTATTATGCAAATAAATGATCGTTGTGGTGTATTACAGTCTCAAACTAACATTAATATTTATATGTAAGTACCTCTTCCTCGTTCTGTTCGTGGCACATCTGTGTTCTCTGCATGATAATTTTGTTCTCTTCTTCAATCTTCCTGAGCTTCTGAGATAGCAACCAGAAGGCGTCTTCAAGGGCTTTGGAGCTCCTCTCTTGTTTAGCAATCATTTTCCTATACCAGATCAATTGTTGGCTGTCCTTGCTCAAATGCTTATACTGATTCACAACCTTTCTTGATACTCCCAACTCAAATTTCAACTTCACTTTCCTAAATAAACGAACAACAGGTAAAAGGTAATCAATGGACTTGGGTAACGACTCCCATAAGTGGCAAAGTGAGCGCATCAAGCAGGCTAGGAAGGGTTTCAAAATGGGTTTGAGTCAATATGGCAACTTTTAGGGCGGGACAGTTGACTGCCAACACATTTTTGGGAAAAGAAATTTGGAAGGTTGTCTACACTTGAGTTTTATCTCAAATGTGGCAAACAGGTTAACTTGGGAAAAAAAATCAGAAATCCAGTAAAATGGGTCGAAAGACGCCCAAAGTGTATGCTTAATGCACAAAACCTCCTGTTTTAAAACTTTCGAAACAGTTTTGAGTTTTCACGTAAAAGGATGAAATTGCTCAATGTAAGATGTCAAAGAAAAATTAAGAGCGCATACCAGGTGAGTGTAGGTTAAAGACCTCCAAGTCTTGTTCAGTCACAAGATAGCCATACAACTGTCGCTTACCATCAGAATGGATAAGATTTGGGTGATGATTCCAAGTGTTTCTACCTAAGTCTTGTCATTCAAAATGCTTGCCTAGACACTCAGCCTCTAAATATCCAACAGCTGATGCGTCAAATATCAATACACTCATTCCCCTGTGCCCTTCTGGCCCAAATGCATTACGGGCTTTCACATCTTCAAAAGAATCAAAGTATTCCAGAAGCTCGTGGGTTCCCATGCCAACCTACTGAAATAAATATGCAACAACAAGAATCAAGAGCTATTCATCCAAGTTTAAGACGTGTTTGGATGTGCATTTATCATAAAAATCAATTTTTTAAGCTCTTTAAATCCGATTGTTATGACCCGAAAGGGGCGCTTGGATCTACGTTTTTAAACTGATTATCTTTGACAACCAGTTTTATATAATTATTAAACATACCCAAAAGCTGATTATCAAGGGTAAAATATAATTTTTAGGGTACTTGGATTTGCAAGTCTCTTATTCCCATTTCACAAGACTAAACCCGACATGACAAAGGCTTCAATAGCTTATGTATCCTTGTCCTTTTCATCTTTAATGCTTAGAAATTTCTCGCTTCGAATGTCAAATGAGCCACACTTCTTGTTGGACCCGCTAGCCTCATCAGTATTCGACTCGGTAATCCTGGAAAACCCATCTCTTCCTGAAGTTCTTTGTATGGTGGGATGTTCTTTCTTAATTATGGCTGAAAATGATCCCAGATGAGCGAAAGAATCTGATAAACGCATCTGAGAGAAGGCCTGGATAACAAAGATGGTTAAATGTTTGGAAAAATAAAGTAAAAAGCAGCACGAAATGAATTCACTTCGTCAAAACTATAAGACGGTAGTTAACACGGAGTAAAGATATATTATCAGTAAAACTAGCAACATCGACAAAAGATGCGTCAGTTCAACCCAACCAAATGGGTACAAAATTACTCCATTTTGACCCATTACTCAATCCGCCCGACTCACCCCTATAGCTACATATAATATGTAGATCAGAGTTCTGTTAAAAACTCGAAGAGCGCGGATGAAGGGCAAAAGCGAACATGAAGGAAGAAACATTTCAAAAGATCTTAGCAAAGGAAGAAACAGACATTGCTCACATAGTACTGCAACCATTCTACGTAAAGATTCATATACTTTATCTAATTATGTTGAAACTTTATTCTCATCCACCATTTCTTTGCATTGTCGAAATGAATAAAACACATTAGCTTGTCATCTAAACTTGTACATGACATGGAGCAAATAAATCTATATATCTTTTTCAGTTAGTTATAAGGAATGTTTGAAGTAAAAAAAGATATTATAATTCTTGATTCCTAAATATCTATTTTATAAAAACATAAATGTATATTTCTCAAGAAACCCCCCCCCCTCAAACAGGGCCTTTTAAGATCGTATACTCTGGACCGAGTAACTACAAGGATGGTTAGCAACTTCCAGGCTCAATAGGGTTGATACCAAATGACAAGGCCTGAATGGACTGGGATTTCGGTCCGGCTCAACAGCGGACTCCTGCCAAATCATACTCTGGCAGCAATGTCTTGGTGTTGCATACAACTTAAAGAGAAGAATAAGGTCCAAAAATGTCACTACGAAGTACTCTAATTAAGCCCCCAATCTGGTAGAAGTTTATTTGCTCTATAAGGAGTCGGTAGTAGCTGCAATATCAGAGTAAAATGTATCACATACCTCCTTCAGGATAGATCGAGTTGTAATGCACCTCAGCCCAAAAGCTCAAGTGTATTAATTCAGAAAATAAACAGCTTGTTAGCAGATGTAAGAAAAAGGTTAACCAACATTTAGAAAGCAAGCCAAACACAATTGTGACAAACAAACAAAAACCGTAAATATTTTCACAGATAAAGATCTGAACATTACCCCACTTAGACTTTTGCACTTTCGGAAGAATCTCAATCGAACCAGTATCTTTAAATGAGGTTAGAACAAAAATTTTAATGCCATACTGCATAAAAGCATCAAATGAATGAGCCACCTGCAATAGAAGAAGATACTTAAGTAACAATGACTTAGATACTACACCAAAGATCCTTGGTGGCCTGCCTTTGTGAGTCATTGAAGTACGCGAGAATTGTAACAACAGCATTCTTCACTGTTGTTCCAAGGAAAGCTTCAGAAATTTCCTTCATTTTGATAAGAACCATCGAAGAGATCTCCTCTTTAGAAAACTGCTTCTCCTCACCCTTGTAGTTGACAGAAATCATCGGTTTCTGACAGACCGAAGTAACCTTAAAAGGCCATAACTTGATGTCACTTTGTACTAATGCATCACTATATCTCCTGCCAATAAGTCGATTGGTATCTGTTATAGGATAATAAAGTACCCACAAGCTATATATCAACTTCTAACCAAACTATTTCTATGAACTAAAACATGAAAAAGCCAATACTATATGAAATTAATCATCAACAAAGAGCACAAAAAACAGATTGTTCATCCTAAGGTTTTGTACCATTTTACGATTTAGTGTTTACAGTCTATGAAACTTTGCTGCTTTTACCTCAAGAATACCCCAATTTTACTTGGAAGCTGAGTAAAACAAACTTAGATTAATTCAAATAATTTACCTTGTTATATTAACTGATCCAAGAGAGAGCCATCTATCGAGATCAAACAAACGAATTGAATAATAAAAAACGAGATCAAGAAAAACTGAACTTTATCTCCATCAACGAAAACACATACGAATACCAAGATATTATTCCTACTTTTTTATTCTTCTCTAGCACTTCCGGCTTGGGCTCCAGTTCCCGCTGCCAATACTTAGGCGACCTCTCTTTCCATACTTTAGATGATATTCATACAAATTCATACAAATATATTATAAGATCAAACATAAATTATCTCCTTAATAGATATTATCAACTTTATAGCTTTAAAAAATATTACAACAACCTTGAGTCAATAATATTGTTCTTTTTTTTCCCTTAGAATGAAGATTAAAATTAAAATAAAAGATTAATTAATTGAATGACTACCTAAATGAAAAAGATCCATATGAGATGAATTATTAAACAAATGTTGAATTCGTACACGGGGTTTTAATCATTAATAAGTCCCGTACAGAAGCACGAGAAAGTACTTCGGTAGAAAAAGTTGTTGCAGCGTCCAGGGAGAAAGAATGACGGGAGAGAGCTGTTGTTTCAAAAGCCCAAGCTGAGGCACGGCGTAGAGCAGAACGTACTGCAGTAGCAAGGGTCACTGCTGAGGCTAGAGATAGAGCAGTTGCAGAAGCTATTTATATCTTATGATAAACATGAAAAAAGAATATTAAAAGAAATACGAAAAAAGAAGATAAAAATGACATACTTGGAAATCCTTTTCAAGTACTTACTGTAAGCCATGGGGACATATCCTTCATACATCTCAGGATACGATTTCAGCTGATAGATTCCAATCACGTAAAAATTCAGATATCAGGACCAATAGCCAACCAGTAAACATATGAATTCAACACAAAAAAGACACACACCTGATTATACACCTGTAGTAGACACACTCATGCCTGCTACTCTCATATTATTTTAATGTGTGTTTACTTGCTGTGAATGTGTGTTATTATGAGTAGGTGCATATGAGTATGGCGCTAAAAAAAGAAGCATATGGGTTGTTAGCATAATAGCCAGGAGTTGCAGCTGTAACACCCCCAAAAAATGGTTCGCAGTGGAAGAAAAGGTTTTTGGGATGCTACTCAATTGGATCATAACACAAAGTGAAAGATATAGCTTTTTCTTAAAATATTTCATTTATTGTAGTAACACAAAGTTTACAAACTTGAATTATTGCGGAGAATGGCCCTTTAGTAAAATGTAGTCCCCATAAGTAAATCAGAGTCATCTATTACCAAGTCATGCCAATGCCTAAGCGCCTCCAGAGTTAGCTATCGCTTTTTTAATACCTGAGATAAACATGCTTAAAAAGATCAACACAACGGTTGAGTGATATTCATAGGTTTAGTAAATGGTTGAACACAAGTTAAAGAAGATAATTGCTTCGAAGACAATTACCATAGAAAAACAGAGATTATTATGCACTAAGCTCATGACACCAATACTAACTGCATACACCTAATTACTGGTGTAAGTAATAAAATTGCCCCCAGATGAAATTGCCAATTCCATAGATAACCAAATATGGTGCGCCCCAGTGATTTCCGATAACTGAGTTGGGGTCGTCAATTCCCATAGTACTATCCACAATATTTGCGTTCACTCGCAAGTGATTAATGGTTCATGATGAAGGGGACTTTTGGCAGGCAACTTAGGCAATAATAATAACAATCAAGCAAGCATACATTTTAAGAAAAGACTTGTGTTCTAGTTTATAGCATGTATCTCCCTCGCGGGGGTTAAAAAACAAGTAAAAGCGAGGCTATGAACTCACTTTAGTCCGAAGCAATGCAAGAATCGATGCTATCACGACTAACATCGGGAAAGGAAACATAGTAGTATCACAGTGTGGCATCACACAACGATATAAGAGTACGGGCACAACGCACCTCTTCGCTCAACCTACTAGTGTACGGCTTATCTCAGAATACGTATCGTAAAGTAAAGAGATTTTCAAAAGATAAGTGTTTTAGTTTTCGTGGAATACTCGTATTAATAATTATAAAAGTTTAATGTCATTTCTCGTAAGAAAGGTTTAGTATAAATGTTTCGTGGTGGTGGTAAGAAGCATAGACCCAACATGCAACTCCCCGCCAAAAGTATAATAATGCATCAAATGTAACTCATACCAAACGTAACTCACGCTAAAGCATAATATATATCCCAATATATTATGAGGAATAGTCGAGAAGACAATGACCAGAAAGATGTTAGACATTAACGACCCCTAATTACTTAAATAAATAAGTCAATTGGTAAGTTTAGAAATCCATTTTAGTTTTATAAGAAAATCCAATATGTTTACGAGTTTATAATCTCGTAGTTTGGAAAGGTTTTATAAATTTCAGCATGACACGTCTATTTATATTACGTTCTAAAGTCATCGTGACTTTAAATAAACCAAGTTTGAAATTACAATATTTATAAATCTTGTTTCGTTATCATTCGCGTAATTATTAGCTTTGAGTTATTGAATAGTTTGTGAGTGTTCCGTGTCTAATATATTAAATTCTATTAGAGTCTAATATATTATGCCGTTAAGTCACAAAGTATCCAATAAGTCCAACGTCTAATATCTTGAATCCAATAACGATCCAATGTCCAAATCATAATCCGCGTTCAGATCTCATCAAATATCCGTATTATCCAAATCCCAGTCACAATTCCAATGTCACATTCCAACGATTACCGAAACGTACCAAATGCTCATAATGTGAATTAAAACACGTTAGTAAGTTTATCAATTTTATAAACAAGTCGCACTTATTTCGACAAATTAATTATTACACCTTAAGTAACTTGTAACCAAACGCCCATTTTTATAAAATTTTAGCGGGTTAGGAGCCCATTTTCTTGACCATACAAACGACCCAACATAGGCCTTGTGGCCCATTAAAACCAACAACACCCTAATAAATTATGGGCTATTAAGCCATCAGCAATATGAATCAATCACACCGAAATCTGTTGAAAACAATGAGAAGCAACAATCGCACACTAACTAACTGGAAATCATGATAATCACACACTCCATATGTTTATAAAGATAAGTTGGTACTTAAGTTCGAACCAACGCGAACACAAACCGACTATGGCACAAAAAGATTAACCAATTACTCACAACACAAGTCCCACTCGTGGTCAAAACTCAAGAGACCCAACGCACAACTTACCACATAACGATTTTTAAACATACACTACTACACGATTTATGTTAATTCACCACATGAACAAAAATAAAACATTTTAATTAGATTTAAAGTTAAGGCATAAACGAGGTCGTCTCAACCCTTTATCACGAAAACTCCACAAAACGCAACTTTCAAGACACAAATCTTATTAAAAAAGTTTTAATCTCATTTTACATTCCACGAAAACATCAAACTTGTTTAATAATCGATTTTTAGCAACTTTATTAGTAAAGGTGGGTTTTCATTTTAACATACCACTATTGAGGGATATAGAGAAAACTAGAGTTGAGGGCTGCACGAACTCAAATGAATCAAAACACCCTAATTTTGACCTTCACACTAACCCGCTCCAAAACCACAAGGGCACCTTCCTGATCTCCTCGCCATTTTGATGGTGATACAGCGCGGCATGATAGAGGAGGTGACAACAGTGATATTATCAAAAGAGAGAGATACAAGGCTACTAGGGTTTGTATAAGTGAATGAGCCCTTAATATGAGATGGTGGCAGCGATGATGTGGGCGGCGAAGTGGTTGGTGGTGGTATGGTTCGACTGGCAAAGAGGGAGGAGAGTATTATAAGATTAAGGCTAGGTTTTTAGTGGGTGTGTGTGAGTGGGTCGGCTGCCATATATAAAGGAGGAGAAGAAGGTTGTTTTGACCAAGCTTTCTTGGTGTGATTCTTGTGATAGGGGTGATATAAGCAAAGATCACCATCAATTGCATTTTCCTAAGACTTCTCGTGATGCTTCTTGGGGAGGAGAGAAAGGTGAAAGTGAGATGAGAGAGGTGTGTTTGACCCTGTTTTTGGGGAAGAAGGCAACTGACAAAGGAGACAAATAAATTACAAAGAGTGTGGGAGGAAGCGAAAAAAAACAGAGATGAGAAAGGGACGATTGATAGGGTATGTTTTAGGTAGAGTAATTTTTATAATAACCTTTTTATTAAAAACTCATAGGATTACAAGAAATTAGTGGGAAGCCGAGAAACCAACTGGGCCCCCACACCTCTAGCAATGCCAAAACCAATCCTATTAAAAATATGAACTGCTGCACGCGCTCCAACGTCTTGAGTCGTGTCAAGCTGTATTAATTAATAAACACGGCATCCCGACATGGTAAAAATGTACAAATTATATTTCTGGACACGTTTTAGTAAAACTGGTATAAAGATGGAGTTGTTGATTCCGATAATTAACTTTTTATATTTAAGTCGTAGCTGATGTGCTATCGGTACGCGGGAGGACTCGTTTATTTAGATAACCTCTCGTTGTCGTGTTTTGATCATCAGTAAATATCAGGAAATTTATTTGTATCATTCTTTTATCAACGCTACTCGTGGTTGCACATTTCAAATAAAAAGTAAAAAATCAAGTGGAAAATGCATAATAAATGATTATTTATTTTTTACATTAGACTAATGACTTGGAAATTTATGGGTGGTTACAGCACCTACCCCTTATGAAAATCTCATCCTCGAGGTTAAGTTTGTGTTAGTCACTTATATGACAAAGGGAAATTTTTGAAATTTTCTAGTTTTGTTCGCAAATGTGATGTGGATAAATTTATTCGAATAAAAAGAATATTTTAATAGGCACAATTTCTTTGGGATGAAAAATTGTGTAAAACCTGAAAAACTAAAATTTGATTAAAGACTAAAATACCCTTGGAATCGAAATTTATAAAATACGTAAAATACATTTATATCATTTAACGAAATTTAAAACTTAATTGCGAATAATTAAAACTTAATTATTACGTGTACGTGATCGATTGTATACGACGAATATTTAACGTTTCGTAAATAATTTGGGTCATGTTTGTTTGTTTCGATGGACCATAGGACCGAAGGCCATAAGGTGTGCGTTTGGGTTGTGATCGGTTGGGCCAAACCGAAACCCAATCCCCCCCTAAGCCTAAATCAAATACAACTACTATATATACAATACATAATCACAAAAGTGAAACCCTAGTTTTGTTGCCTCTTCTTTTTCTTTTCTTTCCATTCGACCGAATATCAAACACCCATTGGTGTCGAGATTTTTGCTTCAACCAAGTCAAGGTATAACCTATTCTCGTCTTCCTTGATGTACTGCGTAATATATTGTAATATGTTTTGTTTTAGTCGAGTTTGTTGTTTTGTTTGTGGACGAGCGAATGGAATTAAAACAAGGAAAACCTAATGATTAAACCTTACAAGTATTTAAGAGTATGTTACGTAATATGTATTATTGAATCGGGTTATGTATATGTCGAGTTAATAAGGACCGAACCTTATGTAATTAGAACCGAACCATGCATATCATTCGACTAAGGTATAAAACATGATAACTTGAATGAGTTAAGTATGTAGATGAGTTAAGACTTGCGTAATAACCTATTAATTGAAACCCTAAGTTGAACCGAACCACATATGAGTTTTAAAAGTATATTAATTAAGTAAAGGTCATGTAAACGTATACCCTAGTTTGATATGTGAATCGAATAAGGTATGCCAAACCCTAATGGTTTGTGAATCGTGTCTCATATGTATGCGTAATTATAAGTCAAGTGAACTTGTAAATGTGTAAACGTGAAATTAATCCGAGTAGTAAGTAACTTGTATGTCACATAAAATTATAAACGTGCATGGTGAAACATAAAAGGAAAGATTGTTTTTATGACGTGTTAGGTTAAGTAACGGGTCATTAAAAGATGTAATATATAAGTAAATGCATATTAATGAGATATTAAAGAATGAGAAAACCCTAGAACATAAATGATAGTCGATTAGGGTTTGAAGCTAAGTATATTAATTCGTTATTTTATGTGTGAGTTATGACGTTTAAACTACCTTCACATTTAACTCTAAACTTTAATTAATGACATAATGAACCCTAATCTACGATATTAATTATAAAACACTTAAGTCTCATTTAATTATAAAACCCTAAAGTATTAAGATCATTAAATATACTAAGTATGAAAGCCAAATATTAAAAGATCATTTCGATGATTGTGGAATCATAAATAACATGTACGAATGTAATGTGTATAGGTTCGTGAAGAAAGAGTAATCCTTGCTTTCCTGTTTCTTCTTTTCGATCAATTGTTTGGAATAAGGTACGATATTCTGACCTTTTCAAGAAAGGTTTCTTATGATGTTTTCTTTTCGTTAGCTTTTACATTAGGATTTCTAAGCCTTGCTATGACCCCTATGTGTCTATTTGAGTGTTGCTTATCTGAACTTTGATTTTTGAATCATAAAACATTGATTTTGAACTATATGATATGAAGACTTTGATTTTGAAAACATGATTAAACATTTGATATAATATGATCTATGTCAAGTTTGACATTCTATTTGACCTAAGATAGTTTGACACCCGAGCCAATTATTAACTAGTCATGGGGGTCCCATGTCCGTGTCAGTAATGCACTTCTGACATGACTCTAGGGCAGTAGAGTGAAGTTCTGCACGCCCTTACTGCTATTTGTTATGAGCTCAATTTATATTATATTATCAATGTATGTTTGTGGGGCGTAGGGTGCATCCTAGATCTGTTATATGTTATATATTATATGTTATATGCTATATGTTAGATGATTGATGCTGTGCGGCATTCACGCCCTTCATAACTCTGGTAGGTCTCCCCTACAAATGTTGCCTTATGTGAATATGATTATGTTTATGATATGGCATATGTATTTGGGCTCGAGGTAGTTAGCTATAAAACTTATTCTATTATCCTGATTTATCTTTGAAATGATTATGATTTTGCTATCTTTCTTTCACTTTATTTCGTATTCGTTCTCGTTTCGTATTCGTTTTGCTTGTATATCTGTTCACTGGATTTGAAGCTCACCGCATTTCTTTTTTTCCGCGGGGGTATCTAAGCATTGGAGCTGGTATTGCTTTGGGATGAGGCTGTGGACTTACCTTAGAGATTTTAGCTTTGATCTTATGATGCCATTTAGACTTTATTTTTAGACATTTCATTTGGAGTTTATTTTTCCACTGGGACCTATGTATTGAAGTCTTTTGACTTGGATTATTTCAATATTTATGTTGAGATTTCTTTTGGATATGTATGTTTGCTTTGATATGACACCATTACTTGTGATTCCTTTACCCTTGTCGGGTCGGGCGTTACAATTTATGGCATCAGAGCCCGTTTAACTTGTAGTCGGACCTGTGACATATGGAGCCTAGGTTTTGAGACCTTAGAGCTTAGGATTTGACGGTGAGGATTGGGTGTAGGATTTTTCTAGACTTTAGGATTCCTTCTGCATACTTCCATTTCAGATCTCACCTTTGTTCATTTTGCTAATCGCTTGAATATCGCCAGATGGTTCAAACTCGCCGCACCGGTAGCGTGGATGGAGACGATGATGCTACTAACATGGATACTGCGATTGCTAATGCTCTCAACTCTCTTTTCCTTGGTCTTACTACACCGAGATGATGGAAAAGGGATCGCAACATTCGTAATCGGAATGGTGCTTCGGGTAGTGGTGGAGGAAATCAACCCGTCGGCATTCACACTTGGCTCGAAGCGTTTGGTAAGCTCAAGCCTCTTTCGTTTAGCATGCGGCTACTCCTACGAGGCCGAGGACCGGATCAACCATATTGAGAAGCCGTTGAAGTACGGTTGTGGAGAAGAGTTTAAGACTCGTTGGCGCATTCAAATTGGAAGGTGATGCTTTAAATCGGGGAAGGCACTCAAACAAGCAAGAGGAGGAGACGCTTTTGCTGTGACTTGTACCTGGACTGAGTTTCGGACTATCTTCTATAACCGTTACTTCCTGATGCCGGCAGCAAAGGTATGAGAGGGTATCAGCAACTACCGTTGATTATGAGAATTCCAATGAGTACATGAGTAGGTTTATGAGGATGGTGAGTTTTGTGGGAGCTATTGCTGGAGATGGTAGGCGTCAAGCTAAGCACTTCAAGTGGGAACAAGAAGGGGTGTTGGACCGACTGCTTAATATTGAGTATGAGAATGTGTCGGCTTGCAATGACGCAGCTCGTAACATTGAGATCTTTCATGAGGTGTCGGGTTCCAACAAGCGTATCGCGATGGTGATCGGATTCAAGGTAGGACTCAAGGCAATGACTATAGGGAAACTGGTAGGAGTTATGATTAGAGAGTCAAGGGATAGGAGTTATGATCACGGGTCAGTCGAGAAGGAATGTTGACACCGGGCCCGGACGAGGGTCAAGATAATAGAAATGCTGGTGATGCGCGCAAAACAGTCAAGCTAAATCACACAAGCCCGCCACTTGTGAATGGCGGACCGTAACCAGCTTAAAACTGCTTAAGCACGAAATCAATGAAGAACTGAGGAGTATAGGGTCTCCCCGGGTCGTTATGTCCCAGCGAGCTATGCAATGGATCAATCAACGAGTAGTGATCGAGAAGTTTGAACGAAAAGGGGATTATGAATTGATTATTATAACTACAAAAATATCAAACAAACACAAAGGCTAAAATGCAAATGAGAGGAAATTAAAAAGATAAAATCTATTAAATAAACGCTATCACTATAATTAAAATGATGTTTTTGTTTTTATGATTTTACGAAACTGAAATAAAAAACTACGCGACGTACAACTAAAAATGTGAAACTAAATCAATATTAACCCTAAAAATATGAAAATGATGTTTTTTGCAAACCTAATGATAAAATAAAATATTTAGAAAAAGAAAATTATTTTTAAAACTAATTATCTAATTAAAAACTATTTTTAACTATTAAATAAGTACCTAAAATACAAGAAAATAGGAAATAAAGCTAGAAAAATAAAATTATGAAATGGAAAAGTCTAAAATATCAAACTAGACTTTTCAAAACTATTTTTGTATTTTTATGACTATTTTTTCTATTTTCTAGGAATTTTAAACTATTAAAAACTAATTAAATTACTAAAAATTACCAAATAAACTATGAAAAATCTGGAAAATTACTTTTTCTACTTTTTATATTTATCTAAGCCTAAGAAAATTGAAAAATGATTTTTTTGAATCTTTTCTGAATTTTTTTGTATTAAAAGCTAATTAAAAGTGCTTAAAAACTAATAAAAATAAAGAAAAATAGCAAAATGACTTAGAAAAATATGAAAAATTAAGGAAAACTCTAAAATTATATTCTAAATCTGAGAAAAATATAAAAACAGGTGCTTATATGGAGAAATATAGAACTGATGTGGAAGTGCTACTTGAAATAAGCACTGATAGCCAAAAGCTCACCAAAAGCTACCACACTGATAAAGAAGCTATAATAAGCCAAATTAACAAAAATGCAATGAGTTCCAACAAGCTAATACCACTGATTCACAGGTTTGATCAGATTTGATGATTGAGCTTTTAAAAGCTAAACAGTTTCTGGGTACAACTTTAGACACTAGCACAAGCTTAGAAATAAGCTCAAAATGAAAAAACTATGGTTGAAATTGGAAAAGACCTGGGTGAGACCAAGTGTACCAAAAATCATGCCATGAGAAGCTCTAATAAGCCCTGTGCACAAGCTTCAATATCAGTGAAAGTTTAGTACCACCGAGTACAGTGGTGCAGGCCGTTTTGTGCTAAAAGGAGAAGCTGTTTGAAGCTTCTAAAAAATTGTAAAATTATACTAAAATGCTAATGAGTAACAAGAACGTCAAGTTTCTAAAATGCCAAGATTCACTTGATAAGTCCAAAAAATAAGCTCATGAAAATTCCTTGTAATTAGGCTCAAAACAGATTTTTGCCAATTTTTGACTTTTGAAGAAACTTGAACAGTTGACTAAACTGAACTTTAGATCCAATTTTATGATTGATTATGATTTGTTATGATGTAATGAAGCTATTACAACCTTTGTTATTGACTTTTAATCACAAAATGAGTGATTAGCTCTTCAAAAATCCAACAGTGAACCTGTTGGATTCAAATGATATGGATGTTGACTATCTTGGATTACATGCACATAAGTAAGACAGATAAGAGTCTATTAGGACTAAACAAACCTCAAACAACAAAAACCCTACACTGAATACACCTCTAACACACTTTAGACTATAAATCCAAACACCCTTTGTTAGACTGATTTGAGCTCAAAACTACTCCAAACTTTTAACCAACTTGTAATTATGATCAAACTAGGTTCTAATATCTTAAATACAACTTACAGAACAGATAAAAACCAGTTATAGCTACAAATAAAGATAATGCAAAGAAACCTTAAAATTCACTTACAAAGAGTCCTAGCCACTATGGCTTGAAACAGTTAACCAGAGGACCACTAACCTATCTCAATCAACCCACTAGACCTAAATCAACCCATTTCCATAGCTGCTCCACCCATTGGCCCAATCAATGCCAATTATGCCCCTGTTTGACTTTCTTTGACCAAAGTCCAAATATGCTTACAACTTGAATTTAAGCTTGTGAAAAGCGTAATAAGCTTTACAAGTTGTGTTTCAGCTTTGAAATAAACCACCAAACACTTTTACTTAAGGTTGTGAAGTTACAAATTGAGACAGTGAGCTTGAAACTTGCATTATAAATATAAACCGGAATGATGCTTGAAAGCAGTCTTAATACACTTAAACACTTTAAGTTAACACAATTTAACAAAAGATTACAAGTTTTAAACTAAGTTAAAGCTTTTACATAAAAAACGACATTAAAGTTTAAATAAAAACTAGTAGACTCTCCTTCCTTGCTTCCTTTTTCCTTTCTTTTATATCCAAACTCCTTGTATCTCTCCTCTGAATGTTTCCCAACAAATCTTAGCCATTGGATGGCTAAGAATAATCCTAGCCGTTTAAATGGATTATTTGGCGCCAAATCTTGATTTTAACAGTTGAGAGTTGAGTGAAATGGGGGAGAGGCATTTATTGCATTTGGATTTTGGAAGGAGGGGGGAACAAGGAGGTATGATAGTGGGCTGTGGGGTTGAGATGGTGGGCAGCAGGGGGAGGGAAAACAGGAAAGAAGATGGGCGGGTGTTTGGTTTGACTGATTTTGACCAGGGGGCGTTAATATCAAAAGGGGGGTTCAAAATGGTATTGACAGGGTCCAAAGTGTATTGACAAGGCGAAATGGGGTTTTGAAGGGTTTAAATCACAAGGACCTTAGTTGTAACTTCTGAAAATGCAAGGACTACTGCTGCCATTTTATAAAAGATGTTCCAAGGACTAAAAGTGACACTTTCAAAAAGTATAAGGACCAAACTTGCCATTTTCCATTTCCAGGGCCATTTTGCCAAATTTCAAACTTGGAGGACCAATTTTGTAATTTTCTCAAACTTTTGACATTTTTTCACCAAAGGACTAAATTTGACAACTTATGATTTTAAAAGGACCTGTGGTGATTTATCTTTGAAATTATGTGACATGGACTGTTTTTGACAATTTTGAAACTGAGGGGACTGAAACGCCAAATCTGCAACTTTGCTCATTTTCATCTGATTTTAAACATTTTGCATCTGAAACATATAAAATGCACTTTTGAGATATTTTCGGTATTTTGATGCATTTCTGAGCATTTTAAACGCTTTGCAATTCAGATTTGACCAAAAATGACGAGATTACACATCATCAGCACTGGTAAGAATGGAAGTGATCGTCAGAACCAAGGTAACAATAACCAGCGTTACAACCGGATCATCAGCTCGAGGATCAAATCGGGTCGGCTCCGGATCTTCTAGTCACAGAGGACAACTGAGGTTTTGCCACCCCCACCTATTTGTACTACTTGTGGAAAGGCTCATCCGGGGCAGTGTTTCAAGGCCACTGGTGGTTGTTTTGCTTGTGGTTCCACTGCTCACAAGATTAAAGATTGCCCTAAGAAGAACCCGGCGATCTCGAAACTACATCAAAAGCCGACTACTATGGACGTGTCTATGCTACTACTCGTAACCAGGCGGAGCGCACTTCAGGTACCATTATGGGCACTCTTTTCATGATGATTATGCTTTCTTTGTTTTATTTGATACCGGTGCCACACACTCCATTATATCTATCACATTTGCTAAGAAACTTAATACGAAGCCCAAACCGTTAACAAATCACTTATCGATTTCTACGCCTATGAAGAACCACGTGATCATTGATCATAAATACGTTAGGTGTCCTCTTCGTTTTGATGATCGTATTCGCTTTGCAAATCTGTATCCTCTCGATATGGTCGACTTTGATATCATTCTAGGCATGGATTGGTTGGCTTATCATAGAGCTTCAATTGATTGCTATGCTAGAACAGTGATCTTTGGAGATGTAAAACATCCCGAATTCGTTTACCATGGTTCTCAACCTCTCAAATCTGTTAAACTCATTTCCGCTATGAAGGCACAGACCATGATTGCTCAGGGGTGCCAAGGTTTTCTAGCATCTGTTAAGGACACATCTTTGGAGAGTCCTAACATTGAAAATCTTTCGGTTGTTTGCGAATTTACCGATGTTTTTCCCGATGAACTCCCTGGTCTTCCCCCAGCTAGAGAAGGTGAGTTTAGCATTGAGTTAATTCCTGGTGCTGAACCGATTTCGAAGGCTCCGTATCGCATGGCACCTGTAGAACTGAAGGAGTTGAAGGAACAGCTGCAAGAGATGATAGAAAATGGATTTATTCGACCCAGTGGTTCTCCATGGGGTGCACCTGTTTTGTTTGTGAAGAAGAAGGATGGAAGCATGCGTCTATGTATCGACTACCGTGAACTTAATCATATTACCATTCGTAACCGTATCCTTTGCCGCGATCGATGATTTGTTTGATCAACTGCAAGGAGCTAAGTTCTTTCAAGATTGACTGAGATCTGGTTACCATCGTTACGTGGAAGGAGCAAGATGTTCCTAAGACAGCATTTCGTATCGATATGGTCATTAGAATTCCTCGTTATGCCTTTTGGTTTGACCAATGCGCCTGCTGTGTTTATGGACCTGATGAATCGTGTTTTCCATGAGTTTCTCGACAAGTTCGTTATTGTTTTCATCGACGACATTTTAGTTTACTCCAAGTCTGAAGAAGAGCATGAAGAACATCTTCGGATAGTTTTAGAGATTTTTAGGAAGAAGAAGTTGTAACAAATTTTCGAAGTGCGAATTTTGGTTAAGACAAGTCGCTTTCCTTGGTCATATTGTATCAACTGATGGTATCACCATGGATCCGTCTAAAGTTGAGGCTATCACTAAATGGCCAAGACCTACGACATTGACTGAGGTCAGGAGTTTTCTTGGACTTGCTGGTTACTACAGACGTTTGTTGAATATTTCTCTCGCTTAGCTCTACCCTAACCCAACTGATGAGGAAAGGTGAAAAGTTTGTATGGACGGATGAAAGAGAGAGAAGAGTTTTGAAGAGTTGAAACGGAGATTGGTGTCAGCTCCTATTTTGACTCTTCCAACTGGTTATGGAGGATTTCAAATTTATAGTGATGCATCTAAGAAAGGATTAGGCTGTGTTTTGATGCAACATGGAAAGGTAATAGCTTATGCTTCGAGGCAGATAAAACCTTATGAGGAGAATTACCCAACTCATGATCTTGAGTTAGCTGCAGTGGTGTTCGCGTTGAAGATCTGGAGACATTACTTGTATGGAGAGACGTGTGATATATTCACTGATCATAAGAGTCTCAAGTATTTTCACCGTAAGGAACTTAACATGAGACAAAGAAGATGGTTAGAACTTCTTAAGTATTATGACACCAACATTCAGTACCATCCAGGTAAGGCTAACGTAGTTGCTGACGCACTTAGCGGAAATCAGCATTCTTGCGAGTATCAAGATTGAGCCTAGGATTTTGCGTGACTTAGAGAGTTTGGATGTTGAGTGGTGTGTACGAGGTTTTGATGGATACTGGGCTAGTGTGAAGGTGGAGTCGAACCTTATACTGCAAATTAAAGAAGCTCAGAAAGATGACGGCGAGCTGTGGGCGGTGGTGCAAAATGTTGAACAAGGTAAGGAGACGGAGTTTAAGGTTGATAATGACGGTATTGTATGGTATGGAGATAGGCTTTGTATTCCCAATGATCAGGTACTTCGTGAGAAAGTTATGACTGAAGCTCATAGTTCTCCTTTCACTATCCATCCTGGTTCTACCAAGATGTATAGGGATTTGAAGCAGTACTTTTGGTGGAATTGCATGAAGCAAGATGTGGCGACGTTTGTGTCGAAGTGTGATTGTCATCAGGTTAAGATCGAACATCAAAGGGCTAGTGGATTGTTACAGCCATGATATTCCAACATGGAAGTGGGATAAGATATCTATGGATTTTGTGACTGGACTACCTCTTACTCCGAAGAAGCATGATGCGATTTGGGTAGTTGTTGATCGACTAACCAAATCTGCTCATTTCTTGCCAATCAGAAAGGATTTTGGTATTGGTAAATTGGCGGAGATGTTTCAGCAAGAGATCGTTAGACTTCATGGTACTCCGGCATCTATTGTGTCCGACAGAGATCCGCGTTTTACTTCTCATTTCTGGAAGGGTTGCAAAAAGCTTGGGGTACTCGACTTAATTTTAGTACGGCATTTCATCCTCAAACAGATGGTCAGTCAGAGAGGACTATACAGACCTTAGAGGATATGCTCAGGGCTTGTGCTTTAGAATGGACTGGCAGTTGGGATGAATATTTATGTTTAGTAGAGTTTGCATACAACAACAGTTGGCATGCTAGCATTAAGGCGGCACCGTTTGAACTTCTTTATGGAAGGAAATGTAGATCACCTATTTGCTGGGATGAAGTAGGTGAACGCTTGATTGAAGGTCCGGAAATGATCGAAATCACTAATGAGAAGGGGTGTTGCTAGAGAAAAGTTGAAGGAAGCTAGGTCTCGTCAGAAAATTATGCCGACAAGCATCGTCGTAATTTAGAATTTCGGGTTGGAGATAGTGTATTTTTGAAAGTTTCGCCGTTTAGAGGTGTGAAACGTTTTGGAATCAAGGGCAAGCTCAGTCCTCGATTTATTGGACCGTTTGAAATTCTAGAACGTATAGGAGAAGTTTCGTATCGATTAGCACTTCCGCCTCAGTTATCACATGTTCATGACGTTTTCCATGTATCACTCCTAAGGGGATACAACTATCATCCGTTACACGTTGCTTCTTATCCGTTTGATCAAATTCAATCCGATATGTCTTTATCTGAAGAAACGGAAGCTATTTTAGAAAGACAAGAAAGAGTTATGAGAAATAAAGTCATTCCGTTCGTTAAAATTCTTTGGAAAAATCATCCGGAATGTGAGGCTACTTGGGAAACTGAGGAGTCGATGCGAGTTAGTTATCCTCATTTCTTTGAATAGTTTGGTATGTTCTCATTTCGTTTTCATTTTCGTTTCGTTTCATTTCAATTTTCGAGGACGAAAATTTTTCTTTAGAGGGGAAGAATTGTAAAACCTGAAAAACTAAATCTGATTAAAGACTAAAATACCCTTGGAATCGAAATTTATAAAATACGTAAAATACATTTATATCATTTAACGAAATTTAAAACTTAATTGCGAATAATTAAAACTTAATTATTACGTGTACGTGATCGATTGTATACCACGAAGATTTAACGTTTCGTAAATAACTTGGGTCATGTTTGTTTGTTTCGATGGACCATAGGACCGAAGGCCATAAGGTGTGCGTTTGGGTTGTGATCGGTTGGGCCAAACCGAAACCCAATCCCCTACTAAGCCTAAATCAAATACAACTACTATATATACAATACATAATCACAAAAGTGAAACCTAGTTTGTTGTTGCCTCTTTTTCTTTTTTTCTCTTGCTCGGCCGAATATCAAACACCCTAGGTGTCGAGATTTTTGCTCAACCAAGTCAAGGTATAACCTATTCTCGTCTTCCTTTGATGTACCTTGCGTTAATATATTGTAATATGTTTTGTTTTAGTCGAGTTTGTTGTTTTGTTTTGTGACCGAGCCGAATGGAATTAAAACAAGGAAAACCTAATGATTAAACCTTACAAGTATTTAAGAGTATGTTACGTAATATGTATTATTGAATCGGGTTATGTATATGTCGAGTTAATAAGGACCGAACCTTATGTAATTAGAACCGAACCATGCATATCATTCGACTAAGGTATAAAACATGATAACTTGAATGAGTTAAGTATGTAGATGAGTTAAGACTTGCGTAATAACCTATTAATTGAAACCCTAAGTTGAACCGAACCACATATGAGTTTTAAAAGTATATTAATTAAGTAAAGGTCATGTAAACGTAAACCCTAGTCTGATATGTGAATCGAATAAGGTATGCCAAACCCTAATGGTTTGTGAATCGTGTCTCATATGTGTGCGTAATTATAAGTCAAGTGAACTTGTAAATGTGTAAACGTGAAATTAATCCGAGTAGTAAGTAACTTGTATGTCACATAAAATCATAAACGTGCATGGTGAAACATAAAAGGAAAGATTGTTTTTATGACGTGTTAGGTTAAGTAACGGGTCATTAAAAGATGTAACATATAAGTAAATGCATATTAATGAGATATTAAAGAATGAGAAAACCCTAGAACATAAATGAGAGTCGATTAGGGTTTGAAGCTAAGTATATTAATTCGTTATTTTATGTGTGAGTTATGACGTTTAAACTACCTTCACATTTAACTCTAAACTTTAATTAATGACATAATGAACCCTAATCTACGATATTATTTATAAAACACTTAAGTCTCATTTAATTATAAAACCCTAATGTATTAAGATCATTAAATATACTAAGTATGAAAGCCAAATATTAAAAAGATCATTTCGATGATGGGAATCATAAATAACATGTAGACGTAATGTGTATAGGTTCTGTGAAGAAAGAGTAATCCTTTGCTTTCCCTGTTTCTTCTTTTCGATCAATTGCTTTGGAATAAGGTACAGATATTCTGACCTTTCAGTAAAGGGTCTTATTGATGTTTTCTTTCGTTAGCTTTTACATTAGGATTTCCTAAGCCTTAGCTATGAACCCTAATGTGTCTATTTGAGCTGTTGCTTATCTGAACTTTGATTTTTGAATCATAAAACATTTGATTTTTGAACTATATGATATGAAGACTTTGATTTTGAAAACATGATTAAACATTTGATAAAATATGATCTATGTCCGTTATGACATTCTATTTGACCTAAGATAGTTTGACACCCGAGCCAATTATTAACTAGTCATGGGGGTCCATGTCCGTGTCAGTAATGCACTTCTGACATGACTCTAGGGCAGTAGAGTGAAGTTCTGCCCGTCCTTATTTGTTATTTTTATGAGCTCAAGTTATATTATATTATCAATGTATGTTTGTGGGGGTATGGGGTGATCCTAGATCGTTATATGTTATATATTATATGTTATATGCTATATGTTATGAGATGATTGCTGCGTGCATGCACGTCCTTCATAACTCTGGTAGGTCTCCCTACAAATGTTGCCTTATGTGAATATGATTATGTTTATGATATGGCATATGTATTTGGGCTCGAGGTAGTTAGCTATAAACTTATTCTATTATCCTGATTATCTTTTGAAATGATTATGATTTTGCTATCTTTCTTTCACTTTATTTTCATATTCGTTCTTGTTTCGTATTCGTTTTGCTTGTATATCTGTTCACTGGGCTTTTGAAGCTCAGCCGCATTTCTTTTTCCGCGGCAGGTATCTAAGCATTGGAGCTGGGTATTGCTTTGGGATGAGTGTTGTGTGGACTTACCTTAGAGATTTTAGCTTTGATCTTATGATGCCATTTAGACTTTATTTTTAGACATTTCATTTGGAGTTTATTTTTCCACTGGGACCTATGTATTGAAGTCTTTTGACTTGGATTATTTCAATATTTATGTTGAGATTTCTTTTGGATATGTATGTTTGCTTTGATATGACACCATTACTTGTGATTCCTTTACCCTTGTCGGGTCGGGGCGTTACAAATTGGGTAAGAGATTTGCACCCTCGAAAGGATCCTATAAAACCAGTTTTTACACGTGATGCAAATAAAACAATTTCGCAAAGCTTGATGTTTGATATTCTTAGCATAAGAAGTTTTGATAAGGTTTGACCAAAGATCGCTATGAAGGCTGAATAATTATTTCATTTTACGTGGGGGAGGAGGCGTGTCGTTGTGATGCGTAAACATATGTATAAGTAAGGCAATTCTAGCTAATAGTGAGACTAAGTTGTCAGTAATAAAACACATATCATATCAAATATGACTTCAACGAGTCATAAGTGAGGCATTCTTCTTGGCAGGCAGGCACGTGTCGGTCATAGGGTTAAGTTTTTGTAAAAGTGGTTATAGTCTAGGTTCTAAAATACCCAGTTCTCTATAACCTAGGCTCTGATGCCAATCTATAACACCCCCCAAAAATGGTTTGCAGCGGAAGAAAAGGTTTTTGGGATGCTACTCAATTGGATCATAACACAAAGTGAATGATATAGATTTTTCTTAAAATATTTTATTTATTGTAGTAAAACAAAGTTTACAAAGTTGAATTATTGCGGAAAATGGCCCTTTAGTAAAATGTGGTCCCCATAAGTAAATCAGACTCATCTATGACCATGCGATGCCAATGCCCAAGCGCCTCCAGAGTTAGCTATTGCCTTTTTAATACCTGAGATAAACATGCTTAAAAATATCAACACAACGGTTGAGTGATATTCATAGGTTAGTAAATAGTTGAACACAAGTTAAAGATGATAATTGCTTCGAAGAAAATTACCATAGAAAAACAGAGATTATTATGCACTAAGCTCATGACACCAATACTAACTGCATAAACCTAATTACTGGTGTAAGAAATAAAATTGTCCCCCAGATGAAATTGCCAATTCCATAGATAACCAAATATGGTGCGCCCCGGTTATTTCCGATACCCGAGTCGGGGTCGTCAATTCCCATAGTACTATCCACAATATTTGCGTTCACTCGCAAGTGATTAATGGTTCATGATGAAGGGGACTTTTGGCAGGAAACTTAGGCTATAATAATAATAATCAGGCAAGCATACATTTTAAGAATAGACTTGTGTTCTAATTTATAGCATATATCTCCCTCGCGGGGGTTGAAAAACCAGTAAAAGCGAGGCTATGAACTCATCTTTGTCCGAAGCAATGCAAGAATCGAGGCTATCACTACTAGCATCGGGAGAGGAAATAGAGTAGTATCACAGTGTGGCATTGCACATCGATATAATAGTACAGGAACAACGGCACGTCATCGGCTCAACCTAGTAGTGTATGGCTTATCTCAGAATACGTATCGTAAAGTAAAGAGAATTTTCAAAAGATAAGTGTTTTAGTTTTCGTGGAATACTCGTATTAATAATTATAAAAGTTTAATGTCATTTCTCGTAAGAAAGGTTTAGTATAAATGTTTTGTGTGGTGGTAAGAAAACATAGACTCAACATGCAACTCGCGCCAAAAGTATAATATGCATCAAAATGTAACTCATACCGAACATAACTCACGCTAAAGCATAATATATATTCCAATATATTATGAGGAATAGTCGAGAAGACAATGACCAGAAAGATGTTAGACATTAACGACCCCTAATTACTTAAATAAATAAGTCAATTGGTAAGTTTCGGCATTTACCCCATAATCCCAAATGGTTTAGAAATCCATTTTAGTTTTATAAGAAAACCCAATATGTTTACGAGCTTATAATCTCGTAGTTTGGAAAGGTTTTATAAATTTCGGCATGACGCGTCTATTTATATTACGTTCTAAAGTCATCATTACTTTAAATAAACCAAGTTTGAAATTACAATATTTATAAATCTTGTTTCGTTATCATTCGCATAATTATTAGCTTTGAGTTATTGAATAGTCTGTGAGTGTTCCGTGTCTAATATATTAAATTCTATTAGAGCCTAATATATTATGCCATTAACTCACAAAGTGTCCAATAAGTCCAACGTCTAATATCGTGAATCCAATAACGATCCAAATTCCAAATCATAATCCGCGTTCAGATCTCATCAAATATCCGTATTATCCGAATCCCAGTCACAATTCCAATGTCACATTCCAACGATTACCGAAACGTACCAAATGCTCATAATGTGAATTAAAGCACGTTAGTAAGTTTATTAATTTTATAAACAAGTCGCACTTATTTCGACAAATTAATTATTACACCTGAAGTAACTTGTAACCAAACACCCATTTTTATAAAATTTTAGCGGGTTAGGAGCCCATTTGCTTGACCATACAAACGACCCAACATAGGCCTTGTTGCCCAATAAAACCAACAGCACCCTAATAAATTATGGGCTATTAAGCCATCAGCAATATGAATCAATCACCCAAATCTGTTGAAAAGAATGAGAAGCAACAATCGCACACTAACTAACTGGAAATCATGATAATCACACACTGCATATGTTTATAAAGATAAGTTGGTACTTAAGTTCGAACCAACGCGAACATAAACCGACTATGGCACAAAAAGATTAACCAATTACTCACAACACAAGTCCCACTCGTGGTCAAAACTGCTAGACCCAACTCACAACTTACCACATAACGATTTTTAAACATACAACTGAGTAGGGAATAAAACCAACGTGAGACCAAACAACACTACTACACGATTTATGTTAATTCACCACATGAACAAAAATAAAACATTTTAATTAGATTTAAAGTTAAGGCATAAACTAGGTCGTCTCAACCCTTTATCACGAAAACTCCACAAAACGCAACTTTCAACACACAAATCTTATTAAAAAAGTTTTAATCTCATTTTACATTCCACGAAAACATCAAACTTGTTTAATAATCGATTTTTAGCAACTTTATTAGTAAAGGTGAGTTTTCATTTTAACATACCACTATTGAGGGGATATAGAGAGAAAACTAAAGATGAGGGCGAATGCACGAACTCAAAATGAATCAAAACACCCTAATTTTGACCTTCACACTAACCCGCTCCAAAAACAAGGGCGCCTTCTTGATCTCCTCGCCATGTTGATGGTGATAACAGCAGCGACATGATGGAGGAGGTGACAACAGTGATATTATCAAGAGAGAGAGAGAGAGACACAAGGCTACTAGGGTTTTTATAAGTGAATGAGCCCTTAATGTGGGATGGTGGCAGCGACGATGTGGGCGGCAGCGAAGTGGTGTTGGTGGCCGGTAGGGTGGCGACTGGAAAAGAGGGAGGAGAGGATTATAAGATTCAGGCTAGGTTTTTAGTGGGTGTGTGTGAGTGGGTCGGCTGCCATATATAAAGGAGGAGAAGAAGGTTTTTTTGACCAAGCTTTCTTGGTGTGATTCTTGCGATAGGGGTGATATAAGCAAAGATCACCATCAATTGAATTTTCCTAAGACTTCTCGTGATGCTTCTTGGGGAGGAGAGAAAGGTGAAAGTGAGATGAGAGAGGTGTGTTTGACCCTGTTTTTGGGGAAGATGGCAACTGACAAAGGAGACAAATAAATTACAAAGAGTGTGGGAGGAAGCGAAAAAAAACAGAGATGAGAAAGGGACGATTGATAGGGTAGGTTTTAGGTAGAGTAATTTTTATATTTGTATTACTATTATTATTATTATTAAGTGTATATCGTCTACCTAGTGTCCCGATGTATTAATTAATAAACGCGGCATCCCGACATGGTAAAAATGTACAAATTATATTTCCGGACACGTTTTAGTAAAACTGATATAAAGATGGAGTTGTTGATTCCGATAATTAACTTTTTATATTTAAGCCGTAGCTGATGTGCTGTCGGTACGCGGGAGGTCTCGTTTATTGAGATAACTTCTCGTTATCGTGTTTTGATCATCAGTAATTATCAGGAAATTTATTTTTATCATTCGTTTATCAACGCTACTCGTGGTTTCACATTTCAAATAAAAAGTAAAAAAAATTCAGGCGTGAAAATGCATAATAAATGATTATTTTGTTTTTACATGAGACTAATGACTTGGAAATATATGGGTGGTTACAGTACCTACCCCTTATAGGAACCTCGTCTTCGAGGTTAAGTTTGTGTTAGTCTCTTATATGACAAAAGGAAATTTTTGAAATTTTCTAGTTTTGTTCGCAAATGTGATGTGGATAAATTTATTCGAATAAAAAGAATATTTTAATAGGCACAATTTCTTTGGGATGAAAAATTGGGTAAGAGATTTGCACCCTCGAAATGATCCTATAAAACCAGTTTTTACACGTAATGCAAATAAAACAATTTCGCAAAGATTGATGTTTGATATTCTTAGCATAAGAAGTTTTGATAAGGTTTGACCAGAAATTCTTTTTTTTTTACTTGTTAGAATAATTCTTTCTAGAAAAATGTCACCACTCATTTCATTGTTGGTACAATTGTTGTTTAAAGAAAAGTTCTCGAAGGTGAAAACGTTATAAAAGAAGATGTGGTTGGGTATGCATGTTTTCATAAATTTTAAACGTTTTTGGGCAGAGTTTAGTTGTTAGGGTTATGCTTCTCGAATTTGAACGGTATGTGTAAAAATATAAAGTCTTTAAAATTTTAAAGAGAACTTGATGCATGTAAAGAAAGTTGCTGAATTTCAGCTTTTGTGATGAAAACTCGTTAAATAAAGTTTTAGGCGTCAAAATGGGATCGGTTCTAAGTTGGAGTTTTTCATGTGAATTCAAAAGTTTTTTCTCAAATTCAAATAATTTCAAGTGCCTTAGCTTTTGTAGATGATGAATCAGTTTTGTTCCTTAGCAATTCTCATTAAAATATTTATTGTTTTCAAAACAAGGCACGTATTTTTACTCCGAAAATTTGTTTTATTTTCAAAAGAAAATATCGGTTATTCTTTAAAGTTTTTCAAATGAGTAAATAGTTTATAAGGAATCTGCAGTAAGGTTTATGGAGAGGTTTGTAAAACCACTTTAGTGGGTAAGAAGAAAATACTTTTGTCATGATAAGTCGTAGTTTGTGGTTCGGTATTAAAGCAACAACTTGGTAAGGTGATTTTTGAAACAACTTATAAAGTAATAGAAAATGGTTTGTCAATGGTAGTGAAATATTTTGGTAAGACACAATTCAGGTTATAAAATAACTTGTGAAATGATTTGTAAAATAACTTAAAAGAAAATAATTTATTGTTGTCAAAGAGTAGAAGATTTCGTAGTTCAATTAATATCAAGATGGTTTATGGGGTGATAATAAAATAGTCAGTAAAGTAAAGGCGAATACTTTGAAAGGTAAGAGTACCAAGTTTTCTGGTTTTAAATCAAACAGTGGCTAAAACAGCTCACTAAAAGGGTAAAATAGTTTATAAGATCGT
Organism: Chrysanthemum makinoi; assembly: GCA_910596185.1. Taxonomy (NCBI): domain Eukaryota; kingdom Viridiplantae; phylum Streptophyta; class Magnoliopsida; order Asterales; family Asteraceae; genus Chrysanthemum; species Chrysanthemum makinoi. Next base: position 75,398,701 of record OU343220.1, read on the forward strand.
AATATAACTTGTAGGAAAAAATTGTAATATAGTTTACAAATCGCTATCGCAATTGTTTGTTGTTTCGAAAAATAGTAGTAAGGTAATTAATCGGTTTATCACAAAATAGTTTGCAAAGTATTTGAAAGGTCATTGTTTACAAAATATTAGTAAAATCGTAAATAATTTTTTTTTGTAAAATGACCATGAAATGGCCGGTAGAATAGTTGAAAGCAGTTTGCATTAGACAACAAGGAGGTTTATTATTTCATCAGAGGGTAGCAGGATAGACAATTGGTGTTTCAAAGGGATGAGTGGAAGATTAGGGATCCGTTCCCAGAAAAAGTGGCTTGAGTTGCAAGTTAACTCTTGGTATGTTTTTAGATCTTTTTAGTGATTCATTTATTATTTATGTTTAGAGAGGGGTTCCCTTTGTAGATGTCGAGGTGTGATATTCCTAGAACGGCTAGAGATGTAATTCGGTTCATCGATTAGGTACGAGTTTTGAGGTAGAGGTGAAACTGTTACAGTATTGGATGACGAGACAACTTCGATCTCAACGTATGAGAGAATGATAATAGGATGGGATGATGGATACATAGGTTGTAACGACTCTGTAATAGAGGTTTAATGGTCCAGTAATGTAGTAACCCAAAAATAAAATCTAAACCTGGAGTAATGTTGTACGGTAATTAAAATCTTAGTTTGTCGCGCATAATCTACTAAGAAAATATAAATGGTAATTATAATCATTAACTCGCATCATGCAATATTTTTGCTGGTTTTGTATTATCTGCTCAGCAAATCTCATACATTACGTAGGCACGGCGGGCGCGAAGTGGTGTCGTAAAGTGGTCCATTTCAACATGGATCATTGTGGTGTCCTTGCGCGAAGTTGTAGTGTACATCATCTGCCAGGAAAATCTCCATGCACGTTGCTAGTAAGATGTAGACGCGGAGGCGTGAGGTAGTGGTGTAAAATGGTCAGTTTCAGAGAGTGTAGTAATGAGAAAGGCGTTCCACTTAGGGAAAAAAGTATCGTAGTAAGAAAATGTTATGAGGTCAGTGCGTGATGTGTAGGAGTAAAACGTTTATAACTCTTATGATGAAAATTTTACTCTTTTTAGAAGTCAATCAGGAGGTCAATTGGACATACCACTATTATAACTACTTTCAGTATTGCAACATTCACCTCTAAGTCAGACATAGGTGATCAGGCTATGTCTCACTGTCCCTGGCTGAATATAGGTGATTAGGCTATATTCACCTGAGGTTCAATGAATCTTGCAATGCTTAGCTTAGTTATACTAGTAACATGTCTCAATTCTTTTAAAAATCGCTATGAAGGCTGAATAATTATTTCATTTTACGTGGGGGAGGAGGCGTGTCGTTGTGATGCGTAAAAATACGTATAAGTAAGGCAATCCTAGCTAATAGTGAGACTAAGTTGTCAGTAATAAAACACATATCATATCAAAGATGACTTCAACGAGTCATAAGTGAGGCATTCTGCTTGGCAGGCAGGTACGTGTCGGCCGTAGGGTTAAGTTTTTGTAAAAGTGGTTGTAGTTTAGGTTTTAAAATACCCAGTTCCCTATAACCGAGGCTCTGATGCCAATCTATAACACCCCCAAAAAATGGTTTGCAGCGGAAGAAAAGGTTTTTGGGATGCTACTCAATTGGATCATAACACAAAGTGAAAGATATAGATTTTTCTTAAAATATTTCATTTATTGTAGTAACACAAAGTTTACAAACTTGAATTATTGCGGAAAATGGCCCTTTAGTAAAATGTGGTCCCCATAAGTAAATCAGAGTCATCTATTACCAAGTCATGCCAATGCCTAAGCGCCTCCAGAGTTAGCTATCGCTTTTTTAATACCTGAGATAAACATGCTTAAAAAGATCAACACAACGGTTGAGTGATATTCATAGGTTTAGTAAATGGTTGAACACAAGTTAAAGAGGATAATTGCTTCGAAGACAATTACCATAGAAAAACAGAGATTATTACGCACTAAGCTCATGACACCAATACTAACTGCATACACCTAATTACTGGTGTGAGTAATAAAATTGCCTCCAGATGAAATTGCCAATTCCATAGATAACCAAATATGGTGTGCCCCGGTTCTTTCCGATAACCAAGTCAGGGTCGTCAATTCCATTAGTACTATCCATAATATTTGCGTTCACTCGCAAGTGATTAATGGTTCATGATGAAGGGGACTTTTGGCAGGTAACTTAGGCTATAATAATAATAATTAGGCAAGCATACATTTTAAGAAAAGACTTGTGTTATAGTTTATAGCATGTATCTCCCTCGCGGGGGTTGAAAAACAAGTAAAAGCGAGGCTATGAACTCACCTTAGTCCGAAGCAATGCAAGAATCGATGCTATCACGACTAGCATCGAGAGAGGAAACAGAGTAGTATCATAGTGTGGCATCGCACAACGATATAAGAGTACGGGCACAACGGCACGTCATCGGCTCAACCTAGTAGTGTACGGCTTATCTCAGAATACGTATCGTAAAGTAAAGAGAATTTTCAAAAGATAAGTGTTATAGTTTTCGTGGAATACTCGTATTAATAATTATAAAAGTTTAATGTCATTTCTCGTAAGAAAGGTTTAGTATAAATGTTTCGTGTGGTGGTAAGAAAGCATAGACCCAACATGCAACTCCCGCCAAAAGTATAATATGCATCAAAATGTAACTCATACCAAACGTAACTCACGCTAAGCATAATATATATCCCAATATATTATGAGGAATAGTCGAGAAGACAATGACCAGAAAGATGTTAGACATTAACGACCCCTAATTACTTAAATAAATAAGTCAAATGGTAAGTTTCGGCATTTACCCCATAATCCCAAATGGTTTAGAAATCCATTTTAGTTTTATAAGAAAACCCAATATGTTTACAAGTTTATAGTCTCGTAGTTTGGAAAGGTTTTATATATTTCGGCATGACGAATCTATTTATATTACGTTCTCAAGTCATCGTGACTTTAAATAAAACAAGTTTGAAATTACAATATTTATAAATCTTGTTTCGTTATCATTCGCGTAATTATTAGCTTTCAGTTATTGAATAGTTTGTGAGTGTTCCGTGTCTAATATATTAAATTCTATTAGAGTCTAATATATTATGTCGTTAAGTGACAAAGTGTCCAATAAGTCCAACGTCTAATATCGTGAATCCAATAACGATCCAAAGTCCAACTCATAATCCGCGTTCATATCTCATCAAATATCCGTATTATCCAAATCCCAGTCACATTCCAACGATTACCGAAACGTACCAAATGCTCATAATGTGAATTAAAACACGTTAGTAAGTTTATCAATTTTATAAACAAGTCGCACTTATTTCGACAAATTAATTATTACACCTTAAGTAACTTGTAACCAAACGCCCATTTTTATAAAATTTTAGTGGGTTAGGAGCCCATTTGCTTGACCATACAAACGACCCAACATAGGCCTTGTGGCCCATTAAAACCAACAGCACCCTAATAAATTATGGGCTATTAAGCCATCAGCAATATGAATTAATCACACCCAAATCTGTTGAAAACCATGAGAAGCAACAATCGCACACTAACTAACTGGAAATCACGATAATCACACACTCCATATGTTTATAAAGATAAGTTGGTACTTAAGTTCGAACCAACGCGAATACAAAACGACTATGGCACAAAAAGATTAACCAATTACTCACAACACAAGTCCCACTCGTGGTCAAAACTGCTAGACTCAACTCCACAAAACGCAACTTTCAACACACAAATCTTATTAAAAACGTTTTAATCTCATTTTACATTCCACGAAAACATCAAGCTTGTTTAATAATCGATTTTTAACAACTTTATTAGTAAAGGTGAGTTTTCATTTTAACATACCACTATTGAGGGTAAATAGAGAGAAAACGAGATATGAGGGCGAATGCACGAACTCAAAATGAATCAAAACACCTTAATTTTGACCTTCACACTAACCCGCTTCAAAACAAGGGCACCTTCTTGATCTCCTCGCCATGTTGATGGTGGTAACAGCAGCGGCATGATGGAGGAGGTGACAAGAGTGATATTATCAAGAGAGAGAGAGAGACACAAGGCTACTAGGGTTTGTATAAGTGAATGAGCCCTTAATATGGGATGGTGGCAGCGACGTTGTGGGCGGCAGCGAAGTGGTGTTGGTGGCCGGTAGGGTGGCGACTGGCAAAGAGGGAGGAGAGTATCATAAGATTAAGGCTAGGTTTTTAGTGGGTGTGTGTGAGTGGGTCGGCTGCCATATATAAAGGAGGAGAAGAAGGTTGTTTTGACCAAGCTTTCTTGGTGTGATTCTTGTGATAGGGGAGGAGAGAAAGGTGAAAGTGAGATGAGAGAGGTGTGTTTGACCCAGTTTTTGGGGAAGAAGACAACTGACAAAGGAGACAAATAAATTACAAAGAGTGTGGGAGGAAGCGAAAAAAAAAACAGAGATGAGAAAGGGACGATTGATAGGGTAGGTTTTAGGTATTAAGTTTATATTATTATTATTATTATTATTATTATTATATTGTGTACCTAGTGTCCCGCTGTATTAATTAATAAACGCGGCATCCCGACATGGTAAAAATATACAAATTATATTTCCGGACACGTTTTACTAAAATTGATATAAAGATGGAGTTGTTGATTCCGATAATTAACTTTTTATATTTAAGTCATAGCTGATGTGCTGTCGGTGCGCGGGAGGTCTCGTTTATTGAGATAACCTCTCGTTGTCGTGTTTTGATCATCAGTAAATATCAGAAAATTTATTTGTATCATTCGTTTATCAACGCTACTCGTGGTTGCACATTTCAAATAGAAAGTAAAAAAAATTCAGGCGTGAAAATGCATAATAAATGATTATTTTGTTTTTACATGAGACTAATGACTTGTAAATATATGGGTGGTTACAGCAGCCCATGGAATCCTTGTTGGTGTGGTGGTTCTTCATGTGTGCCTCCAAACGCTTCTTGAGAGCGGCTGCTTGCCTAATGAGCTTACGTAATTTCTTTGAGTTTTGATATGAAACCCCTTCCTTGCTTCCAAGGTGAGATAAGTCAAGCTGAGCATATCAAACATATAATAAGACGTGTGCTTCTTCTAATGGCATTGAAACACACAATAACATATATAAGAAACCATTAAGATTCGGAAAAGCTTCTAAATTTCCAACCCTTATGTCGAGAAGAGAAAAGTATCCACAACTAAACTTTTATGGGGGTGTTTCTTTAAGGACATTTTTTTTCTCGATACATTAAACCTTACATAAATAATACAGATCCTTAAAAGCTAAAAAATACATAGTAAATCGTTGTTTGAGAGTCTTACAGTAGCATAATAGCGGTCCCGTGATGGAGCCAAGGCTTTTTGTTCTTCACGAAACCGTCTCCTCGCAGGACTATCCCAATCAAGCTCATCGTCAGTCATTGGTTTCATCTTGCTGTAATCGATCAGCTTCCTATTTTTCACCATTCAAATTAATTATTATTCAAACAAACAAAACTTTAAAGTAAAAGAAGCACATTACACGTATGTAATCATCAAACATTAGGGTTTGTAGGGGAAATATCAGATAACCATAATACCATAAAAAATAACACACTATGTGGGAAATGACATGCGAGATCACAACGGGTGATGTAGATTTTTCGGGCTTTATCTCAACCTCAAGTATTGTTATATTCTGCAACGGTTTTAGTTAGAGTTGAAAAGACAGCAAGTTCATTAGCGAATCATTGCTGTTGAAAAGATAAATGAACCGAATCACGTATAATAACAATAAGAATGTACAATAACCTTGTAAAGCACAAACTGTTGTCTCTCAAAATGGCTCTGTGGTAAACGAATCAGGAGTTATCCAGGATCCTTCAATGTGTATAATCAATATACGCATAAAAAAAACAATATAATTTACATGATTTAATATAAATTGGGCCAATGAATGAAATTAGGGTTTTGTGTGATGAATTAATAAAAGTTTCGGATATTAATTAAAAAGATTGTTAACTATAATTAAGGAATAGATATGGTGGATAATTAGTTTTAGGAGATTCTCATAGTGATGGTAAATAATTAGTTGCATAGGTTTATAGATTAATACTTGCAAAATATAATACAAAAAATGTGTTGGTCTAGTGGTAATGATGTTTGTTTGTAGACTAACAGACCCAGGTTCCAATCCAGCTCCATGCATCATTTTTTTGAAGAATAAAAAAACAAAATTTTAATAAATGAAAAAAAAATTTGAAAATTTTAATAAATGAAAAAAAAAAATATTGGTTAGGTGGCATGTTATTGCTTAGGTGGACAATTTATGGTGACATGTAACTAAAAACAATTACATGGCAATGAGGTGGACATTTGTGGAATAATCTACGCGTCATGCCTTCTGTTATATATAATGTAGAGATATATATAAGATCATTTAAGGACAAAAGATTTTTACATACCAAGGGATCAATCTTCACACTCTATTTTTATTTGATTTAATAGATGAGACTAATCCCAACAATTTAAAAAACTTACTTTCATCATTTTTTTCAAATTTTAATATCTTTCAAACCGTTAATCATTAAGCGAAAAAAATATATCATTACGACGAGCATTTAATTATCTTTTTATAGATAGGAATTTTGATATACTTTTGACAAAAATTTTTTTTCGTATTTTTCATGTTTTTTTAAGTTTTTCATTTTTTTAAGTTATTGAAATTTGCATTAAAAAATCATATATTATTAAACACTTTCACATGTGATATTAGTGTTAGATTATAATATTTGATATGTAATATCACATGTGATATTAGTGTAAAATCACATATGATATACATATCAAATCACATGTGATATTACATACCATATATGATTTAACACTAATGTCACATGTGATACTCAAATTATTATTTAATCATATCTGATTTTTTCATGCAAATTTCAGTAACGTAAAAAAAAAAAAAAAAAAAAAAAAAAAGACGAAAAAGGAAAAAAAAACGATTTTTTTTCTCGAAAGTATATCAAAGTGTCCGTCTTTAGAAAGATAATTAAATGATCGTCACGACGGTATAAATATTTTCGCTTAACGATTAACGGTTTAAGAGATGCTTGAATTATAAAAATAGGTGAAATAATAAAATGATTTTAATCTTAGTTATTGATTTATTTTTAGATAAATGGCGAAAATAAGTCTCTTATATGACAACATTTGAAGCAATAATGAGCCATAATTATAATGCATCAAGATTTAGCTTTATGATCTTATAATATGTAGATATGAAATCACTTTATTACTTTATGATATTATAATATGTAGATATGAAATCACTTTATAACATAAAATCAATTACGCTTTTAACTATTGCTTATTTGCTTAAAGGCCACGAGACGCTTGTGGCTGTATTTTGCCCACATAAATTATTTTTCTTGTGTGGAAGTCAAATATCCTAATAAGTGATTAGGTATACTGACCCTTACCACAAATAGAAAATGATATGTAACAATATATATAAACTCAAAATCCAGTATAGTAATATAAAGTATATAGGCCGGAGAGGGTCTTCTCAAGTTGTATAACATAACTTGACTCAAGCTAAACAATTGTGAGCCATTAGATTTGATCTAATTGTTCAAATCAAAAGAAGTTCTTTTGATTTGAGCCGTTAGATCAAATCTAATGGCTTATAATTCCCTAACTTGAGTCAAGTTATATTTACAACTTGAGAGGATCTCCATCCTTATAGGCTCTTACCCTCCGTTTAACCTTCCTACACGCTGAATCACTCGAAACATCAAATAGCTAATATAGACCCAATCAGAGCCAAATATTTAATATTAATGAGAAACAAAGTTATAGATAGCAATTTTAAAATTCATTTGAAAGTTAAATAAACAGCTAAAATAGATTATAATGCACAATGTAAGACTCAATAAAATCATTTGACTTAAACGAAAGGTTTCCCCCCTAATCCTTGTACACCAATTGTTTAATCGATTATGCAAGTAAAATTACATACCTCACTAGCTATTACACAAAAAAGCCATAAACACCCCCAAATAGATACGGGTTATATAAAACCTTATTTCAATGATGAAAAAACTAGCGGGAATGGAAGGAATTAAGATTGCTTTTCTTGAAAAAACCAGTTTTCATAATACAAAACGCATATAAACTGGGTTTACGGATAAAAAACGGTCTTTTTACACAATCAAAGACACTGGTCTTTAGGTAACAACATCTCTTTTTGTATTTATGTTATAGGCACCATTGTTAAAGAAACAACTGGTGTGAGTATTCTATATTGAACTTCCATCCCTCAACGACTCTTCACTCTCTTGTACACTTAATGTTGAGGGAAAATACCCTTGTTTTCAACAAAACTGTTGGAGAAAATAAAGATCGAGTTCAAATTAGTGTTTTCCAACAAAATTATATACTAAACATAAAATCCCTATTTTCCACTTTAATACACAAACAACAAAACACTTTTTTTTCACCTATTTCTTTAAAATACTCTAATCAGTTTTCCTACTCATTTCCCTTATAAGACCCAATGATGCTTTATGTACTAACTGAAGTGATCCATTGTTTTTATATGGTTTCATTAATTTTATACATTTTCGTCCGTTTTTATACGTTTTCATCCACTTTTATACGTTTTTGTCCGTTTTCGTACTTTTTATACGTTTTCGTCCAATTTTTGTACATTTTTATATGTTTTCACACGTTTTATACGTTTTCGTACGATTTTCATACGATTTCGTACATTTTTGTCAGTTTTTATATGTTTTCGTCAGTTTTTATACGTTTTCGTTTGTTTTTATACGTTTTCATCCGTTTTTGTATATTTTTATGCGTATTCATCCTATTTTATACGTTTTCGTTCGCTTTTATACACTTTCGTATGTTTTTATACATTTTCGTTCGTTTTTATACGTTTTCGTCCATTTTAATACATTTTATGTTTCGTTTTTATACGTTTAGTCAGTTATAAGTTTTTACATATCGTTTTACGTTTCATTCGTTTTAAACGTTTTTCCATTTTATAGTGCTCGTCCATTTTAATGTTGTGTACGCTTTCATCCGTCTTATGTTTTATATGTTTTAATCCGTATTTATACGCTTTATAGTTCGCGTTTTACGCGTTTTTTATTCGTTTTTTACGTTTTCCTCTTTTAACGCTTTTATTCTTTTTTTTTTTTTTTTTTTTTTTTTTTTTTTTTTTTTTTTTTTTTTTACTTTTGGGTTTTTTTTTTTTTTTTTTTTTTTTTTTTTTTTTTTTTTTTTTTTTTAACGTTTTCTTATTTATCCGTTTTTATAATTTCTTACATTTTACATATGTTTTCATCTGTACATCTTATCCATTTACATATGTTTTTGTCCCTTTTTATTATTTTTCTTTTTTTTTATGCTTTATACGTTTTTCTATGTTTTAATACGTTTTCATTTGTTTTTATAACATATTGGATTTCATAAACACATCAAACCATGATCAGTATGAGGCATATAATATTAGGTTTAAGAAAGAGAAAGAGTTAGAGGTTTGGGAACTTAGTGAGAGAAAGTAAAAGTATTATTATGAGCCTCAACCCTCTACCTTGGGAGGTAGAGGGTATTTATAGTCTTAAACAAAACGCCACCTACGAGCTGTGGATCAGGCATACAGTGGGTAAAGACCCGTCCGTCCTCCACGGTGTTACTAAACTAACTACTACTTAATATTAAATAACTACGACTACGAGCTTTCTAACGATTACATATACTTGAGGTGACTAACACTTTAATAACTGGATTTACTAAATCCTAACAATCTCCCCCTAAGGGAGGTCACCTCAACATACAATGAATACAAACAGATATTACATTAAGATTATTCTTGGATTCTTGTTAAAGTTCTTTGCTCAGTAGCCCGTAGTAATTGATTCTTCATTTTTGCATATTTGGTTAAACCAAGTGGAGGTCTTTAACTGATTCACGTGATAATGAGTTTTGAGCCAAACGAGATCATCGGCTAACATAAATCTCGACTCTTCCATTATGGTGTTGACATTATATGAAGTTGTGACCTTTGGACCGACATGCTCACATTACGGATCATGAAATCTTTTCATCAGAGTAGCGGAAGCTTTAGTTGATTCATGATATTTGCAGCAGTTGTAGCGAAGCATGGAGTGAAAATATCAGAGTCGTTGATGCACTTATCATGATTTATTTAGAAATGAAAGTGATGTGTGAGCATGCGGCTATGGATTGACCTCTCCATTTACGATCAGCCGCAAACGTCGGCGTACACGCATAAAACAGTTAGCAATAAAACACACGAAAGTGTCTTTGATCACTTTTGTTGAATTTAGGTACCACGCCCACGGTTCCCGTTGAAGTACAAAGTATGCCTGTGATCGGTATAATTCCGAGGAATCTCCTTGAGGTTTCGCAGTTGCTCTAGCTGTCTCAAACGGAACGTCTCAAAGAAGACAACACGGAGGAGTGAACCAGGCGAATTTGAGATTCACTGATGATGAAAAGAGATTTGAAAACAATCGAGTTTGCTCAATAAAGTGTTTTTGCAATACAACGAGGGTTTTTGAGAAAAATCAATTATCAATCATAAACACCTTTTATATTTGAAATATTAATACACAGTCGATGTGCTAAAGAATAGAATTTTTAAGCACAACGAGGTTTTTAAAGGTATCCGTTCAATCCATAACTGAACCGGATTGATTCATAATTTTGAATCGTCCCATTGTTTCTGTTCAGTTGTCACATGGTTGATCTATTGGTTAGATCTCACATGCCACCTACCAAGAGCTTGTTTGATGTTGGCTCTAGAAGTCTTTCCATCTTCATTGTGAATATGTTAGTATATCATTCAGATGTTCTAGCAATACCACAAGGATAATGCGTAGGACTCTTAAGATATAATCTCTCTTTCCACATTGTGTGAAACAGAGAGTCTTCATTGATAGTGTCCTAAAGAGATCTATTGATGATCTCGTGGCTCTAGACTCAATTGTGCACATTTGGTTCCTATGCCGGAGACTAGGGAGAGGGTCTCCTTTTCAATATCAACAATCTCTAAGAGGAAGTCGATAGATTATGTAGGTTCCCAGTGAGAATGAAACAAGTCCCTTTTGAGAGAAACTTGAGTAGCTTGGTGTAGTGCAGAGCGTCACTGGGTCCATGACGTTGTCTTCAATCACGGTGTTACCTTAGTAACAACCAGTAGCATATGTATTGAACCCGGTTTCTGGCCTAAGGTTGAATAATTAGAGGGCTATTTATTTTCACCCTTTTCTCATTCAATTCTTTTTCATTGTTTAAACCTTCCGGGCTTACCGAGACTTCATAACTAGAACCTTGTTTGGTTTATTCAGTTCTAGCTCTATCTCGGTTCGCACTCTTCCCATATCTCACTTTTCTCCTTTTTCATCATACCTAAGGACTCTACACTATCTAGTGGATTGTCCCTGGGTAGATCCCTCCGGCTCTGGCGGGATCGTGGGAACGAATACCTAACCTAACCATCATTATATCACCATACATAAAGTAAATTTGGTCGGTCTATTTGGTATTGTTCATCTGCCATTGGAACCAATTGAAAACAATTTGAAAATCAATCCAGATACTTGTGATATATTATCAAAGCATTTTGTACCTGAATTGTTTTTGATAGTTTTAGAAAAAAAGCTCCCCCTCAACATGTGCATCATGTATTTGAAATCGTTTTGGCACACGGAGGCAAGAGGAAGGATTCACTTCTTTGATTACCATTTTCTAAAAGATATCAACATCACTTTCCTGATCAAAATTAGCATTTTGCATACTTTGTTAAGGATAATTTTTGGAAAGAATGTGGTTTTCAAAAAGTTGCTCCCCCTCAATATGTGCATAGAGATTTGGAAGTGTTTTGCACATATTAAGGAAAACATGCACATTGAAACAAATCAATCACGTTTCAATCCTTTTTGGTTTGAAATAGATGCTCCCCCTCAACATGTGCATGGAAAATTTGAAATCGTTTGGCACATGTGGGGAGGAGAGCTTGTAAATTATTATAAAATCATTTATCGAATTATCAGTTTAAATCCAATTTAAATCACAAATTCTCCCCCGATCACAATTTTCAAATCATTTGAGATTTGTGATCTCTGGAGATTTTAAGTTGATTTTGAAAGCTTTTGAGGAGAATTGTGACTTGCTTATGAAAACATTTAACCTATAAGGATCAAAGCTGAGACTTTAAACTCCAAAAACATGCTTGAGTATCTTTTGAAAAACATGGCATAAACCTTGGTCTGAACCAGTTGTATGACAAATAACCTTTTGATTTGAATGAAATCATTCTCCCCCTCAATCAATGACATATGTTGTTGATTGAGAGATAGAGATTTTGACCAATGTCAAGCCCAAATGATTTTCAAAAATTGAGACCGAGTTATTTTTATTAGTTTTCAATTAGATAACAAATATTTTTCAGAAGAATTTTTAGAAGGAAAAATACTTGTGAAGGAAACATTTATCGTTTTAGAGACAAACATTTGTTTTTAGAATCAGAGCATGAGATGGAAAAAAAAAGAAAAAGCATGGCTTTGTTCTTTCTTTAAAAAAACGGGTTATAGACTGAAATGACTATAAGCCTTTGTTTCACTTTCTCTCAAAAAATATATATACATATATATATATATATATATATATATATATATATATATATATATATATATATATATATATTTTATTTAAAACAAATTATGTACATTCGAAGAACATCTAAAAACCCGTGACATTCTTTTAATGTCAACATAAAGTCCTTAGATGATATCGAATAAGGAAAACATGACAATTTTTTTTTTATTATTTATTTATTATTTTTTTTTTGGATTTTTCAAGATTTTCTAATTTTTATGGATTTTGAAAATTTTATATTTTTCTATTTGCTTTTTGTTGGTTTTGTAATTTTGTATTTTGTTTTTTTGTTTTTTTTTTTTTTTGAATAACTATTTACAAGAAATGAATGAAGAAAAACCTTTTACTCCTCTTCTTCCTCTTGAAGACGTTTAAGTGTTTCCAGTTGTAGACTCTTTAGACCAAGTCGTGGGAGGATAAACTCAAAACGTTCTATATGAATAGCTTTGGTGAAGATGTCTGCTAACTGGTATTCAGTCCTCAAAAAATAAAGTTCCACCACACCGTTTTCCACTTGCTCCCTGATGAAATGATGTCGAATGTCGATATGCTTTGCTCTTGAGTGTTGTACGTTGTTGCATGAGAGAGCAATGGCACTTTTGTTATCACAATACAGAGGGATTTTGTTGAATTCAAAGCCATAGTCAGATAATTGGGATCTCATCCACAGGATTTGAGCACAACAAGATGACATGGCTATGTATTCAGCATCTGTAGAGGATATCGAAGTACTCATTTGTTTCTTAGAAGACCAGCTCACAAGCTTATCACCCAAAAACTGAGCAACTCCAGACGTTAGTGACATACCGGTGTCCTTCTGGTACGAAAGTCCCATATTGATGGTTCCTTGGAGATACCGAAAGACCCATTTAACCGCTTCAAGGTGCTTTTTGGTAGGCTTAGCCTGATATCTAGCACACATGCATACAATGAAAGAATATCTGATCTTGGCTGTGAGGTACATCAGGGATCCAATCATACTCCGATATTTGCTTGATCTACCATGATCCGAAAGTGGTCCTCATCCAGTTTGGTACACTCTATCATGGGAGTGTCAACAGGGTCACAAGAATCAAATCCAAATTTCTTTAAAATCTTATTTGCATATTTAGATTGATTTATAAAAATGCCTCTAGGACTTTGTGAAATTTGTAATCTCAAGAAAAATGACATTTGTCCCATCATTGACATTTGAAATTTGGAACCCATTTCATTTGAAAAACGGTCACATTCATTGGGGTCAGTCGAGGCAAAAATAATATCATCAATGTTGGATCAACTGCTCCTTTGCTGAATTCAGTAGAAAGAAGAAACTTTGATAGCGTATCATACCATGCCCTTGGAGCTTGCTTCAAACCGTAAAGAGCCTTCTTCAAGCGATAGACATGAGTAGGATGCTCTGGATTCACAAAACCTTCAGGTTGGCTAACGTATACGAGTTCTTTAAGATCTCCGTTAAGAAAAGCCGTCTTTACATCCATCTGGTAGACTACCATGTTCTTACTTGCAGCATGAGCCAAGAAGATTCGGATTGCCTCGATACGAGCAACTGGAGCAAATGATTCTTCAAAGTCAATACCCTCCTCTTGACGGTATCCTTTTGAACTAATCGAGCCTTATTCTTAAAAACATCACCATGCTCATCAAGTTTCACTTTGAAGATCCACTTTAGAGCAATGATCTAGCACGGTAGGCGCAGGTACTAATTCCCATACATCTAGTCGATCAAACTCATGAATTTCTTCTTGCATGGCATTGAACCAACTGTCTTCATTCATAGCGGTTTAACATCTCTTTTGGTTCGACCGGATAGTACGGAGTTGAAGAAGCACCATAAGGCATCAGTTGCAAGTTGTTTACGAGTGGATCTCGGACGAGAGGGATTTCAATGATGTTGTCCAATGGATGATCATGTGTCCATTTTCTAAGGTGTTCGTATGGTTGTTGTTGAGGAACTGAAGTAGCAGAGTTGATTTCTCCTGATGAAGATGGTTTCGGTGATGATTCAGAGCAAATATGTTTTCAAAGGGGGCTTCTTCAGGAGTAGCAAAGGGATTATCTCCATCATAGGTGCCAGACACAATTCCATGATGTACACTCGATGATTGATGATTTGTTGATGAGACAGAGTGATCAGCAGCATGTGCTTCTTGACTTAATGAATAGACACGAAGGGTTAATTTCAGTTTAATTTCGGGGATAGGATAGGACCTCTGTTGATGGAATAGACGGACATTAGCACTTGGCTCATAGTGTTCATCAAACATTGGATCAAACAATTTCTTCAAATCATCTTATGATGGAGGTACATAAGGAGTTCTTTGTGTGAGGAATTTAGAACAAGAGTAGAACTGCGATGGGACTACTTGATGAAGGTTGAGATGCGGGTCCAGAAATGGATTGTCTTTGGAGCCATTTGCCGACGCTCATCGAGCGTAACGTGAATAGTTTCCATGATATCTCGAGTTCTTTTGTTGTAGATTCGGTAACCCCTCTTGTTTGATGCATAACCTACAAAACTCCAATGTCCGCCTTAGCTCTTAATTTACCTAAATCTTGACCGTCATTAAGTTGGATAGCACACTTCACCAAGCAAACACGAAGGTAGGAGAGATCAGGTTTTCGTTTATGGACAAGTTAGTATGGAGTTTTTCCATGAGATGTGTGTATGAGGGAACGATTTTGGGTGTAGCAAGGAGTGGCAATGGCTTCAGCCCAAAGAAACATTGGAACCTTTGAATAAATTAGCATTGTTCTTGCGGCTTCTACAAGAGTTCAATTTCGTCTTTCAACTACACCGTTCTTTGAGGAGTTCGTGGAACACTTCTTTGATGACTGATTCCAACACTTTCATAAAATTGACTTAAGTCTTTGTTAATAAACTCTGTGCCATTGTACGCATTCGAACAATTCTAACGTATTGTTAAGTCGAACACGGAAGTCGCTTGATAAGTTTGATTATGACATCGGAGTTTCATCCTTTGTCCTCAAAAACTTTACCCAAGTAAATCGAGAGTAGTCATCAACAACGACTAAAATATATTTCTTCCCATTAATCGTTTTCACTCTCATTGGTCCGCACAAGTCCATATGAAGGGTATGCGAACTTCCATTATGAGTTTGTGGGTTTGGGTTTGTGGGCATATTTCTTGCTTTTCCCAATTGGCATTTGAACAAAGACGATCTTTTTCATACTTTAATTGGGTAAGCCTCTTACAAGATCATTTTCGGAAAGATTATTAATGGTGCCGAAGTTCAAGTGATTGAGACGACGATGCCATAACCATGATTTTTTTTGAAGCCTTTGACAACAAGCAGGTTGGAGAAGACTTCATCATGTCTTCGATAGAGATGGTGTATAGATTTGAACCACGAGTTCCTCTTAACAGTTCCACACCATCAAGTTCTCTAACGAAACAAGTATGTTTTCTAAATGCCACTTCTAGATCGGAATCACATAATTGACCAACAGAAAACAAGTTTTGACCAAGACCTTCAACATAATATACCCTGGAGATTACACTTTGCCAACAACATAGTCTCCATAACCCATAATTGCTCCAAAATGGTCATTCCCGAATCTAACAATCCCGATGAATTTACTCACGAAGTTCATGAGTGCGAGAGCGATCTCTAGTCATATGCTTGGAACGGCTGAGTCAGGTACCACAGAGCGATTTGAACGATCTGCAGTTGAACAGAGACAAGAATGGATAACTGGATAATTGGGATCCCCATGCAAGATTGGGTTCCATTTGGTAGTAATGTGCATTGATTGGAACACCCACATCGGAAGTAGAAACAATGGAAACATCAGGAATAGATGCAGTGCTAGTGTCCGTATTTGACCTATTCAAAGTATGTTCACTTCTTAAAGGAATAGTTCTACCGGTAGGCATCCATTTTCTAATGGGCATTGACTTAGCAAATTTAGGGCAAAACTCATTAAGATTAAACTTACGGCCAGTAGGTATCCATTGATAACTAATATTACTAAATTTTCTTCCTGTGGGTTTCCAATTTTTCTAACTTTCTTTCCCCTTTGCCTTTTAGCCTTCTTAGCTTGATTTTTGACATTTACAACTTTAAGGGGCATTTAACAGCATTAAGCAAAACATTCACACCACATTCATGATCGCACAGAAATCAAACATCATCATTACATGGTTTTGCGAGAGTAGCGAATCGAATTAATTACGATGCGCTTATAGCTAATACTAGAATCAACACGATTCGTTTTATTCAACTCAAACTTAGTGTTCCTAGGGTGGTCTTCTACTTTCTTCCAATGCACATTCTTAGCTTGCGAGGTCCTATCTTGCTTTGTATTGCATGGAGGCTTTGGACCCGCTTTGCTTTTATGTTGGATTACTCTGTAGGGAATTATGGGAACATTAGTTGGTTGGGCTACTTTTGCATTCTGAACTAGACGTGCATGGATCAGAACTACTTGAAGGCACTTTAGAGTTCACTTTCTTAATATTGGGCATAGAATGGGTTGCATAATTGGCACTAGGCATAGAACAAGGCATCAAAGCTTTATCTTTTGCACCTAAGGATTTAGGACATGTTGCTCTTAAACATTCTAGCAGCTCTTAAGATCGTTTGGCTGAATGCAAGCAAACCTAATCTCTCTATCAAGTGGCTTATTTATGAAATCCTCTTCTACAATCTCACGGAGACATTCTAGACTATCCTTAAGGTGAGTGAAATAGTTATGAAACACAAGTTTGTTATTTCTAAGATGAGGAGGAATGTATTTACTGATCACAGTATATTTGCAGTCTACAGATGACTTTGATGCAACATTCTCATTAAAGACAAGTGGCATTTTCCTTTTTCCGACTCTTGATTCTCAATTTCCTTTTGCAAAGACGTTATTTCTTCGTTGTTCTTGTCACGAGTGACTTTCATTGAATCATATAACTCTTTAAAGTGTCGTTTAACTTTTTCATTTTCTTCTAGAAAACTCTCATTTTCCTTTTGTAAAACATTAATCAAGATTTGAAGATGAAAAGTTTGAGAACACTGAGAATTTAAAGGAGGAGGCATTTGGGAGCCATTCATGTTGTTCTTTTCACCTTTTAATTGTGAAATTTGGGCTTTCAACTTTCTGATCGTCTTACAATGAGCTTGAATCTATTCGTCACGTTTGTTTATTTCAAAAAGTGCATCAAACTCTGGAACATTTGAGGATGTCTTGATGTTTGAGGTTTTAACATTTTCCTTGAGATGTTGATATTTTAGTTGCAAATCAAAATGTTCAACTTCTAGCTTACAAAGGTGTTTTACCAAATTATCGTGATCATCCTGATCAATTTTCTCATTTAGTTATGAGTTTTTGTTTTCAAGCTCAATGACACGATCATGGGAGACTTTCAAAGCAATAGTTAATTCATGAAATTGAGAAGCAGTAATAGAGTGCTTAGTAACAGTATAAAACACATCTTGAGCCACACAACTTAATACTAAGTTCTCATTTAGGATATGCAAATTCTTCCTTTCAATTTCATTATATTTGAGTTCTCGTTCATAATCATTGACTTCAACAATCATTGCATCAAATTCCTTTTCCATTTCTTTAATATCCGAGTTTATCCCCTTTTGAAGAATTTCAAATTGACTTTTTAATTGTTTAACGAAAGGCATGACCTTAGTTAAATAGCATTCTTTAGTTTGCTCAAAACCCCTTTCCCTTTCAGTTATCCCTGTAGGTGTGATTCTCTTCTTGCATGTCTTCTCAAAATCAACGAATAGTTGATAAAAAACATATAGGCTGATTAAGGTTTTGCTATTAGTGGCAATAGTTCTAGGAACTAAATGCATTGGTGTATTTGGAGGATACACAGTAGCTGCAGGAACTTTCCTAAGGGGAGTGTTTGTTTCAACAAGTACGTTTGCTTTTTGCTTATCCATGTCTTTCTTCCAAAAAACTTGTTATGTGGTTAATTGAGTTTGAAGCTTAAACGCTTGTTCGTACGATCCAATTTTCTTTGTGTAATCATGGGGTTTGATCGTTATGTTATTCTTTTACACTTAGGATCTTCTAGTTTCTTATCCATTTTCTCCCTAGAGGCATCTTCTAATTTTCTATCCTCTTCTGTGCTTCCAATACATGAAGGTGTTTTCCTAGGCTTAAGGATCTCATTACCATCATATACAATCTTATGGAAAGCTTTAGCTCTTTTGCATTACTCGGGATTTGGTTCCTCTACAAGGGGAATAATGTGCTTATCACTTAGGACTCTATGCTTAGTGATCATGTGGCGATCTGAATGGTGTTCCTTATGCATTACAACTTATTTTCAAGCTTGTTTTTCAAAGTTTTTAGATTAGAAAAATCATTCAAAAGTTTTGATTCTTTAGCATTGAATTCTTGTTTAAGCACTTTAATATTATCTTGAAGCTCTTGCTTTTGCTTAACAGTTTTAGAAAGCTTTTCTTGTAAGGAGTTTAACCCTTGTTTTAAAACTTCTCTAAAATTACTTTTTCTAATAATTGTACGCATTTGGTCATCCATTTCCTGCTCACGGCTAGTTAACTCAAACTTAGCACGTTTTTCATAAACAAAAACTTGTTGTTTATAGGCATTCAGTTCAGAGATAACAGAATCACCAAGGGCACACGCAGTGTATTCATCAAAAACATAGTCATCATTGACTGCAGAAGATACATCACTTGGTACAATCTCACTTTCACTTTGTGTCACATATTGATCATATGGAACAGTATTACTATTACCCTCATTATCAATATCTGATTCATAAGTTTCAAGAGATTGTACTTCGTCATGTATCTTTTGCTCATCAACTTCATCATATAGTTTTAATACCTCTGAAATGATTGAATCTTTGGATTGACCAGCCTGTTGTGGTGATGGGACCTTTGGAGAGACCATAGGTGAGATGCTAGCCATGAAGATTGTCTGGGCAGTAGGTTCATCATCGACATCAGAGTCAAATGCATCACAGTCTGCTACTTGAAAGGCATTTTGATGATTTTGACCTATTTCCTGAATTGGTTGTTCATCCACATCCGCATCATAGGTTTTGGCATTTCCCTCAGCAAGAAACAACAACTCTTCTTCATCCAAAATAGCTCCACTGTCCTGAGCTTGTACCAGTTGAATCTTGTCCCTGAAGTACTCTGCATTTTGAGCGCGTTTTGGAGATGTGTAGTTCCTTGCAATGTGTCCATCACCACCACAGTTGTAACACTAGATTTTCTTTGCTCGTCCTTGATTTGTATTCCTTCCACGATTCTGATTAGCCACATACCCTCCACCAACTCTACCACTTCCTTGTTCATACTGCCTTCCTTGAACTAGTTGCACCATAACCTTTCCATCATTTACAATAGCATGATTGTGTAGATTGGATGCAGTTCTGATTTCATTGTTAGTGTGAAGACTGTTAGTATGTGGAGTAAGGGTCAAGTTCTGCTTAACCATAAGAGCTAGTTGATTGATGAAGTGTTCCATGACTGCATCGCATCGATTTCTTGAACCTCGGATCGGGAATGAGTTTATGATTACCGTTTCCAGTAGGTATGACTTGAGAAGCTTTGGTGGTAATTCCAACATTGGTGTAGAAGGCTGTTGAATCATTTGATGAACTTGTTTCTCCCTATTTAGATTTGAACTGTTCAAGAATCCTTCGTTCAAACATAGCATGCCTCTCATTCTGAAGAAGGAAGGCATACAGTTGCTAATAGTTGGTGTTCTTCAATCCTTTGGTTAGCTTCACATAGGTGACAAATTTGTGCCATTCGGGATTCATGTTGCTCACAAACTTTGAGTTCAGCTGAATATTTGGCATGGTCATTTTGATGTTCCTCATGTAATTTACAAGCTTGTGAAATCTCACGTAATATTCATAGACACTTTCTTCCGGTTTCATCTTAAAATGCTCAAATTCATCATAAAGTTGTGATTCTCTGTCTTCCTTGGTTAATGAGTGAACGAGAGAAGCATCTTGACATTTTCCCAAACTGCCTTAGCTTCAGTGTTGTGATTGATCAGCTTGTAAATGTCCTTAGGTAAGCCCTGAAGTATGATGTTAGAAGCCACGATGTCTGCATCGTATCTCTTCTTCTCCTTATCCGCATTCATCATACATTTTAGGTCTGTCCATCCTAATATCACCGTGCCATCAGTTATCGAGTATGTCTCGGTTGTATCAATTTGATACGGTCCTTCATCAATTGACTTGAGAATGTTGACTCCATTTTCTTTTCCCAAACAGTACAACCTAATTCGTTGAGCGCATGAGTCATAGTCATTCATAAGCATAGGTGGACGAGTATCTGATCCAATATTGCTTGAACGTCCTCAGCAATAAAAGAGATGATTGTAGGTATGTTGGTAGACATGATTCCAGATTTCACGGGATTTTAAAACTCTATGATTAAACCGGGAAATAGATTCTTTCAAGGGATTTTTCTGAATCAAGAGAAAACCGTATTAGAAGCAAAATCAACCAAGTCGCTATCACCCTTGAAGACAAGTCGCTAAGACACCAAGTCGCTAAGTAGCAACTCGCTATAGGCTCAAGTCGCTGTGAATCAAGTCGCTAGACACAAGTCGCTATGAACCAAGTCGCTAAACACAAGTCGCTAAAACAGCAAATCGCTAAGGTGACAAGTCGCTAAAGAACAACTCGCTAAGTAGACAACTCGCTAAAGAACAACTCGCTAAAGAACAAGTCACTAAAACGTCAAGTCGCTAAAGAGTAATTCGCTAGTAACAACAAAGACAAGTCGCTATAAATAATAAAGACAAGTAAATAACTTTCGTCAACCAAGTCACTAGCCGAAGTGGTGTCTCTACTACTTTTGTACTGGTTTGTCGTCTTGTCTCAATAGACAAGTCGCTAGGGCTCAAATCGCTACCCCTTCAACTACAAGTCGCTACCAACTAACAAAGCAAGTCGCTATGAAGAATATTTATTCGAGAACCAAGTCGCTAGGTTGAACAACTTAAATACAACCCTTTTCAATCCAAAACAAGCTCAACCACAGTGATTCAAGCTTTCCAAATCAAAACCCAAGCACTTAAAATGATTCTAAACACAAAAGTACACTCAAAATTCAAACTTTAACACAAGAAATGATCCAAATGATGCAAACACCACTAAACTTTTTCAAACCCAAAAACCATATAAAACCACTAGAAATCCAAGGATATGTAAGAGAGATGATCAAACCATGGCTCTTAATACCATTTGTAACATATTGGATTTCACAAACACATCAAACCATGATCAATATAAGGCGTATAATATTAGGTTTTAGAGAGAGAACGAGTTAGAGGTTTGGGAACTTAGTGAGAGAAAGTAAAAGTATTATTATGAGCTCCAACCCTCTACCTTGGGAGGTATAGGGTATTTATAGTCTTACACAAAACGCCACCTACGGGCTGTGGATCAGGCATACAGTGGGTAAAGACCCGTCCGTCCTCCACGGTGTTATTAAACTAACTAGTACTTAACATTAAATAACTACGACTACGAGCTTTCTAACGATTACATATACTTGAGGTGACCGACACTTTAATAACTGGATTTACTAAATCCTAACAGTTTTATCCATTTTTATGCTTTTTGTATATCTTATACGTTTTTAACGTTTTTGTTCGATTTTGTACATTTTCATACGTTTTTATTCGTTCAAAAACGTACAAAAACAAATAAAACATACAAGAATGTAAAATAATACAAATCCAGACAAAAGAGAATAAAAATGGATGAAAATGTAGGAAAACTTAGAAAAGCGTACGAAAACGTTCAAAATGGATATAAACGGATGAAACTTATAAAACTTAAAAAAATTTATAAGACATACAAAAATGTACACAAACGTATAAAACCGGTCAAAATGGATGAAAACGTATAAAAGGAATGAAAACGTACAAAACGGATGAAACCAGACGAGAACAGATGAATAAGTATAAAAACGTGTAAAAACCTTTAAATTCGTATAAAAACGTATGTAAGTGGATAAAAACGAATGAAAATGTATAAAAACAGACGAAAGCAGATGAAAACGTATAAAAACAGATGAAAACGGATGAAAATGTATAAAAACGATCAGAAGCGTATAAAACGTTCAAAACGGGATGAAATGTACAAAAGCGTACAAAGAGGATAAAATGGATGAAACCAGACGAGAACAGATGAAAAAGTATTAAAACATGTAAAAACGTATAAAAACGTATACAAACGGATGAAAACGTATGAAAATGGATAAAATCAAATGAAAACGTATTTACATACAACTTTTACACGATTAAGTAGCAAAAGCTTATAAATATAACCAAATATTATACACAAAAGCACAAATAACGCTACTAAAAACATGTACATTTTTAGCGTTATCATATTCTCCCACACTTCAATATCTCAAACATATTTCATCTTCCTTCATCTTCATATTAATATAAAGAACATTTGCTATAATTGTCACCTTATAGTTGTGATGACTTATTTCTTATTTTCTTTTAGTTTTTCGTTCAAACTTTTTTTTATCACATCTCCTCTACACTTTGCATAAGCATACATCAGAAAAATACAAAACATAAAGGTGATCAAGCTTCATATTTTTCAGAATGGCACACAAGAATGGCAAAGTGTGGCTAACTCATAATCATCTAAAACAATCCAACATGCCAAGCAACTAGCAACCCACCGTTTAGACTTTGACAAAGGGTAGGCTAAGGTTTAAAGTGTAAAATATATTTTTTAGTGGATGTAACAAAATAAAAGATTGGTTCGAATGGTGTAACTTAGGGTATCTATCGCTAAAGATGAGCGCTACAAATGGGTCCATATGGGTGGTTAACTAACCGATGTGGTTAGCTAATATATAATTAGATGTAAAGGGAAGGCCATTTGGTTCTATTCCTATGGTGCGTCTTTATCACATGAATACACTTTTATCACATGAATGTGATCTCACTGCGGTCTGCTAATGATTTACAAGTACAAGTTCTAGGATAAATAAAATCACTGACACACTCATAGCTAAAGATTCAAGCATAAACACTTATTACTTTCTCTCTCTAAGTTTCAACACATTTTATCATGTAATTCATCATCTAAATTTTATCTATCTATTGGATCTTATTTTTGATTTTAGATTTCCATTCTACTATTCATTACATACAATTTGTTATTAAATTTCATCACAAAATCTTCACTAACAATCATTATAAATTCATTTTAAAAATCCGGTATCACTGTTCATCGTTTACACACTGTTGAGATTACGTGTAATCATTATAAAGTGTCGGCCATTAGTTTATATAATAGGTTGTCTTAATTATGGGCTTATATATATGTAGGTAACTTATGGTCTATGTAGTAACCCATGGGCCTTAGGAAAGTTTCTAGAAATTCCTTATGGTGCTTTTCCCTAATCTTTCACTATAAATACTATGTTAATGGCACACTAGTGCCTTGGTTGGTTCATTTGATAATATAAACTTCTCTTATTATGTTTATGATGAATCCTCCCATATCTTTCACTCTCTAGTCTTTCTCTCACTAGAATACTTGTGTTAGTTTACATATTTGGGAACCTACAAGTGGTATCAGAGCTTGAAAAATTACAATTCCATTAAAGTTATCCAAATACATCAAACTTGACAAATTCCATCGCATTTGAATTTTTTTTGAAATACTTCATGTAAAGCCCTAATGGAGAAGATGTATACTTGGATAGAGGCTAAGGAAGTGTCTATGAATAGGGTTCTAACATAACATAGGGAAGGCTACGAGAAGCCTTCTAAGCAATTTTCATAGAAAGGATCGAAGAATAGGAAAAAGAACCGGGAGAGGTTCACTCAATACAATAAGGGTTCCAATCATGAAATCCTAGAAAACCTAATAAAATCTCCAAGGGAAATATTAGCAATGGAAAAGGCTGCAAAAGCGTTCGATACGCTACCTCAAATGAACAGGAAGCAAGAACAAAGACATGACCAATTTTTGTCACTTGCACGAAGATCATGGTCACAACACCAACTTTTGTAGAAAATTAAAGAAACAGATAGAAGAGGCTATGAAATCTAGAAAACTTGCACACTTAGTAAAAGGGAAGGTAAGGCCTCCGCTAACCTGTCGGGTGAATAGAAGAAAGAAATTAAGGAAGAAGCAATGGTCGAAGCCCCTATCCTTATTGTGGAAAACTAGAGGGGGGGGGGATTGAAAGGTTTTATCGATTTTAATTTAAGTTTCAAAGATTTAGATTCAATCTTATGTGAATTCTTATGGATGAATAAATAGTACCAAACAATAAATAAAGTAAGTAAAGAATGCAAGTAAAGTAAAGGATAAAAAGTAGCGACACAAGTGATTTATAGTGGTTCGGCTGCAAGGTCACCTTCTTCACCCTACTCCACAACCCGAGTATCCCACTCGAGAATTCAAACATTATGTTAACAAGCTCCTTCAAATTGGCGGAGAAGCCTCACAACGTCGCTTACACTTTTTTCGGTACAAAGCTAAATACCGAGTTCTTCTACGAGGTGGAACTAAACCTTTACACAACTATTACACAAACAACTATATGAAATATGAAATACAAGATATGCTACTGAAATCTTTTGGATGGACAAATCAATCAAGGACCCTTTGCTTGGATGACTTGTTGAGTAGCGTGATCCCGCCTTCCTGAAGGACATAAAAGAGAATCACAAAAAAAGAGAGAAGAACTACTAGAATGATCAAGTGATCAGAGGTTAGGAGAGTGAGATGATATATGAGAGAGTTGTAAGAAGAAGGGTGAGAAACAATGAAGAAATGGCTCACTACTTATAGGAAAAAAAAGCTTTCTGTTCCACGGTTTCGGCGGATCCCTCACCCAAGGGATTCGAACAATGCAATTCCAGGGATCCAACTCTCTAGGTCAGTTTAGTCTGGATTTTGGGTTGCAAATCGGGTTATGGGTTAAGGGTTATGAGCCATGGTTCATGGACTTTGGGTCAGGGTACCTGACAAGATACAATGTATCTAGACAATGTGTCATGGGTCTTGGGTCATAGGTCATGGACATTGGCTCATTGGTCATGGATAATACCCAACATGATTTTATGCATGATGTCATCTAATGGGTCATGGTTTATGGATTAGCTCTTTGGGTATGGGTCATGGGTCTTGGATATTACTCAACCTATTACATATTATATTACAACATATTATTATTACAACATTTATGTAAATGACCAAATGTATATACTTTTCAAAACAACATGTATTCTTATAATTTTACTTATGATAACTTTATATTTGTTATCTACAAAACTTAACGAGATCGCTAAATATAAACAAATGTTTTTACGGTTTATTTGTATTAATAATATCCCCCTTTTTGTTGATGACAAAACATAAAGTTATGGTGAGTAAGATTTAAGATTAGATGTACATTTTGAAAGTGTATGTGAGTTTTACTCTCTTTTCTTCCCTTTTTTGTCGAAACAAAAAGTGAGTCGAGTAAAGAAATAAATGGTGGAGAAAAAAAGAATGATCCACAAAGCACTAACTCCCCCTTGACGGTAGCTCCCCTAGAATAGGGCGTCAAGTGAAAAAAAATACCGACAAAAAAAAATGTTAGTGATAACATATATTATAATCATGTAGAAGACAAGAGACAAGAGAGAACGCCAAGGTACGTAAATAAATCCTTGTAATAAAACATCAAAATGTAGTGGTATATATGCCACATACAATTGTAAAAATAAGAACAAGGGTTTGTACTTTATAAAGACCCAGAGGAAAAAACAATATATAAAAAAATATTATTATCATTCCTTCCATGCTTGCATAGGGTCTAATGATGAAAGTTTTGGTGAGTGATAATGTTAATGCGATCAAGAATATGGTTGAGAATGAACTGCATTTCGTCCGTTATTTCTAGTGCGATATCCCTAGTGGATTGGCAATGTTCGCAAAAGAGATGGTGAGGGAGATGTAGGTGGATGTCATCTGGCCAAGTTTGATTATTGGAGTGCGGATTCGGTGGTGGAAAGGTTGGTAAATATGGATCTAAGTCCATGATATTGGTGATTCGTGGTGATAAACAACCTAGATGTTCTTGTGTAAGTGATGGGGGGTAGAGTTGGTGAAATTTCAAGCTCATTGAAGAAAGTATTTAGAGATGTAGGAGGTGTTAAAAAGACTAGTTCTTTTAGGTTTATACTTGAGGCTGGAGGTGGTGTAGATTTTGATGGTTGAGATGGAGCGGATGGTGGACTAGACAAGGGTAGTGGAGAGGTTTTTAGAGTCCTAAGGAGTTTCGCTAGAGTGATTAGAGAGTCAATTTGAGACTCGGTTGGGGAATATGGTGGTGAGTTTTGAGGAAATGGTGGAGGTGAAATATTGTAGTCATTTGATGGTGAAAGAGTAGTTGGTGGTGAGCTATTTGACCAAGGTTGAGCCAAGCAACAAGGTTGGATACTAATCCGAGCGGTTTTCCTAGTTTTGGGTGGTGGTGGTATTACGGAAGGTGGTAGGATAAAGTTGAAGATTTCTTGAAAAAGGTTATTTTCACTAGAGAGTTCATCATTGTTTGGATATCTTTTGGAAGACATAATGAGTTTTGCTTGTAGGGTTGAAAGGGATGGATATGGAACCTTATTTATAGGATAAGTAATGCATTGCAATGAATGCCAAAATCACAAAAATGGACTATAATCTAATGATTAGATATAATTTTAAAGCAAGTGGTCATGAGAGCACAAGCGTTAAGAAAAATATTCATTAGTAATAAAAATAAAATGTTGAAAATTTGAAAATTGCTACTGTGCCCCGGTTCCCATGGATCCGACCCATTAGGGATCCGTCCAGCGTTAAGGCAGGGATCCGGGGAACTGGTGTTTTCAGGCAGAAAGAAAAGTCGTTTTTAGAAACAATAGTGCCTAGGTTGTGCCTATATGGAAACCATGTGGAGTTGCGGTTATCTTGACTCTTTAAAGAAAAGAAAATAAACATGGAAGTGAAAAAATATGTATGTATATGTATACGTGAGATAACCCAAATACTCCTTAATTCATTTTGCTTCACTTGAATGTACCCGAAAATACATATTAGTTATGTATTACCTTTAGCATTCAAAGTACATATGAGATGCAATGAAAAAGGTTTTAACTTTGTATTAACGACGAGTGAAAAAAATGTTTGTCCTAGGTGTGAGAGTTATTTTAAGACAAAATGATACGGGGAGAAATATTTGAGAAAATATTTTGAAGAGTTTCTTGAAGTGAAAAAGTTTTTAGTAATTAAAATAAGGGAAAATGATACCTGCTTTTCAAAGTAGGAAATTGCCTACTTTGATTTGTAAAAAAAGGGGGACTCAGGGGGGAAACATGTATCAAAGACTGAGCTCAGGGGGAAAAGTGTAAATTTTTTAAATTTTTTTCAAAGAGAAAGCAGGCAAGAAGCCTGCATGTTGCAGTAGGCAAGATTTTCCCTTAAAATAAATCCCCATATTATTTGTGAATCGTATGAAAAAGAAATCCTAGACTTAGAAGAGGAAGTAAAGCAAAAGTTTACGTACCTTGTAGAGAAGTGGGTATTTCAAGACGATTGTTCCGTAAGACAAAGACCTAGACGGAGTAAGTTGAATTTCTCGCGCTTTAACGGTTTGGTGAGGATATCGGCTATGCTGTCTTCGGATGACACTTTTTCAATAAAAATGTTCCCTGTTTGAACATTATCTCTTAGGAAGTGATGGCGGATCTGTATATGTTTGGTACGAGAATGCAACACCCGATATTTGCGAAGATCTATAACGCCTTTGTTGTCGCATAGAATGGAAATGTTGCTTAGATGGATGTCGTAGTCAACTAACGCTTGTTTCATCCATAGTGTTTGTTGGCATGCTTTACTGGCGGAGACATATTCGGCTTCGGTTGTTGAGATAGCTAATGTCGTTTGCTTGTTTGAGAACCAAGATGTTAAGCAACAGCCCATAAAGGTGCAAACGCCACTTGTACTTTTACGATCAACGTAATCACCTGCATGGTCAGAATATGCATATACAATAGTTTCTACCCCCATCCCCTTAGGATACCATAATCCTAATTGAGTTGTACCCTTAATATATCTAAATAATCTTTTGATGGCTTTTAGGTTTAAAGTTTTAGGGTCTTCTTGAAACCTAGCACAAAGACATACACTAAACATGATATTTGGTCGACTAGCCATGAGGTAGAGAAGACTACCAATCATGCCACGGTATTTGGTGTTATCAACGAATTCACTGTCTTCATCTTTGGTGAGATTGGTATGGGAGGACATTGGTGTTATTGGTTTTGACTCATCTAATCTGAATTTCTTTAACATTTCTTTTATGCAGTTGGATTGATTGAAGAAGATACCATATTTTAATTGTATGATTTGTAGACCAAGAAAGAAACTTAATTCTCCCATCATACTCATTTCAAACTCATCATGCATGATTCTTGAGAAATCATCACACATGTCTAGACAAGTTGATCCGAATATAATATCGTCCACGTATATTTGAACAATAATTATTTGTGACTCCTTTTTCTTTGTAAAAAGTGTGTTGTCAACTAACCTCATGGTATAGTTTTTTTTAATTAAAAAATGCTTTGAGTCTATCATACCAAGCTTTTGGGGCTTGTTTAAGACCATAGAGAGCTTTCTTTAGTTTGTCCAAATGGTTAGGTTTTTCAAAATAGACAAAACCCGGAGGTTAAGATACATAAACTTCTTTATTTATAAAGCGATTTAGAAAAACACTTTGAATATCCATTTGAAAGAGTTTAAGATCATGAGCACAAGCATACACAAGAAGGATTCTTATAGACTCTAATCTAGCTACGGGATCATAGGTCTCATCAAAGTCTATACCTTCTTGTTGGTTATATCCTTGAGCAACAAGTCTAGCTTTATTTCTAGACACGACATCGTTTACATCTAACTTGTTTTTATATACCCATTTTGTTCCAATTATTGTTTGGTTTTTAGGTGGAGGGACAAGTTTCCAAACGTTGTTAGAAACAAATTGATTTAATTCCTCTTGCATAGCCATAACCCAACTTTCATATTTTATAGCTTCTTGAGTGTTTTTAGGTTCTATAGTTGACACGAAAAAAAGATACTACTTTGGTTTTGGACTTGAGACCTTAGAGTTCTTTCATAGCCCCACACCCAAGCTCTATAGCTTTTGGTACGCTATCCCGATAATGATTTTCCTACCCCCAGAGGGAAAGGCCTTTTGTGCCGGTTGTGGGCGAGGAGGGATAATGATGTTGTCCATAGATCAAATTATTTCGTGGATTGGATTTCACTTGATTGTTAATTTTTCTATGACCTTTTCTACGGGATGATCTTTAGACTCTTTAACATTGATAATTTCATTGTTTTATTGTTCATCTTCCTTGTTTACATTTTCTTTTATTTCTAAGACTTCACTTTCGATTAACTCATCATCGACAAGAGGTAAGGAGGTTTTAGGTGGACGCTCGTCAAATTTGACATTTAAAGATTCTTCAACTTTCATGGTTTCTTTATTTAGTATTAAGTATGCTTTACTATTAGGAGAATATCCTAAGAAAATACCTTCAGTTGATTTTGGATCGAATTTAGTTAAATTGTCTTTTGTGTTAAGTATAAAACATTTACTACGAAAGACTCGAAAGTGTTCTAACTAAGGCTTTTTTCCTCGTAACAACTCGTATGGAGATTTTCCTAAGAATGGTCTAATTAAGACTCGATTTAGTATATAAGTTGATGTGTCGACGACATTGCACCAAAAAGTTTGAGGAATAGATTGCTCATTATTCATGGTGCGACTCATTTCTTGTAGGGTTTGATTTTTCCTTTCAACTACCCCATTTGATTTTGAAATACGAGGAGCCGAGAAATTGTGGGTAATACCATTAGCGTCACAAAAGGCTCCGAATTGCACTTCATTATTAAATTCCTGACCATGAATCCGTTTCGATAGACACAATTGGACTTCCTAGTTGTCTTTGAATTTTTCTACTTAAGATTTCAAAGTGATCAAACGTTTCAGTTTTATTCTTTAAAAATTTAGTCCATGTGTACCTAGAGTAATCGTCCACTATACCCAAGGTATAGAAGATACCTCCGTAACTTTGCCATAAGGTCGAAGTATCATCCATAGAGGTAAGACAAAGTTTTTCTTTTGGTTCGTTTTCGATTTTAATAATGTAAAGTCCATGTTTTCTAATACCTCTTCCTATAGTAATACCATTTTTCAAGATTTTACTACTGGTTACACGAAAGAGTACGTTTCACTTTTTATCACATATTTGACCTTTACTTAGTAGATTAAAGTTTAGGTTTTCTACGTGACATATGTCATTAATGGTCAAATATTTGTGAGAGATTGTACCTTTTCTGATGATTTTACTTTTACTATTCCCGAACACCACATTTCCTCCGTTAAAGGATTCGTATGTGGAGAACAACGCTTTATTACCGGTCATATGCCTTGTGCACCCACTATCCTTGATCCATTCATCTAGATCCAAGTCAACCTTCATGGGTCCATTGGTGTTATACATTTCATTCATATGAGGCATATACAAAAATGGTGTAAAAGCATTCCAAGGTACATAGTTTTGAAATGGAAAACCATTTTGTGAGTTAGGATTCCAGCCTATTTGATGGTGGTTACATCTAGGATAAACATTGTTTAGCCTTCTTATAGCTGTTTTAGGTTTAGAGAACAATGGGGTTTTTTTTTTCATTAAACCTTGACCTTGTTTTAAGGAGGGTGGTTGTTTGACATTCCTAACAGTAACATGGGTTGGTTTCTTTTTGTTAACGACAACAAATTCGGTTCTAGAAAAGATGGTTGCGTTATATTTACTTTTTACTACTGCAGGTGCCCTGATCCTTTCTTTTTCACTAGTTGGATCCCTTTTCAAGGGATCCACCGGATCTGGCACTACAGTGGCTATTTCATTTTCTTTAACAAATTGTGTTTCCTTAACTTCGCTAGTTGACGCAATATGTTCCTTAATACCTAGACCCTTTTGATTATTACCCGTTTTAACACTATCAAGTATTTTATCAAGGTAATTAGTACCTAGTCTAGAAATTTTAGAATCAAGGTGATCAACTAAAGTTTGAAGTTCTACACAAAGCTTGCATTCACCACTTACTTCCTTTCCCTTTTCTAGTCTCTTTAATTTATCTTTTCGTTCAAAAACTTCTTTTTCTAAAAGTTCATTTTTATTTTTCAAAAGTTTGTTTTTGTTAATTACCTTGAGACTAATTTTGCAAAGCTTGTTATATTCTAGATGTAAGGATTCATTATCTAGAGATGAACTACTATAATATAGAGAGTCGGAACATACCTCATTGGAGTCCTTGGCCATAAGACAAATTTCTTCCTTCTCTTCCTAACTCATTCCCCATGATCAGCTCACGAACGCCTTTTGTTCGTCCCATTTGGGACATTCACTAGTGAAGAGATTTAGATCCCCGCATTTAAAACATTTGCATTCATCCTTCACTTTCTTGTCGTCTTTACTTTTCTGCAAACCTTTCTTATCGTCATAGGGTTCCTTGACGTATCTTCTTTTTCTCTGAAATAATTTCTTAAAGTCTCGTACCGCCATTGCATACTCCTCGTCTTCACTTTCCGAGGATGAGGTTTCTCCATCACTCGATACTTTCTTGGCTTATAAAGCAAGAGATTTATGTTTCTCTTTCTTTTCCTTCGAGACCTTGGAGTCTTTGGCGAGTACGCTCTCATAGACTTTTAGATTGCCTATGAGTTCATCGAGAGTGAGGATTAAAAGTCTTTGGATTCTTCAATGGCCATCCCCTTCGGTCTCCACTTTGATGGAAACGCCCTTAGAAATCTCCTGACATAACTACGACTAGAAAAAGACCCATCAAGTGCTTGTAGTAAAGTAATAATAATATTAAAACTAGCAAATGCATTATCAAAACTATCATCATCCAATATTGAAAATTGTTCATATTTTTAAACAGATAAATCAATTTTGTATTTTTTACTTGTTGATTTCCTTGGTGTGTTACAACCAAAGAGTTCTAAATTTCTTTAGCGGTTTTATGCATAGATATTTTTTCAAATTTCTTTTTTGGTAAGGCATTATATTAAACAATTTTTGCCTAACTATTTTTGGAAAGCTTTTTCTTTTTGTCGTCACTGAGACGATCATGAGAAATATTTTCTTCTTTGCCGGTTTTATCATCTTTTATAGTTGCTTGAAAATCACTTTCAACAATAATATACCAAAGATCAATATCTTTAGATTTGACATAAGTTTCAAATCTATTTTTCCAATAAATTAAACTATTAGTTTTAAGTAGTGGAGGTCGTTGCACAGATTGCCCTTCTCTATAGTTTTCAAAACTCATTTTGATCAAAAAGTTTTTAAAATACAATTTACTTTAAAACTTTTTGAAAACCTTGCTCTGATACCAATTGTGGAAAACTAGAAGGAGTGGTTGAATAGTTTTACCGATTTTAATTTAAGTTTCAAAGATTTAGATTCAATTTTATGTGAATTCTTATGGATGGATAAATAGTACCAAACAATAAATAAAGTAAATAAATAATGCAAGTAAAGTAAAGGATAGAAAGTAGCGACATAAGTGATTTATAGTGGTTCGGCTATAAGGACACCTTCCTTGCCCTAATCCACTCCCCGAGTACCCCACTTGAGAGTTCGAGCACTATGTCAACAAGCACCTTCAAATTGGCAGAGAAGCCTCATAACGTCGCTTACACTTTTTTTGATACAAAGCTAAATACCGAGTTCTTCCACGAGGTAGAATTAAACCTTTACACAACAACTATGTGAAATATGAAATACAAGACATGCTACTGAAATCTTGTGGATGGACAAATCAATCAAGGATCCTTTGCTTGGATGACTTGTAGAGTAGCATGATCTCGCCTTCGTCAAGGACCTAAAAGAGAATCACAACAAAAGAGAGAAGAACTACTAGAATCCTCAAATAATCAGAGGTTAGGAGAGTGAGATAATATATGAGAGTGTTGTAAGAAGAAGGGTGAGAAACAACGAAGAAATGACTCACTACATATAGGCAAAAAAGGCTTATGTTCTACGCTTCCGGCAGATCCCTCACCCAAGGGACCCGACCAGTGCAATTACAGGGATCCAACTATCTTGGTCAGTTTAGTCCGGATTTTGGGTTGTAAACTGGGTTATGGGTTATGAGCCATGGGTCATGGACTTTGGGTCATGAGTACCCAAAAAGATACAATGTATCTAAACAATGGGTCATGGGTCATGGATCATGGGTCATGGATATTAGGTCATGGGTCATAGATAATACCCAACATGATTTCATGCATGATGTCATGCAATGGGTCATGGGTTATGGATTAGCTCTATAGGTATGGGTCATGGGTCTTAGATATTATCCAACCTATTACATATTATATTACAACATATTATTATTACAACATTTATTTAAATGACCAAATTTATATACTTTGCAAAACAACATGTATTCTTATAATTTTACTTATGATAACTTTATATTTGTTATCAACAAAATTTAACGAGATTGCTAAATATAGACAAATGATTTTAGTGTTTATTTGTATTAACACTTATGATTCATCGGGGCAATCCCAACCTCGAAATAATCGAGTACGAACCCCATAGGGTTGAAGAAATAACCTTTCCTTCAGCCGTCAACATGACACTATCAATCGACCCGGTTGTCATATAGTTTCTCGTATCTGAGAGGCAAGTCAATATAGTGTGCATGGATTGTGGAAGATCCTGTGAAATCATATACGAACATTGTTTCCTCAAGATTAAACCATCGATCAGGTAGCAAAAGGTCGATTCGAAGATCTTGTTAGTAGGAGTTTCAGGTGAACATTCGTGTCCATAGGGGCAAGTACCATTGGAAATTACCATTGGGGAAGGAAACCTCACCAGGACAGAAACTATCAACTTCATGATAATCAGATCTGAATTTCCGTACAACTTGCTATTAGGAAGGACAACCATTCAAAATATGGGAATTGTGGTTTCTACCATAAACTTGGCCATAAAATTCCACATTCATAACGGAATAGGAACAATATACTCTAGCTATAATGTAAGGACTGTGGCATACACCCACACAAAGGTTAAATGCTCCTTAGAATAGCTGAAGGCTATTTTTATTTGTTCATATGTCAAAGAAGGAGTTATGAATGCAACCATTAACAAATCAATCGAGGGGCAACCAAAAGCCCAGGTGGATGATGTGATAACGAAAAACAAAAACATGAAGCTCTATTGTTGAACATTCAAGAAGACTTTAAGCAATTTCGAGTAGCTAGGATGAAGCTTAACCCTAAAAGATGCACTTTTAGTATTGAAGAATGGCAATGTTTAAGATTTCTCTTCATAAAATAGGGTAAGGAGTATGATCTACTAAAAGAAGAAGATAGCCATGGCTTCTGATAATATTAAAGGTTGCGTACTGTTAGGTTCCCATTTCATATTAACGTACATGTATAAACTAGAGAGAGAAAGTAGAGAGAGTGAGAGATGGTGTGGAACACTTTATGTTAAGAATAGGGAAAATTTATTTTGCACAAAATCAACCAACAACCTCACAAGGAGGTTTACAAGTATTTATATAGGGGTTGAAGGCTAGGGAAACGCCCCTAGAACCTTCCTTCATATGTTTAAGATAAAACCTAGGCCCAAAGGCTTGCTACATGAGCCATGGGCTTAAACTAAGTTACAAGCCATATATAATTAGCAACCTACTAAAATAACTAATGACTGACACTTTAATAATGATTACACGTAATCCAAACAATCTCCCCCTAAGGTTTGGTCATTCAAGTTGCTGTCATTCTAGTGTTTGTAGGTTGCTTGATGTCCTTTCATCTTTGACATTATTTAGTGATGAAATCTTTAATCTTTACTTCTTTGTTCTTTGTTATTGTTGTTGTCGTGATCAGATAATGTTGTTGTTTGCCTTTTATCAACATCTTTATCACTGGTGCTTTACGTATTTTCCAACATGCTCATACTTCTTGATAACTTTGGATCTTGATACTTGCGCAATTCTCATTTCATTGCTTTGATCTTTGTCTTTAAACTTTGTAGATTCTTTGGCTTTTCTTGATCTTTATCTTTCATTATGATGCTGGTATGAGCATGTGGAATTTGATGTGACGTAAATGATAATGATGGTTGTATTGGTCTTTCTTGGAACTCTAGGTCTTTATGAATACCTATGTGAACACATTTAGCAATAAAGTTCCCGACATAAGTGTTTGGATATTTTGTACAGGTACATCCCAGATCTTTGGCGTGTTCTGTGAAGAATATCATACTGGATGGTCACTAGCATGTCCCTGTACTTAATATCTTCATACTGTCATTGTGAGCCGCTGGAGTATGCTAAGGTATCACTCCACGATTGTAGACCGTTTGGAACTACAACGAACACTAAGTGTAATCCATGAAGGTTTACTGAAGTGTCCTGCTATCAGGGATTTTTGATGTTGACCCTGGCAGGAATTTCTATTAAGTCACTGAGGATCACATGTGCATATCCTTTCATAAATGTTCTGGAAAATTGCTAAGATCTGCGTAGGACTCTAAAATGTACAACTTGTGTTCTAATTGTTGAACATCAAGTGTAGATATGTTAAGTATTCCTAAGAGATCTTTTGATGAATCTCGTAGCTCTAGACTTGATTTGTGCATTTTTTTAGAGTCGGAGACTGGAGTGGTGTCTCCTGTTTCAATATCAACACTTTAGAGAGTGAGAGGTCGATAGATTATGCAGGGTTTCCTGTGAGAATGAAAAAAATCCTGTTAAGAGTGGCTAAAAGGTGAAGTGCAGGTCACTGGGTCCATGAGGTCTTTTCTTCAATACTGGTGTCATCTCTGTGACGACCAGTAGCAGATGAATTAAACCTGGTTTCGGTCCTAAGTTGATTATGGAGGGCTATTTATTTTTACCCTTTTCTCATAACTTTTATTTTTAATTCATCAACCCTTTCTTTCTCCTTTCTCACATTACTTATTTTTTCAATCATTCCTAAGGACTTTATAGTTCTAAGCTATTGGTGTTGTCTTTGGGTAGATCCTTCAGGCTCTGGCGGATCATAGGACGTATTTCCTATCCTTAGTCACCTCATAACTCCATTATTATCCTATGTTTCCATAAAATCTTTTCTTGAAAATCTCTCGAAGTGATTATGATTATAAAACATATTTTTTAAACACCTTAAGAGTTTTGTATTTTCAGAAATACTCCCCCTCCACATGTGCTTATATTGTTTTAACCTAAATCTACACGTTGAGGGAAGAGTTCGCACATTTTTTAATTGATCAACTCATTGATAGACAACTCCTCGCGAGACACGTTTTCGTTGCTTAGTTAAAAGGATCCATTATCAGCTTTTAGGTGACAACTAGCCCTAATAACCAACTTGATGTTGTTATGACTCCTTGAATTAGAAGGTTAAACCCGTCAAAGTTTATGTCTACCAAGAGTTTCTTGAAACGATACATTCTACTAAGACAAGTCCTTTGTAAGACACGTTTACATCACTGGTAAAACCATCTTGAAATTATTACCCGTCCTAGACAAATATTTTCGATTAAATTGTTATGTTTCGTCAATTCATGGGTAAAGTTCTAGATCGATGATGCAGGTTTTACTGACCAGATTTTAATACTTATAAGTGTCTCGTGGGTAATGTTCTAGTATTCAGTAAAACCGAGGTCATCCCAAGAGCTATGTGAGCAGATTCTAATTAAGTCAAGGTGTCATAGAATTTAATATGTTTTAAGATTGAAATGATTAATTAACTACTAAAGCAAGAAAATAAGGAAAGCAAATAAAGGCAAGGGTTGTGATTAATAGAGGAGAAGTGTGCTAACCTAGTTACTCATTCTATCAAGTTATCTTCACGTTTAATTACTTCCAATTTCTTTAAGTGGGGGTTTAAGTCTCTAGGACAGCATTTGGTCAGTTTGTCCTAACCTATCAGCAAAGGTTTCCACCGGAGATCAAGCTACTACCCTTGACAGTCCAGTTGTTTTTAGTCCCCTAAGCCAAGTCATTAAGTTCCGCTACATGCAAGATTCATAACAATGAGTGACCAAGCGCTAGCATCTTAGACACTCATCCCTAACTTTTTATGTTCATCCAAAAGGTAGGTGATCAGTTGGTCAAATATCACAAGCGAAGAATGGTCGTCAGTTGGTCAATTCTTACCCTTCCCAGTCAGTCTACCTACTTAGGGTCAGTTGGTCAATTCTCCTAAGCAACTAGACACTTCCACCATTCAAAACTACCAAAAAAAGGGTAGCTACCAACAAACTATGCATGCATACACTAGAAACAATTATACGGAAGCAATGTAAACCTAAACATAATAATTAAGGAATCATAACTAGCCTATCACCAGAGGTGGTTAGCCGATCATATTAACTGAAACAATCGATTCAATGTTTAACATAATGAAATACATGAATTGAAAGTAAAGAAATGATAAATCGCTAATGCTTATCATTAAGGAGTGATTTCTCCCTTGGAGATGGCTCCATATGCTCCTCGATATCTGCCTTCAACCTCCTACCCACGTTCGCTGCTTTTGTGTGTGGAGTGAAATGATGTGAAATGCATAATTTTAAACGGTATTTATAGGCGGATCTGGTGCAGTAGTAACTTAATATGGGAGATTACTGCCGTAACATCAATAATCTTCGTATTTTGCTGGAAAAGTTCTGGTAACACATGGAATGAGTTACGCCGTATCTTTATAATAAATTATGACTCTGTAGTAATCTTTTAAAAGAGTTACGGCGTAGCTTGCAGCTGCGTGGAACATCATTTTACCTAATAATTAGTTACGGTAATCCTAAGATGGAGTTACTGCGTAATCTTCATTTAGTTGGTCTTATGAGCTATGCTTTGTTACAGGTAATGTGAGAGAAGAGTTACGCCGTAATTACTTCAAAATGAGCATACTATCATATATCTTCAATAAACTCTCCAAATTCGCGCCTCATTAGCTCCATGCTGTAATTTACCGAAAGTGAAATATAGAGGAAAACAAGCGTAAATCCATATAAATGATATAAAATACGAATTATTAGGAAATTGACACTTAATATTGGACTATTTGATGTTATCAAATATCCCCCAACTTGAACTCTACTTGCCCTAAAGTAGACCTTATTAGATAGATTCCTAAAAATATATCTCTCATTACCTGGAAAATATAAGTTTACAAATCCTTTATGCTAGAATAAAACAAAGCTGAACACCTCACGAAATGGGAACAAACCACTCAAATCTCTCAACTATTCTAAGTGTCAATTTTGGGGTGATCACTCAATGCACAGTCATAGCATGTATTCTATCATAAGCTTGCCTTCTTAAAATGAAAATTCCAAATACATTAAGCTAACTCAACATACCTCGTCTATGGTCTCGAAATGATGTAAAGGCCAAGTTCTAAAGTTTACAAGCTACCGGCGCACTCATAAATTTGTGGATTTGGGGTAAAAATTTGGAAACGGATAAGGCTAATCTCACCATATGATATCAAGGGTTATAATGTGCTGGCTAACGTCTAATCTAGTTAGTTTAAGAAAAACATGTCAAAATTTAAAAAATGGAATAATTTTCCAAAATATACTAGAAAAACGACGGAAAAATAAAGTTCAAGAGATAACTCTACTCCCGTCCCCCCACTTGAAATGTACAAAGTCCCAATTGTACTAAAAATTAAATAAAGGTGAAGGGAAAGTAGAATTAGAGCGAGAACTTCCCTGGAATTTGCTCCGAAAAAGAAAGAATGCCCATGAAAAGAATCGTGCCTTCGCATAAGCATCCACGAGCAAACTTCAATCCCTAAAATCACACTACCAACAAGCATAATTCTAAAAAAAGTAAAAGAAAAAATGAAAAACGAAAAGAAACCTAACTCACTTTCGTAGGAATCACGGTTTCATTTAGCGTATGCAACAAGTTCCTCCACGGGGCTTTATGGTGGCCTTCGAACTTGGCCAAGTTCCTCCATATCCTTCATCAAATTATGTCTGACCCAAACAACATTTGTAGAGGTGCGGAGATATTCCTTCGTCTCGATATTTCGATTTTTACAAAACTTTTTGTGCGGCCCCAAA
Source organism: Chrysanthemum makinoi (assembly GCA_910596185.1). Lineage (NCBI taxonomy): Eukaryota > Viridiplantae > Streptophyta > Magnoliopsida > Asterales > Asteraceae > Chrysanthemum > Chrysanthemum makinoi. Next base: position 75,438,566 of record OU343220.1, read on the forward strand.
TGGTATCTAGTAAATTCATACTTTTCAGCTACAATTGGTGGCAGCCTCTTATATGGAATGCCAAGAAGTTTGCACCTTCTTTGCTCATATGCTTCATCGTCGGGGTCAGTGAACCCATCTTCACCTTGTAGTTCAAGGTAATCCAAAATCCCCTCTATATCATCATTGTCAGACTCTGTACCTTTAAACCATTTATCGTCGAGTAAATCTTCCACAAGCACCCGTTTGTATTCTTCTTTCTCATTACCCATCGAGTCTTTGATTTCTTCATGCGTCACTTCACTTATGTCGTTAGGAAATTCTTCGCTCGGGTCTTCTTTACTCATACATTCTTTCCAGATCTTCTCCTTAGTCAACGCATCTACCTTCCCATGTTTGATTTTGACCCAATTGTCAAATCCTAAATTGTCTAGCCAAGGTAATTCTGTCCTTTCCACATCATTGGTTGAGGTCCATAAGAATTCATCTTTCCTAACTCTCTATATACTGCTTCCCCCGTTACATTCATCATCAAAAGGGTTAAAAGATGCCTAAAAAACTTCGCTAGGGGTTTTTATCTTCTCACACCAATGATTTCGAGCTACTTTGTTATTAGCGTTGCTTGAGGGATCCTTCATGCTGTAGATATCATCATTCATGGACTCTTTCTGGAGACAATGCTCCTCATAGTCAATCTTGAGCTTTTTTAGAAGATTTGGATTAATTTTAGCATCCCCAAATTATACCAAATACCAATCATCAAAGGATAAATCTCCGAACTTCACATTATATCTTTCGAGCTCATGAGGGCATGTCCATTCATCGTCGTCTATACTACCACCCACGTTGCAATACTTGCGAAAAGGATTACATGTAGGCCATACACGTGTGGACTCGTCATCCGTGATAATTATGGGATTGCAATAGTGTATAAAAGGTGGTTCCTCCTCTTCTTCGAATGAGAGCTTTTCCAATCTTTCATCATCAGTAAACGCATGCTACATGTATTTGTTATCCTTGACCCTTTCCTTGCATGAGGCCCATAGATCGTACCATTCACCATTAGCTACGGGCATTTTTTTGCACCAGTGATACTTCCTTTTGGATGGAGATTGAGGGAATAATTTAGTATCATTGGACCACCCGTTAATAACATGCGTCCTTGATTCATCTAACCCAAGAAATTTATCAGACCATGTATCCCAGTTACGCCGTAACTCTGAGGTTTGGTTACGGTGTAACCGACTTCCGTCAGTACCATCAGTATCTTTCTCATCTATTGTTCTGCATTCGCTATCTAACCCTTGGTTACGCCGTAACTCATTAGAAGTGTTACGGCGCGTACTGTCGCTGGAATTCTCATTAGTAACCAAATTATTTGTGGAAGATTGAAGATTATCAACTTGTAACTTCACATCTTTATCAGAAAAAATGGCCTTGCACACCACCATAGGTTTTATCCCTTTCGGTTTAGTGTTATTTTTCTTTACCTTTTCACTAAGCATCTCTACCATGGTTTCTAGATTTTTTAAGGTTGTGTCGTGATTGGAGAGGCTGCTATTTATGTTTTCCTGGAATTCTTTTAGCCGTTCATCTTGTTCTTTTTGTCTTTGGGCTGAGGCTTCCAGACATTTGTTAATGCTTTCTTGAATGTTGAGCCTTTTTTCTCCATAGGGCCCACGGTTGTAATTTCCGGAAGGTCCTCCACGATAGCCATTACTATTTTGATTATCCCCATAAAATGGTCGATTATCACCATATTTAACTACTTGAGCTGTCCTCCTCCACAGCTTTCGCAACCTACTTGGATGGCATGAACACATTCCCTGAGCTTGAGCATATCCTGGCCAAGATTTTCTAGCTTGTTAGTGATGGTGGTAATTCGATCAAGACTTTCGCCAAGGCTTCTTTTGCTCTCTCCATCGTGCCATTTTTGGGAATGATCGGCCATTTTTTGGATGGCTTAAATGGCTAGAGTGGGAGTCATGCTCGGAATTGGTCCTTGGTAGTCCAACATCTGTCTTGTAGCTACGTTAATACCTTTGTAAAAGATGTTGACTTTTTGCTAGCTGTTCAGGTCATGAGTCGTACACTTGTAAAGGAGATCGTTGTATCTATCCCAAGCTTGATACAACGTTTCATCATCATCTTGCTTGAAATTAAGGATTTCCATGAGCTGATTAGATATCTTTGAAGGAGGACAATATCTTTGGATGAAGTGTTTTTTGAGTAGAGCCCGTGTATCAATTGCCCCGGCGTGCAATCTTTCAATCCATCTTCTTGCTCCCCCAGTAAGAGTCATGGGGAACACACGGAGCATAACAGCATCATGAGAAACACCAGGAATGTTAAAAAGGCTTGCGATGTACAAGACATTCTCAACGTGTTCATACGCATTTTCGTTCGTGTTTCCCAAGAAAGGGTTAGCACGTAGCTCCCTCATAAACTGCTCTTTAATCTCGAAACGGACATTAGCTCCAATCACCGGTCTTACGAGCCCCGGCCCTTGTTCTTCCCTTGTCAACGCCAAATATTCCTCAAGAGTGAGGTCATTAGTGTTAACAACTTCCATGGTACCTGAAACTTGAAAAGAGATAATGAGAAATTGAGAAAATTCAAAATAAAACAAAAAATGAAAGACTTAACGAAAATCCTAATATAACTCCCCGGCAACGGCGCCAAAAACTTGATGCAGGTTTTACTGACTAGGTTTTAATATTTATAAGTGTCTCGTTATACCTATGGTCTACCCTTATGCATTAACAGGCAGTTTACCCGATCACGTGTAGCGTAGTATTCGGTAAAACCGAGGTCATCCCAAGAGCTATGTGAGCGGATCCTAATTAAGTCAAGGTGTCACAGATTTTAATATGTTTTAAGATTAAAATGATTAATTAACTACTAAAGCAAGAAAATAAGGAAAGCAAATAAAGGCAGGGGTTGTGATCAATAGAGGAGAAGTGTGCTAACCTAGTTACTCATCCTATCAAGTTATGTTCACGTTTAATTACTTCCAATTGCTTCAAGTGGGGGTTTCAGTCGCTAGGACAGCATTTGGTCATTTTGTCCTAACCTATCAGCAAAGGTTTCCACCGGAGATAAAGCTACTACCCTTGAAAGTCTAGTTGTTTTTAGTCCCCTAAGCTAAGTCATTAAGTTTCGCTACATGCAAGATTCATAACAATGAGTGCCTGAGCGCTAGGATCTTAGACACTCATCTTTAACTTCTTAAGTTCTTCAAAACGGTAGGTGATATGTTAGTCAAATCGTACAAGCGAAAAAGGGTCGTCAATTGTCAATTCTTACCCTTCCCACTCAGTCTACCTACTTAGGGTCGGTTGGTCAATTCTCCTAAGCAACTAGACATAAAACATTCAAAACTACCGAAACAAGGGTAACTACCAACAAACTATGCGTGCAAACACTAGAAACAATTATAAGGAAGCAATGTAAACATAAACATAACAATTAAGGAATCATAACTAGGCTAGCACCAGAGGAGCTTAGCCGATCATATTAACTGAAACAATCGATTCAATGTTTAACATAATGAAATACATGAATTGAAAGTAATGAAATGATAAATCGCTAACGCTTATCGTTAGGGAGTGATTTATCCCTTTGAGATGGCTCCATATGCTCCTCGAGATCTGCCTTCAACCTCCTACCCACGTTCTCTGCTTTTGTGTGTGGAGTGAAATAATGTGAAATGCAGAATTTTGGGCGGTATTTATAGGCCAGATCTAGTTAAGGCGTAACTTATTATGAGAGTTACGCCGTAACATCAATATCTTCGTATTTTGCTCTAGAGAAGCTGGTTACGGCGTAACACATGTAATAAGTTACGCCATATCTTTAATAAATCATGATTACACCATAATCGTTGAAAGAGTTACGGCGTAGCTTGTAGCGGCGTGGAACATCATTTGATCTAATTAGTTACGGCGTAATCCTAAGATGGAGTTATGCCGTAATCTTCAGTTTAGTTGGTCTTCTGAGCAATGCTTTTTTTACGGCGTAATGTGAGAGAAGAGTTACGCCGTAATTAATTCAAAATAGGCATACTATCATATATCTTCAATAAACTCTCCAAATCCGCGTCTCATTAGCTCCAATGCTCGTAATTTACCTGAAAGTGAAATATAGAGGAAAACAAGCGTAAATCCATATAACTGATATAGAACACGAGAGCATTATCGGGGGAAATTGACACTTAATATTCAAGACTATTTGATGTTATCAATCGGGCTCGTATGAGATTACATTCCATTCTGATCAACATATTTTAATCTCATCTCTCCCCCTAAAAAATATCATATTAATGTTGTTTTTAAATAACATTGATGACTAAAATATGCTTTTTAAGGTTTTAGAAATCACGTAGGAAGAAACGGATAATCAAGAACATTTGATTTGAATAAAGCGTTTTAAGCACTCCCCCGCAATTTGTGAAATAAATTTTTGAAATTTTGAAACATTTGAGGGAATACTTGTATCTTGAACAAAATTCTGAAAAACTTTTAAAAAGTTGTTTGAAAATTTTTAAGTGAATTCTGCTTAAGAGTAAGAAGCCTTCACTTTTTTTATCAGGATTGAGTCACTGAAGTATACCCCAAGGTCATTTCTTTAAAAAACAGGTCATGCACTAATATATGTGCATAAGCCATGTTGTTTATACAAATTACATGAATTCTACGAGTGAAGTACTACTCTAGCTATGAAAGTACTACTTAACTAGCTATTACATATTATCTAGTCTATGAATAGAAAACTAATAATGTTTTTATCCTATTACAAATCAGTTTGGTCGGAATTAGAAAATTCAGTCATTAAAGTGTCGGTCACCTCAAGTATATGTAATCATTAGAAAGCTCGTAGTCGTAGTTATTTAATGTTAGTAAGTAGTTAGTTAAGTAATACCGTGGAGGACGGACGGGTCTTTACCCACTGTATGCCTGATCTACAGCCCGTAGGTGGCGTTTATTGTAAGACACTATAAATACGCTCTACCTTGCAAGGTAGAGGGTTGGAGCTTTCAATACCGTTTTTCTTTGTTTCACATAGTTCCCAACTCTCTTCCCTTTCTCTCTCTAGCACTTTCTCTCTCTAAAACCTTGTTAAAGCCTCATATGATTTTGGTGTGATGTGTTTGTGAAATCCTATATCTTACAATTGGTATCAAGAGCCATGTTTTGATCACTCATCTTTCATGCTCTTTGTTTTGGTGGATTTCATAAGGTTTTTGGGGTTATAAGTGTTTAGGAGAGTTTGAATCATTTGGACAATTTCTAGTGTTAAAGTTTGAAATTTGATTGTACTTTTGTGTTTAGGATCATCATATGTGTTTAGGTTTTGAATTGGAAGGCTTAAATCATTGTGGTTTGGTTGTTTTTGATTGAAAAAGTGGTTATTTTTTAAAAGAGTACGGCGAGTTGCGTCAGGTGTTGCATTTCTTGAAGCGAAGTTGCTTTGTTATTAAAGCGAGTTGGTATAGCGACTTGGCTATTAAGCGAGTTGTATTAGCAACGAGTTGGTATAAGCGACTTGGCTATTAAGCGAGTTGTTTCTTCAAGCGACTTGAGTTTCAAAGCGACTTAGCTATTAAGCGAGTTGTAGTTCAGTGAGAGTTGGTTTAAGCGACTTGGTGGTTAAGCGAGTTTTCACTGTATGCGACGTAGCTATTAAGCGAGTTGTTTCTTTAAGCGACTTGTCTTTTAAGTGAGTTGACTGCTCAGCGAGTTGATACCAAAGCGAGTTGACTGTTTAACTACTTGTCTATTGAGACTTGTCACTTCTTCGTGCTACATTTTTACGGTTGTTCTTTTGGTTTAGTAAAATCCCGTGAGAGAATCAATTTCCTGGTTTAATCAAAGAATAGTAAAATCCCGTAGAACTTATAATCATGTCAAACAACGTGCCTACTATCGTTTCTTCTGTAGCTGAGGATGTTCAAGCAGCTGGATCGAGATACTGCTCACCTATGCTTGTAAGGCGATTATGACTCATGGGCTCAAAGAATCAGGTTGTATTGTTTGGGAAAAGAAAATGGGGTCAACATTCTCAAGTCAATTGATGAAGGACCTTATCAGATAGAGACTACAAGAGACATAATTGATACTGCCGAGATGGAACAATGATCTTTAGATTGGACGCACCAAAGAGGCGTATGATGAGCTCATGATAAGGAGAAAAGAGATTCGATCATATCGTGGCGTCAAATATTATACTTCAAGGTCTTCCAAAAGATATCTACAAGTTGATCAATCACAACACCGAAGCCAAGGCAGTGTGGGATAATGTCAAGATGCTTCTATCGGGTTCTGAATTGACTAAGGAAACAGAGAATCACCCGTATGATGAATTTGAGCACTTTAAGATGAAACCAGAAGAAAGTGTCTATGAATAATACGTGAGATTCCACAAGCTTGTGAATGATATGAGGAATATCAAAATGACCATGCCAAATATTCAGCCGAATTCAAAGTTTGTGAACAACATGAATCCCGAATGGCACAAATTTGTCACCTCTGTGAAGCTAACCAAAGGATTGAAGAACACCAACTATGAGCAACTGTATGCCTTCCTTCTTCAGAATGAGAGACATGCTATGTTTGAAAGAATGATTCTTGATCAGCTCAAAACTAAACAGGGTGAAACAAGTTCATCAAATGATTCAAAAGCATTCTACACCAATGTTGGAATTACCACCAAATAGTCTCAAGTCATACCCACGGGTAATGGTAATCACAAACTCATTCGATCCAGATTCAAGCAAGCCTGATCTTGATCATGGGACACTTCATAAATCAACTGGCTCATATGGTTAAACAAAACTTGACCCTCAATCCACATACCAACAGTCTTTACACTAACAATGAGATCAGCGCATCCAATTTACACAATCATGCTTTGTTGTCGAGATGGAAAAGTTATAGTGCAACCATTCAAGGTAAGCATGAGCAGGGGAAGAGGTGGGGTAGGTGGAGTATGTGGCTAATCGAATCGTGGGAGAAATGCCAATCTGGACAAGTGAAGCAGTCAAGTGCTACAACTGTGGTGGGGATGGACACATTGCAAGAAACTGCATATCTTCAAAACGCCCTCAAAATGCAAAATACTTTAGAGACAAGATGTTACTTGTACAATCTCAGGACAATGGTACTGTTTTGGATGAAGAAGAGCTGCTTGTTTCTTGCGAGAAATGCCAAGACTTATGATGCTGATGTGGATGAACAGCCAGTATAGGGTATGGGTCAGAACAATCCAAATGCATTTCAAGTAGGCGTGATGCTTATGATTGGATGTGGATGATGAACCTACTTGCAGACAATCTTCATGGCTAGCATCTCACCCATGGTCTCTCAAAGGTCTCATCACCACAAATTTGGTCAATCCAAAGAATCAATCATCTCATAGGTATTAAAACTATACGATGAGGTTGATGAGCAAAAGATGCATAATGAAGTACAATCTCTTGAAACTTATGAATCAGATATTGATAATGAGGGTAATAGCAATATTGTCCCATATGATCAATATGTGAAACAAAGTGAAAGTGAGATTGTACCAAGTGAATCATCTTCTGTAGTCAATAATGACTATGTTTTTATGAATACCTTTGCGTGTGCCCCGATGATTCTGTATCTCGAATTGAATGCCTATAAAGAACAAGTAGCTATTTATGAACAGCATGCTAAGTTTGAGTTAACTACCCGTGAGCAGGAAATGGATGAGCAAATGCGTACAGTTATTAGAAAAAGTAACTTTAGAGAAGAAGTGTTAAAACAAGAGTTAAAATCCTTATAAGAAAAGCTTTCAAAAACTGTTAAGCAAAAGCAAGAGCTGCAAGATAATGTAAAAGTGCTTAAACAAGAATTCAGTGCTAAGGAATCAACACTTTTGAATGATTTTTCTAATCTAAAAAATTTGAAAAACAAGCTTGAAAATAAGTTGTACGTACAAGGGAATACCATTGATTTTCGGATCACTAAGCATAGAGTTCTCCGATAAGCATAGTATTCCCATTGTAGAAACCCAATCTGAGTATGGTAAGATAGCAAAAGCTACTCAAAATGTGATCTATGATGGTAATGAAATCCTTAAGCCTAGGCGAAACCTAGTTATACTGAGTGCCTGAGGAAGATATGCAATTAGATGATATCTCTAGGGAGAAAATGAATATGAAGGTAAAAGATCCTGAGTGTAAAAAGCAAAACATAACGTACAAACCCCATGATTACAAAAAGGAAAATTGGATTTCCCTGAACAAGTTTAAGGCTTAAACTCTGTTAACACCCGTACAAGTGTTCGGAAAAAGTTTAGGTAAGCAAAAAGCGTATAATCTTGTTGTAACAAACATCCCCCTTAGGAAAATGCCTCCAGCCACGTGTATCCTCCTAATACACCAATGCATTTAGTTCCTAGAACTATTTCCGCTAAAAGTAAGACCTTAATTCTGCCTATATAGTTTACCAACTATTTGTTGATTTTGAGAAATGTGTAAAGAGAATCACATCTACGGGATAACCGGGGAAAGGGGTTTTGAGCAAACTAAAGAATGCTATTTAACTGAGGTCATGCCTTTCTTTAAACAATTAAAAGGTCAATTTGAGAGTCTTCAAAAAGGGATAGATTCAGATATTAAAGGAATGGAAAAGGAATTTGATGCAATGATAGTTGAAGTCAATGACTATGAGCGAGAATTAAAATATAATGAGATTGAGAGGAAGAACTTGCAAACCTTAAATGAGAATCGATTTGAATGTATTACTCAAGATGTGTTTTTACACGCCACGAATTGTTCTATTAATGCATCTCTATTTCATGAATTATCATTTGCTCTGAAAGTCTCCCATGATCGTGTCATTGAGCTTGAGAAAACTAACTCTAAATTGCATGAGAAATTTGAACAGGATGATCATGATAACCTGGTGAAACAGTTTTCTAAATTTGAAGTTGAGCATCTTGCTTTGCAATTAAAATATCAACATCTAAAAGAAAATGTCAAAACCTCAAATATCAAGACATCCTGGATGCTCTGAATTTGATGCGCTTTTGAAATCAACAAACGTGATGAACGATTCGAGCTCATTGTAACATCGAGAAAAATGAGAACCCAAATTTCATAATTAAAGGGTGAAAAGAACAATTTGACAGGCTCCCAAATGCCTCCTCCTTTAGATTCTCAGAGTTCTTAAACTTTTCATCTTCAAAACTTGGTTAATGTTTTACAAAAGGAAAACGAGAGTTTTCTAGAAGAAAATGAAAAAGTTAAACGACACTTTAAAGAGTTATATGATTCAATGAAAGTCACTCGTGACAAGAACAATGAAAAAATAACGTCTTTACAAAAGGAAATTGAGAATCTGAGGAGACAGGAAAAAGGGAAAATGCCACTTGTCTTTAATGAGAATATTGCATCAAAGTCATCTCTTAGTGTAAATATATTGTGATAATTAAATACATTCCTCCTCATCTTAGAAATAACGAACCTGTGTTTCATAACTATTTTGCTTAACTTAAGGATAGTCTAGAATGTCTCCGAGAGATTGTAGAAGAGGATTTCATAAATAAGCCACTTGATAGTGAGGTAAAGTATGCGTGAGTGTATGCCAAACGATCTCAAGAAGTTTTAGAATGCTTAAGAGAAACATGCCCTAAACCCATTGGAAAGAAAGATAAAATAGGTATGCCTTGTTCTATGCCTATTTTTAAGAATGCTAATCTTGATATGCCTCACTCAGTGCCTAATGTTAAGCATGTAAGCTTCAATGTGCCTTCAAGCGTTAGATCCAGCGCTTCTAAACCTAAAATGCAAGAGGTAGCAAACCAACTAATGTTCCCATTCCTCTACATGAGTAAAAGTGACACCAAAGCGGGCAGGTCAAAGCCTCAAGGCAATACAGAGCAAGATAGGACCTCGCAAGCTAAGAGTAATCAATGGAGGAAAGTAGAAGACCACCCTAGCAACTTTAAGTTGGAATTTAATAAAACGAATCGTTTTGATTCTAGTATTAGCTTTAAGCGTCTTCAGTAATTAATGAATTCTACTACTACTTGCAAAACATGTAATGAATGTTTGGCTTCTTGTGTTAATCATGAATGTGTTGTGAATGATGTGAGTAATGCTATTAAATACCCCGTTAAGGTAGTGAATACAAAAATTCAAGCTAAGAAGGCTAGAAAGCAATGGCGAAAGAAGGTTAGAAAACATTGGAAACCCACAGGAAGGAAATTTAGTAACATAGATTATCAGTGGATACCTTTTGTCGCAAATTCAATCTTAATGAGATGTGCCCTAAATTATCTAGATCAATGCCCATTAGGAAATGGATGCCTACTGGTAGAACTATTCCTTTAAGAAGTGAACATACTTTGAGTAGGAAAAATACGAACACTAGCATTGCATCTATCCCTGATGATTCCATTGTGTGTAGTTCTGATGTGGGTGTTCCAATCACTGTTACTAACCAAATAGAACCCATTCTTGCATGGGGATCCCAATTATCCAATTATCCATTCTTGTCTCAGTGTTCAATGCAGATCGTTCAAATTGTTCGTGGTACTTGGACTCGTGTTTCCAAGCATATGACTGGAGACCGGTCTCGGCTCATGAACTTCGTGTGTAAATTCATCGGGACTGTTAGATTCTGGAATGATCATTTCGGTGAAATTATGGGTTATGGAGACTATGTTGTAGGTGATAGTGTAATCTCCAGGGTATATTACCTTGAAGGTCTTGGTCATAACTTATTCTCTGTTGGTCAATTCTGATTCGATCTAGAAGTGGCATTCAAAAAACATACTTGTTTCGTTAGAGAACTTGATGGTAAAGAACTTTTAAGAGGAACACGTGGTTCAAATCTATATACCATCTCTATCGAAGATATGATGAAATCTTCTCCAATTTGCTTGTTGTCAAAGGCTTCAAAAACAAAGTCATGGTTATGGCATCGTCGACTCAATCACTTGAACTTCGGCACCATAAATGATCTCTCCAGAAAGGACTTAGTTGTAGGCTTACATAGACTAAAGTATGAAAAGGATCATCTCTGTTCAGCATGCCAATTGGGAAAAAGAAAGAAGTATGCCCACAAACCCAAACCTACAAACTCGATTCAGGTTTCTTCATACCATTCACATGGATTTATGTGGACCTATGAGAGTGCATAATATATTTGGGAAGAAATATGTGTTAGTTGTGGTTGATGATTACTCTCGATTTACTTGGGTTAAGTTCTTAAGGACAAAGGGTGAAACTCCAGATATCATCATCAAACTTATCAAACAGTAGAGTTCGACTTAACAAAACTGTCAGGATCATCCGAACAGACAATGGAACTGAGTTTGTTAATAAACAACTTAGTGAGTTTTATGAAAGTGTTGGAATCAGTTATCAAAGAAGTGTTCCACGAAATCCACAATAGAACGGTGTTGTTGAAAGACGAAATCGAACTCTTGTGGAAGCCGCAAGAACAATGCTGATTTACTCAAAGGTTCCAATGTTTATCTGGGCTGAAGCCATTGCCACTGCATGCTACACTCAAACTCGATCCCATATTCACACTTCTCATGGAAAAACTCCATATGAACTTGTCCACAATCGAAAACCTAATCTTTCATTCCTTCGTGTGTTTGGTGCATTGTGTTATCCAACCAATGAGGGCAAAAACTTAGGGAAACTTAAAGCTAAAGCGGACATTGGAGTATTTGTAGGATATGCACCAAGCATAAAAGGATACCGAATCTACAATAAAAGAACCCGAAATATCATGGAAACAATTCACATTACGTTCGATGAGCTGAGGTCAAATGGCTCTAGACAACCCATTCTCGGACCCGCATCATCAAGTAGTCCCATTGGTTCTACTCTTGTATAATTCTTCGCAAGCAACTCCTTATGTACCTCCTTCAAGTTGACTTGAAGAAATGTTTGATCAATGTTTGATGAACACTATGAGCCAATGGCTAATGATCTGTCAATTCCTCATGAGAGGCTGCTTTATCCCCTGAATGAAGTTAACCCTTCAATTTATATGTCTTTAAGTCAAAGCTGTGCCGATCACTCTGTCTCATCAACAAATCATCAATCGTCAAATGTGCATCATGGAATTGTTTCGCACCATTTATGGAAGAATCCCTTTGCTACTCCTGAAGATGCCCCATTTGAAAACATATTTTCTCCGAATCATCATCGAAACCATCTTCATCGAGAAATCGACTCGCTACTTCATTCCTCAACAACAACCACACGAACATCTTAGAAACTGGACACATGATCATCCATTGGACAACATCATTGGAAATCCTCTCGACTGTATCCACTCTCAAAACAACTTGCAACCGATGCCTTATGGTGCTTCTTTAACTCTGTACTATCCAAGGTCGAACCAAAAGATGTTAAAACAACAATGAATGAAGACAGCTGGTTCAATGCCATGCAAAAAGAAATTCATGAGTTTGATCGACTAGATGTATGGGAATTAGTACCTGCCCCTGACTGTGCAATGATCATTGCTCTAAAGTGGATCTTCAAAGTAAAACTTGATGAGTGATATGTGCTTAAACACATATCTTTTCATTATCAAAACTGACCCAAAATAACCAAGAAAGAGCCGTTTATTGCTAATATTTGTTGTCTTCTTGAGTTTATGCATAAGCAGGAATACGGATATGACAAAGCAGAGACAAAAGAAAGCCAAACCAGAAAACAGAACTACGAGAGAAGAAGAATGCAAAAAGGTAAGGCTGGGAAAGGAATTTGCAAGTTTGGACAATCAATTCTCAAATACTGCTTTTAGTCCCCGAAGATTGAATCCGACATGTTTTGGTCCTTGGAATTTTCAAAGATGGCAAAAATGGCCCTTGGATTATTTGAAGTTTGGCAAAGTTAGTCCTTAATCAAGTTTTCAGATTTACAATGATTGGT
>OU343220.1:75451572-75503837 GCA_910596185.1 Chrysanthemum makinoi
ATTTATTTATTTATTTATTTTTTATGAAAAAAGTAAATAACAATGTTTTTCAAAATGTATATTTGTAAAGGTATAAATACCAAGGAAAAAAAACCTTGTTTGAATAAAAATGAAAATAAAATAATACAATCATGCCTAACTTAACAATTAGGAAAAGGCTGAAAAAAAATTCCTTTGCGCCTAAAGAAACACATCACCAATAGGCTCTGCACAGTACTTGCAGAATTTACGTTTTACTATGTCTTATCCGCATTCCATGCTCTAGTTGCTTCATGTAATCTTTCGCAAGCTCTTCCATTTTGTATTTTTGCCCATCATTTCCACTCACTTGAAAATAACTTTCCCTTGAGCTATGACTACCTTTGATAAATGGGAATATGAACAATACTTTGTGGCCCTTCCAGATATTTGATAGTCTTGTCCTATCCAGATAATTTCCTTCATCAGTTTGAGGGTGCAATTCGGATGTAGAATTGGGTTATGCACGTGGCATGTCACGTGTTTACTTATACATTACGAGACTTTGCTTGTATTTGGTGGAATGGACAGAAACCAGGCAACATTGTAAACTTCGATGACTTCAATGCTAAGTTTGGATCACACTTTAGCCAATATGAAAAGTTCACAAAAACACATTTGGTGGTACACATTACCGATGCGTAGAGAAAGCGCGAGAGCCGTCACATATATAGATGACACTCTGTAGATATTGGGGCTACATGAAGATCAGCGAATCACGGGTTTTTTACATGACCTGAGAACCCGAAGTCTCGTCGAATTCCTATCCATTGATCTTACCACCACGCTAACTTTGCCATCAATACATGTTCAAGAAAAACCATAATTAGATTTCAAGAGAGAAATTTTAAAAAACCTCCCAAACTCAGGTGTAAACCTTTGTCAAGTGATTCCCAAATTCTGTTCATCATCAATCCATTATGTCTGCAAGCAATCCACCACAGAAGCATGTCTCACACCAAGTTAGCACCATTCAAATTGCTTTCAGAACCTACCAATGTTAGTCCAAAACTAAGAAAACACAATGCAAAGTATTTCCTTTATGATAGTATAAAGTATGACTAATAGGACTAATACAACACACAAAATTTGCACTAGCAGTACAAATTATTCTCAGCAGTACTAAATGATACAGCTAGCAGTACGAATCCTTTTCAATTACAAAAACACTAAGAAATCAAAACATTTAAGGGTTAAGCATCCTAATACCTGTTACCAAGTACTCAACCCTCTCCACATCAAAAGATTTAGTTAATAAATCAGTAAAGTTGTGTTCAGTATCAACCTTAACAACTAGTATTAATTTTTTCTCATCACAATCTCTTATAAAATGATGTCTGATTTCTATGTGTTTTGTTTTAGAATGATGAATTGGATTTTTAATGATACAAATTTTACTGCTATTGTCAATATAAATAATAGTACCCATAAAGTTATACCCATAGTCAAGTAGCTGGTTCTGAGTCCAAAGCACTTGACTGCAACAGCTAGCAGCAACCACATATTCAGCTTCAGTTGTAGAAGTGGCCACTATGGTCTGTTTCTTACATTGCCAGGAAATCAACCTTCTCCCTAGGAATTGACAACCTTTTGTTGTTGATTTCCTATCCAAACTGGCACTAGCATAATCACTGTCTGAATATGCTACTAGATCAAAAGAAGACTCTCTAGGATACCATAGGCCCAACTTAGAATGCCCTTTTTTGTATCTTTTGTTAAGCTTCAAGGTTGTAAACCCTAGTGATAGTTGAGATCAATCGTATTATTATCAATAATATTGAAGCGTTTTGTTATATCATTGTTCATAATTATTTCATTCATTCATATATATCAAGCACATTAATCTTCTAAAGTACTAAGTAGTAGATTCCACATACTACTTGGTATACCCTTAAAGTATCTATAACACAAGTCTCAAGTTTTTAGATCCTCACAGGTTCTTCGTTAGACATCAGTGCAAGATTAAGTCTCAAGTTCGTTATACTGGGTTTTCTCCATCAGTAGTCACTACAAAGAGTCGTCAGAATGATAATGGAGTTCGTAAAGAGTTAGCTGAGAGGAGTATAAAAGAGTAGAGAAGTTTTATCAGCAGTTGATTCTCACAGGATATTTACGGTACTTCACACTTGTTCGATTAATTGGACATACAGGGTTACGATGTCTCCAATTTCATCATCAACATACGTGGTGTGTGTTTTCGATTCATCAAAAACAATGGGGGGAAGAGAGTGTGGATATTTAGTGTTGTATTTGCCTTATTTGCGGAAACCTTTTCCATTCATGAGTTTCTGCAATCAGGGGGAACAAATGATACGATCTGTGGTTCAAACGTCTTACTTCGGTGTTATCGTCTCAACTTTCACGGGGTTATTTAGTGTGAAAATACCTATATATGATGTTTTAACTGCATTATGATGCCTCACACATGGTCATTTTATTGAGTATTCGTATATTCACAAGTGATTATTATTTCGATTGACCACAACAATTAGGGGGAAGTTGTATTATTTCATCTTTCATGGTTTTTTGGTGTGAAGCGTCTATAAACGTGAGAAGATCTTGTTGATTTCTTGCATGTTACCTCTGAACGGATTTTCCGCATTGTGTACAACTGTGATTATATGAATAGACAAATTTGCTTGGTGTGGTTTATTGCTCATCTACAAATTCCGCTGCAGACTGAAACTTCAAAAGTTAGAAGACATGTCTACTACATCAAAGTATCGAATCTGCTGAAGACGGTTTGTCGATTTGGGGAAGTTGATTGAACTTCGAAAAAGAATACGGAGAAGCTGCTAAAGACATTCAACATGAATTGGGGGAAGTTAATCCAGTTCATGCATATTACATCATTTGCCTACAAGTGAAGAAAAAAGTTCTCAAGTCGAGGTATTAGATGAAGACAAAGAGCGTCAACCGCCGTCATCCTCAGCATTTGAAGAGCTTATGAAGACCTTTCTTTATTTGTATTTGTACTTGTAGGAAATGTTGTAAGTAATCCCTTATATCGTCCCATTGGGGGAAGATTGTTGGGGTCGCTCCTAACACGTAAATGGAACGATATTTACGGGATTACATTAGTTATCATTTTAGTTTTTGTAATTTCGATGAAATTTTTGCAAATTCGACAGATCCTTATTCAAGGAACTGTGATGACTATGAACACATACAAGTTCGATGATTGTCCTTCAAATTTCCAATCCTAAATGTTTAACACAAAACCATTTATCACAATTCATATCAATCATGGTCTTCCGTCTATTCAAACATCATTTATCAAATTTGGGGCATGAAACTGTAAGTTCGATAAATTACAAGGTTTAGTAAAATCCTAATCATCTAATTTGATCCAATCATGTTTCTGGTAATGCTTATGTGTTTCTAACATGTTACATAACATATTTGGACACTATCTAACACAATTAATTAGATAAAAATTCACAGAATCAAGAACACCCAAATTCAAAATGTATGAACCCTAAATTTCTAAGTTGCTCAATTTGAGTTCCTTGTTACAATTAAGATTTAACAGATGTTTAAGCATACAATTGCAATTAAAACCCCTAAAAAACATTAACCAATTTCACCACAAATCATTTAAACCCAATTCGTATGAAACCTTGAGTCAAAAATTCCATTTCTAAAAAATCTAACCGTTGGATTGATGTTTTATCAAAAACCCTTTCTTAGATTAAAGTTATAATTGTATGAATTTTCCACTTACAGATTTTTGAAAATGATTACGGATTTGGAGATTGATTCTTGACCGTTGATTGTGTTTGTTGAGAAGTAAATGCAAAACTGTGAATGCTGTTAATGCATTTACACATTTTGACTTTTGTTGTAAAATTTAGTTTAAGGTTTTATCAGATTCAATCCCTGATTGATGAACAATTTTACATAGAGTCCAATTGACACAAATTTTGAGGAAATGCTTTCACAAAAATTTAATACACCCCCTCAACTTATGAATTAAGTTATTTTGAACTTTTGAAAAACACTTTTAGTCTAAGGAAGGTATTACGAGGATAATAAACCAACAGGTTTTTCAATCAAAATCTTTTGAGAATATGCAAGTACACCATTTGAGTTTTAAGACATTTTCTGACTTTGCAAGTTCTTGGTGAAAGATGAGTTTGGAGAAGGTGTTGATGTACACATTTACAGATCATGATTAGGTCTCTGATGTACCTTACATCCTCAGGACCAGATATTATGTTTGCAGTATGTGTCTATGCAAGGTTTCAGGTTACTCCCAAGGTCTCTCATCTTACTACTGTGAAGAGGATCTTTAGGTACCTATGTAACTACTAACCTAGGACCTCCTTTTATAACGCAATGAGTCTTTTACAAGATAACTATCAATCTATATACGTATAAGATATACATAATATCTATCTATAAATACAAAACACATACATATCATATAAGCAGTACAAACTATATGTACTAGCAGTACTAAGTCAGTTAGTACTGCTAGTGTTATCTTCAGCAGTCCTGTCTGTATGCTTGGCAGTACTAAGTCCATTAGTACTAGTGTGTTTAATTCCCAACAATCCTCCCCTAAATTTATGATTCCACTCCACATCAATAAGTTTCTTAAATTAAACAGTTTGATGTTGGGGGGATTCTTCCAAACACACTACTTTTGAGCTATCTCCTCAATCTTCTGCAGAAGCTTGTAAGCCATAGGAGTTCCTTTCTTTGCATAAGTAGTTAGTTTAGAATCTAACATTTGAGTTGCCATCATAGCTGAAAGTGCATAATCTTTGTCAATATATATATATATATATATATCCAACTTTCACTTAGCTCCACTACATGTACTCGACAATACTGAAATAGTCTCCAGCTTTTCACCATGTAATCATCCCACCAGCGATCACTTGCATCTGGCTCAAACATACACCTTAGATCATGCCAGATAGCAAAATTTCTAGTACCTGTGGGCCTTGTAGAACCATATCTGAACTTGACAATTTTTCATAAGATTTCCAGATCTTCTCTATCAACAAAATGCAGCAATTATCCAAAAGAAGGATATTTTCCTTTTTAGCCATTTGATCTTGTCAGCTCAATGTAGTTTTTAAATCTATCAGACACTATCTGCCAATCAATTATTGGAAAAATGGAATTCAAAGGTGCTGCATCTTCTTGAATGACCAGCTGATCCAGTCTCTTGGTGTCTTCTTCATCTAACTTTTGTTTCTTTGCTTCTTTAGACACCATAGTTGAGGCAGATCTATATGCTTCTGAAAATTTTTCTTCTTCAGTAATTGGAACAAAACTCTGTATTTTCCTATAAGCATTTAAGTATAGTCTTTCAATCTCAGCATTGGATTTTCCCTTCAACTAACTTGCTTTCCAATTGTCTTGATGCTTGAGATATTCTTTCATCTGATGTATGATCTAAGCTTTTGTCGGTGGCTTTGGTCTTGCAACTTTCTTTTCTCTCTGACCTTTCCTAATAATATCAGTCAGTTCATTCAAAGCAGCTTCTCTTTCATCTGCAGGAATCTCTTCTCTTTGTAGATCATAGAGCTGTTTTGCTATAAGTTCATCTGCAGCTTCTCTTTCTCTACTAACCCTCTGCTCTTCCATGAACTTAGAAACCTCTTCTTCATGAGTTCTTTTGGCAACCTCAACATCATAGTATATTTTTGTAAGAACCCTCTTCTTAACCTTCTTTAGTTGCTCAAATTCTGTCATTGGAGCTTTCCCCTTATCAGCAAACCTTGCAGCAACACTGGCAGTACCTTCTTCCAAGATAGCAGTACTAACTGTGATGCTTGCAATTCCTTCCGTTGTTTGTACTGCTACTTCCATCTGTTTTGAAACTTCAATTATCTGCTACACTGGCAATACCTTCAATCATAGTAGCAATACCTTCTTTTTGAGAACTGGTTGCTGTATCCCCAATGTCTTAATCTAAATCCAATAACTTTGTAGGTGCATCTTGATCAACTGGCTCATTATTTGAAGACTTTGCCAAATGTCATTATTGGCCATATCAACTATACCCTCAGAGTCTGCTAGTTGAAGATGTCTTCTAACAAACCGTAATATTGAATTAGGAGCCATTTACTGTAACATATTGGTTTTCATAAACACACAAACACCCAATAACTTGGATCGAATGGAATGAGTTTTAGAGAGAGAGAGTGGAAGAGATTTGGGAACTTAGTGAGACAAATAAAAATGATATTATGAAAAGCTCCAACCCTTTGCCTTGCTAGGCAAAGGGTATTTATAGGTTCTTACAAGACACGCCTCCTACGGGTTGTGGATCGTGTCAGGTGGGTAAAGACCCGTCCGTCCTCCACGGTGTTACTTAACAAACTGCTTACTAATACTAAATAACTACGACTACGAGCTTACTAACGAATACATATACTTGAGGTGGCCGACTCTTTAACCACAGGATTTTATCAATCATAACAATCTCCCCCTATGGGAGGTCACCTCAATTACATCAATTACAAACAGATATAACATTTTGGTGTTCTTGGATCTTTGATTAAGTTCTTTGCTCTGTAGTCCGTAGTCTTTGATTCTTCATTTTCTGCATGTTTTGTTCATTCAAGTGGAGGTCTTTAACTGATCCACGTGATGATGAGTTTTGAGCTAGCATTGAGATCATCAACCACCATAAATCTCTGACTCATCCTTTGTAGTGTTGTTATCATGTGAAGTAGTGACTTTTTGACCGACATGCTCACATTCTGGATCATGATATCTTCTCATCAGAGTTGCAAAAGCTTTTGTTGATTCATGACATTTTTAGCAGCGTAGCAGAAGCATGGAGTGAAAATATCAGAGTCACTTGATGAAGATACGCACTTATTATGATTTCTTTGAGATGAACATGATGTGTGAGCATGCGGCTATGGATAGACGCTCCAATTCTGATCAACTGCAACCGTCGGGTATTCCTGTAAACAACAGTTAGAAATAAAAGCGCACGAAAGTGTCTTTGATCACTTTTTGTTGAATTAAGGTGCGACCATGGTTCCGTTGATCATTAAATCTTGCTAGTGATGGAGTAAAATTCCGAAGAATCTCTTTGTGGTTTTTCGCACTCTCTAGCCGTTCTCAAACGGAATGTCTCAAAGAAGACAACACGGAGTGAGTGAATCAGCGATTGAGATTCACGATTGATGAAAATGATTTGAAAACAATCGTGTATTGCTTAATATAAAGGGTTTTGCAATACAACGAAGGTTTTATTAGAAAATCAATTATCAATCATAAATACCCTTTTAATTTTGAAACATTAATACACAGTCGATGTGCTATAGAAAAGAATTTTAAGCACAACGATCGGTTTTTCAAAGGTATCCGTCAATCAATTCCTGAACCAGTTGATTCAAAATATGAATCCTTACATCGTTTCTGTCCGGTTGTCACATGTTTGATCTATTGGATAGATCTTACATGCCACCCACCAAGAGCTTGTTTGATGTTGGTTCTAGAAGGTTTTCCATCTTCATTGTGAATGTGTTAACACATCACTCAGATGTTCTGGCAATACCACAAGGATAATGCGTAAGACTCTTAAAATATGTTCTCACTTTCCTCATTGTGTGAAACAGTGAGTCTTCATTAATTGTGTCCTAATGAGATTTATTGATGATCTCGTGGCTCTAGACTCAATCGTGCATATTTGGTTCCTATGCCGGAGACTAGGGAGAGGGTCTCCTGCTTCAATATCAACAATCTCTAAGAGAAATTCAATAGATTATGTAGGTTCCATGTGAGAATGAAACAAGTCCCTTTTAAGAGAGACTTGAGTGGCTTGGGAATTTTAGTGAAGTGCGTCACTGGGTCCATGACGTCTTGTCTTCAATACAAGTGTTACCTTAGTAACCACTAGTAGCATATGAATTGAACCCGGTTTCTGCCCTAAGGTTGAATTATTGGAGGGCTATTTCTTTTCACCCTTTTCTCATTCAGATCTTTTTCATTCTTCACCCCTTCGAGTTTACAAAGACTTCATTACTAGAACCTTGTTGGGTTTATTCCAGTTCTAGCTCTATCTCAGTCCGCACTCTTCCCGTTTCTCACTTTTCTCCTTTTTCATCATACCTAAGGACTTCTACACTATCTAGTGGATTGTCCCTGGGTAGATCCCTCCGGCTATGGTGGGATCGTAGGAACGAATACCTAACCTAACTATCCTTATATCTTTGTACATAAAATAAATTGGTCGGTCTTTTGGTACTATTCATTTCGCCTCGAAACCAATTGAAAAACATTTGAAAATCAATCAAGGTACTTGTGATATAAAATCAAAGCGTTTTGTACCTTAATTGTTTTTGATATTTTAGAAATGCTCCCCCTCAACATGTGCTTCAAGTTTTGAAGTTGTTTTAGCACATGGAGGCAAGAGGACTTTGAAATCTTAGATTAAGAATGAGAAATTCAATCTTTGATTAACTATTTTCTAAAGATATCATCATCACTTCCCTTATCAAATCAAGTATTTTAGGTACCTTGTTGATAACATCAAATAGTCCTAAATATTAAGTGTCAATTTCCCCCGATAATGCTCGTTATTTATATCATTTATATGGATTTAAGCTTGTTTTCCATTGTTTTCCACTTTCAGGTAAATTACGAGCATTGGAGCTAAAGAGATGCGGAAATGGAAACATTATTAAAGATTTATCACAGTATGCTTATTTGGAAGAAGTTACGGGTAACTCATCTCTCTCACATTATCTTGCTATTAAATGACCAGTCCTTATCAAGGGTTACAGTAACTCTTCCTAAAGGTTCGACGTAACTCTATTAGGTCAAAAGAGGTTCCACATACGATACTTACGCCGTAACTCGCGTCACTTACGACGTAACGAGTTTATTGAAGACTATGGCGTAACCACTTAAAGGTTACGCAGTAACTAGCAATCTAGTGCATTTACGAAGAAATATAAGGTTACGGCGTAACTCCCTCTATGGTGCGCCGTAACCATATCGGCCTATAAATACCCTACAATTCCAACATTTCAAAGCATCCCATTCCACACACAACACTCGAGAACATGGAAAAATCTCAAGGCGGTCTAGGGAAGAATACAATTTTGTTTCCAAGGGAGAAGTCACACCATACGATAAGCTTTAGCGTTTTATATTTCTTTTACTTTCAATTCATGTATTTCGTACCTTTGAATATTGAACTGATTTGAATGATTAATATATGGCTAAGCACCCTTTGGTGCTAGCCTAGTTATGATTCCTTAATTGTTTTTTTTTGCGTTTACCTTTACTTCCGTACAATTATTTCTAAGTGTATGCATACATTGTTCTTTGGTAGCACCCCTTGGTTGGTAGTTTTGAATGGCGATAGAGGCCAATTGCTAGGAGATATGACCAACCCGACCCTCGATGGCGGTGAGGCGGAAGGGGTAGATATGATCAATGGCAATACCCTTTCTACTTGTGCGATTTGACCAACCGATCACCTATCGTTTGGATGAACTTAAGAATTGGGGGTGTAGTGTCTAAGTTCCTAACGGTCGGGCACTCACTATTTAGAATCTAGCATGTAGCGTACTTAATGACTCGGCTTAGGGGACCAGAACAACAAGACTTATGATGGTGCTTTGATTTCTCGTGGTGGCATCTTTGCTGATAGGTTAGGGCTGAATTGACCAAATGCTATCCTCTCAATTTGACCCACGAAGTAATTGGAAGTAGGTAGACGTAGACATAACTAGCTAGGAGGATTGACTAGGTTAGCACCACTATTCCTCTATTGATTACCTTTCTACCATTTATTTTTTTTATATTCTCATTAGTAGTTTAATTAATTAAATACCTATCGAAACCATTATAATTCTGTGACAATTAGACTTAGTAATAATCGAACACACATAGCTCTTGGGACGACCTCGGCTTTACTTTTACTACACTACACCGACCGGGTACACTTAGTGCGCTAGGGTAGACCATAGGTATAGCGAGACACTATAAATATTAAGACCTGGTCAGTAAAACCATCATCAAGTTTTTGGCGCCGCTGCCGGGGAGCTATATTAGGATTAATATTGAGTATTTCATTTCATTTTTAAACTTTTCTCACGTTTATATTTCAAGTTTTCAGGTACCATGGAAGTTGTTAACATCTTTAACCTCACTCTTGAGGAATATTTGGCATTGACAAGACAAGAACAAGGACCAGGGATTGTTAGGCTGGCCATTGCAGAAGATGCTCAATTCAAAAGCAAACCTCAATTCATGATGGAATTGCGTGCGAACCCCTTCTCTGGAAGCATCACCGATGATGCCCATGAACATGAACAACTCGAATACATTGTCAGCTATTCAAAATCCCAGAGTCTCACACGATGCTATAATGCTACACGGTATTCCCTATTTCTCTTACGGGATCGCAAAAGATGGGTCGATCGATTACTTGCGGGGTCAACACTTGGCCTATCTTAAAAAAATATTTCATTCAGAGATATTGTCCTCCATCAAAGAAGGCTAAGCAAATGGAAGAAATTCATAACTTCAAGCAAGAGGGTGATGAAACATTATACCAAGCTTGGGAAAGATACAATGAATTGTTATACAAGTGCCCTACTCACGATCTCAACATCCAACAAAAAGTAAACGTCTTCTACAAGGGACTGAACATCTCTTCAAGACAAATGATTGATTCTCGAGGGCCAATTCCTAGTATGACACGCACCATGGCTTTGGAAACTATTCAAAATGGCGGACCACTCTCACAAATGGCACAATGGAGGAAAACAACGAAGTAAGAATAATGATATTGAGGGCCTTGCAGCGATAAAAAACAAATTAGAAAGCCTTGGAAGAGAAATGAAGAAGCTCAAGGAAAATGTGCATTCCATTCAAATGGAGCGAGATGGGGCTCGTCCTTCTAAAGGATGTTGATCCAATGAAGAAGTTAAAAGGGTTGGAGAAGTGAACTATGGGAAAGAATTCCCTTTCAAAAGCTACAACAATTACGGACCTAGGTATCGTGAAAAATCCACTGGTTCTACAAATCAAAAATAATCCTCCTAAACCTAGCCTTGAAGAAATAATGCACCGACACATTGAAGATTCGACAAAAAAGGAAGATAAACTCAAAGAATGGATGGTCAAAGTAAAGGAGGACACCAATATGAACCTACGTAACAAGATCTGCAATTAAGAACCTCGAAACACAAATTGGGCAATTAGCTAAGAACCTTGAAACAAGTGATGTTAAAGCCACTTCCTGCAAGAGCCATATTTGCTTGAGGATAAAGCAAGGAGCAATGCATCCTCTATCACTAATGATCTCTCGGATTAACTACCTAAGAGAGGATGATAAAGAGAGACGACGAGTTCCTACCAAGCCAACTTCCTGAAAAGCTACAATACCAGAAAGTTTTCTTCTCCCTTGCACTATTGGTAACATTAAGATTCCCGCATTAGCTGATTTAGGGGCTGGGGTTAACCTTATCTCAACCAATTTATTTGAAAAAATCAAACTGACCGATTTAAAAGAAACAACTATTATGATCGAAATGGCGGACTCCTCTAAGAGTACATGAGGGGAATTGTGAACAATGTGCTTTTAAAAATTGGAAAATTTTTCTTCCCCACCGATTTTGTAGTTATTGATATGGGAAAGCGGGAGGCTTACAACTTGATTGTTGGAAGACCTTTTCTGACCACTTGTAGGGCTCAAATTATGGTTTTTGAAAAACAAATTTCCATGGGATTGAAATGAACGAATAACTTTTAGTATGAAAGAGCATTTAAAACCAAAAACTGAAATTTCTAATAATGTTCAATGTTGAACCTCTACACTCTAAACCTATTACGGTAATCGTATCGAAAGTATTGATCATTGTAGCGAAGCAGGGATGAAATTGTCCAAAGCATTGAGGAAACTCTGAGTCCAAACAAACATTTTTGCAACTAGATGTCAACCAAAGAATGCGAATCAACATGGCCTCCGTTTACTCGTCCTAAAAAATGTGAAAGAAAAGCTAATGAATGGATTTACCCTCATAAGGGAGAGAAACATGATGTTGAATTAGCATTGGAAGATTGGTACAAATTAAGGCTTGGAAGCTCGAAATTTATTAAGGAACTGATCAAGCAGTATGGGTGCAACCATCTCACTGACATCATAAGCGGAACAAGATCCAACTTCAGCATTACTGATAATGTTATTTCTAAAGATGACGACCAAAGAGAATCATGTGACAAATGGCTTTCACATAAGTTGGGAACAATTGGGCTCAATAATTCTACAAGGAAAAAAGGGCTTGATAATTGGATGAATGAATACTAACGAGTGATGGAAGTGGGGCAAGTTCAAAGGCCCCCATAGGAGCCCCGCGGCTCTGAGTCTAACTTAAAGACTCGTTAAAAAAAAAGAAAAGTGCTTTTCGGAGACAACCCATTATCCATTTCTTTGTTTTATTTCCTTTCTGTTGGATTTTGGGTTTTAACCATTTTGCGAGGGAGACAAAGTAATACTACTGCGGTTGCGTCTGAACGAGTTCCGGTACTCATCTTAGTGATTACGCGATAACCAACATTTTAGCAGCAGAATTCTTGAACATTACCAATTACGGCGCAATTCCATCTCGATGGTTACGCCAGTAACTATTCGCTTCTTCATACAGGTTTTGCCAATTACGGCGTAACTCCTTCATAGGAGTTACGACTAACTCTCCTACTTTAATTCTTAAACACCAGTAACCTTGTATTAGTTTTTAAATGAACTTTGTGGGTGTGTTCCCTGTAAACCCTCACGAGACTTCACTCGTCCACTTGGGACACCAAGTGGTTTAAAAGGCTTGTTGCATTCGCTAGATGCAACCGTGATTCCTACGAAAGTGAGTTAGGTTTGTTTTTCATTTTATTTTCTTCTTTGTAGAATTATGCTTGTCGGTATTGTGATTTCAGGGATTGAAGTTTGTTCATGACACTTAAACGAAGGCACGGTTTTTTCTCGTGGGCCTTCTTCTTTTTGGAGCAAATTTCAGGGAAGTTCTCGCTCTAATTCTACCTTTCTCTTCACCTTTGTTTTAATTCCTAGTACAAAAGGGACTTTGTACAATTCAAGTGGGGGGACGGGAGTAGAATTATATCTTGAACTTTATTTCGCCCTCATTTTTCTAGTTTATTTTGAAAAATTAGGCCATTTTGAAAATTTTGACATCTTTTTCCGAACCTAACTAGATTAGACCTTAGCCGAACACATACAACCCTTGACATTACATGGTGAGATTAGCCTTATCCGTTTCTAATATTTTACCCCAAATCCACCAAATTATGAGTGTGCCGGTAGCTTGTAAACTTTAGAACTTGGCCTTTGCATCATTTGAGACCATAGACGAGGTATGTTGAGTTAGCTCGATGTATTTGGACTTTCTAGTTTTAGAAGGCAATACGGGATTATCACCCAAAAAGCCTACCATTGTGAGTCTATTGATTAGTCACCTCGACTTTTCGACCCCCATGTAAAACCCTTTTTTTGCACTACCTGCAAGATACCTAGATACACCCTTATGAGCCATTCCTTTCATTTTCTCAACCCAAATTATTGTTTTCGTTACACCTCACACCTTAGCCTACTGTAGTCTTTATTTGTAAATGGGAAGTCATCATTTGCCTAAGTTCAAGGTTCGAGTGGAAAGGTTTGGAAATCACGCTTTCATCGACAACAATTATGCAGATCATTGAAGACCCCCCGAATTTCCATTGTTCATCTCAAGTGGGGGGATGTTATGTTATAGTGTTATATTAAAAAAAAAAAGTTATTCGAAAACAAAATAAAAAAAATTGATTGAGTTATGATATTGTAAAGTGCGATGTTATAAGCACTATAGTATGAGCTTTATTGATTAGTATCGAGGAGGCCACCTCGGTGACATTAGAAGATTGGAGTTGGAGTTTGAAGAAAGGTAGTGTGCCCATCAAGACGTCCTCTAATACGCGTCTACCTAGCATTTCATGATCCGGTCTCTAGACTTCTAAGCTTGAACTTTGGGCAACGTAAGTGGTGATGACTTAGTTATAGATTTAGACTACCGCTTGTTTTTCATTTTACACCATTATATATCCCATGTCTTATCCTCTGATCCATCTGAGCGATCCCAGTTTTCTCACACAATGGCAAACTGACTTGTGAATGGCCGACCGTGGAAACTTAAAGCGGTTGGCAAATCACAATGAAGATCGGGTATATAGTGTTCCCGGTCGTTATGTCCCGGCGAGCTATGCAATGGATCACCAAACGTATAGTGATCGAGAAATTTGAACAGAAAAAGGGATTGTGATTATGGTTATAACTACAGAAATATCCTATAATTACAAAGGCTTAAATGCAAATTAAAGAGAATTAAAAAGATAAAAAAATATTAAATAAACGCTATCACTATATTTAAAATTGATGAACGTTTAAAACTTAAAACTTACGTTTAAATAAAATTACGTAAACGTACAAAATAAAAAGTGAGATCTAAGAAATAAAAGACCTAAAAGTATGAAAATGATATTTTACAAACCTAATGATAAAAGAAAATTTTTAGAAAAAGAAAATTATTTTTTATAACTATTTATCTAATTATTATTAATTAAAAACTAATTTTAACTATTTAATAATAGCCTAAAACACAAGAAAATATGAAATAAGGCTAGAAAAATAAAATTATGACTTAGAAAAATCTAAAATAACAAAAGAGAATTTTTAAAACTATTTTGTATTTTTCGATTATTTTTTTATATTTTCTATGAATTAAAAACTATTTAAAACTACTTAAATTGCTAAAAAATACAAATTTAACAAAGAAAAATCTGGAAAAATATTTTTTTGTCTTTTTATATTTATCTTAACTTAAGAAAAATTAAAAATTATTTTTTTGAAACTTTTCTTAATTAATTGTATTAAATGCTAATTAAAAAGGCTTAAAAACTAATTTAAATCAATAAAAATACTAAACTGACCTGGAAAAATCTGAAAAATTCAAGATAAGCTTAAAATAATATTAGGAATCTAAGAAAAATATAAAAACAAGTGCTTGTGTGGAGGAAAAAGAGGCTGCAATACAATGTGCTTATAAATAAGCACTTAGGATAAGCTAAAAGCTACAACTGAGCACCAAAATGATTCAGAAGCTACAATAAGCTACAACTACCTAAAAACAACTTATTACAACAGGCTTAAACCTCTAAAACTCATGTTGCTATGATTTGATGATTTGAGCAAAAGTGCCAAACACAGGTTTAGGGTACCAAGTTTGAGCTTATGCACAAGCTTCCTAATAAGCTGAAAATGAAAAATAGATATGGGAACCTAAACTAGACCTGGGTCAGTGCTTGTAAACCAAAAACCAAGCTTAGACAAGCTCTTGTGAGCTCTGTCTGAGAAATCTGCAAGAACTGCATAAAACTGTGCGTTCATTTACCATGCCCCGCAGGTATATGACTCTTGACAAGCTGATTTGGAGGTTATAAAAATTTGACAAAAATATATAAAATTCACAATGATAAACTAGACCAATAGAACTTTTTAAAACCACAAGTCTCATTTAATTTGGCTCAGCAATGAACTCATGAAAAATCATCTTAGTTTGGCCAAAACTGAGTTTTCAGTTTTGACTTTTGAAGTAATTATGCAAAGTTGACCAAGTTGAGATTTGAAGCCAATTTTTGGACTGATCTTGACATAATGTGATGAAATAAACTTAATGCAAACTATATCTATGTATTTTGAACACAAAATAAGACTTGGATTTTCAAAAGTGCTAACAGTTAAGCAATAAGACAGATTAAAGTGATATTTGACTTTTGTTGTTCTAAAGTGCAAAACAAAGACTAGAATGAGTACAAGAAAGATACACAAGCATAAAACAGCAAACTTTAACAACTGAGCAAACCTCAATTACAGCTAAACCACTTGATCCAAACACCCTTTATTGGACTGATAATGAGATTAAAACAAACCAAACCATACAAACTCTTGCATGAAACACTGGCCGAATCCTAGGCTAAATACAACTTAATCAACAGGTTAGAACTAATCTAAATCACAAATACAGATACAAACACAATTATGCAAACTGAAATTAAAATGAAAATGAGTTATCCACTCACATGTGTCCGGTGGTATCTGAGGCTAAAACCAAACCCCAAGACCACTATAAGCCATTTCCAACCCAATCCAGTCTTGCATCAACCCATTCCATTTCCAAACTGTTTGAACCAGAATTTCACCAAGTTTGACCTTTGTTGACCAGGAATGAAAATTGCTTGAAACTGAATGTAGGCTTACTAAAAACTTATAAAGAGCTTAATTAAGCTCAGTGGAATGAGAAAATAAGCTTTTGGCGACTTTAATATAAGAACATGAATTTGAAATTCTCAACAATAAACCAAGAACAAGAACTTTAACCAAACTTTGAAATTGATTCTTAAAACAGATTATAATGATAACATAACTTGAGTTTGAATCATAAAAACAAAAGATTACATATTTTAAACTGAACTAAGACATTTATTAAAAAAAATGACATAAAGAAAAACTTTAAAACTAACTACTCCTTTTCCTTCTCTCTTCTTGCTTCTTTTATACCCAAAAAGGACTTCTCTCACCACTCTGAGTGTTTCCCACCATCTTTCATGACCATTGGATGAGTTGAGTGAATCTTGGCCCTTGATTGCATTTTGGCGGGAAATTGGTATTTTGACAGTTGGGGTTGAGTGAGGGGATGAGGGATGCATTTAATGTGTTTTGGAGTGTTGTTGAGGATGAGGGGACATGGAGGAGTAAAGGTGAGGAGGGGGATGGGAAGGCTGATGTTTCGGCTAGTTGTTGGGAGAGCAGGAAAAAGGGCGGGTAGGGGTTTATTTGGTACGGTGGTTTGATTTGCTTATTATTATGAAGGGTCCAAATTGGTAAGGGGTCCAAGGTGGTAGTAATGAGGGGTCCAAAGCATTATGACAAGGCCAAGGATAAATAAACAAGGACCTATCATGCAATTTCTGAAAATTAAGGGACCAATGCTGCCAATTATGCAAAGTTGTTCCAAGGGACCAAAAGTGACAAGTTTTAATAATACAAGGACCAAACTTGACATTTTCAAATTTCCAAAGGCCATTTTTGCCAATTTTTAAACTTGGAGGACCAAACTTGTAATTTCTCAAAACTTTTGACATTTTTCACCAAAGGACTAATTTTTGACAAGTTATGATTTTAAAAGGACCTTTGGACTTTTCTGAATTTAAGTACTCGGGGACTATTTCGACAATTTTGAAACTTGGGCCGCCAATTATGCAAACTTTGCTCATTTTCATCGATTTTAAACATTTTGCATCTAAAACATATAAAATGCAATTTTGAGATATTTTCAGTATTTTGATGCATTTCTGAGCATTTTAAGTGTTTTGCAGTTGATTATTGCCAAAATGATGAGTATTTACACACTCATCCACCTACCCTTTAGTAGAAGCGTGTCTAGGTGATGCATCGAGCAATCTTTGGTGTCTTGGCCATGGATTTGGTCATGTATCATTGATTTGTCCACTTCGCCGTGACATGTTAGTAATGACGTATGCAGCAACTTTGTGATTCATACCATATTTGCCTTCGAAATTGTTTAGCCAACTCTAACAGTGGTGGAGATTTGTTTAACCATAAAAATGATAGAATACATGCTATGGTAACTGCTGATTGAGTGATCACCCCAAAATTGACACTTAGAATAGTTGAGAGAGATTTAGTGTTTGTTCCCCTAGGTGAGTGTTCTAGCTTTGTTTTATTGTAGCATAAAGGGATTTGTAAATTCATATTTTTCAGGGTTTTGGGAGATATCTTTTTAGGAATCTATCTAATAAGGTCTACTTGAGGCCAAGTAGAGTTCAAGTGGGGGGATATTTGATAACATCAAATAGTCCCGAATTTCCCCCTCGATAATGCTTTCGTTGTATCATTTATGGATTTACGCTTGTTTTCCAATGTTTTCCACTTTCAGGTAAATTACGAGCATTGGAGCTAAAGAGAAGCGGAAATGGAAACATTATTAAAGATTTATCATAGTATGCTTATTTGGTAGAAGTTACGGCGTAACTCATCTCTCATGTGGAAAACTAAAAGGGGGGGGGGGTTGAATAGTTTTACCAATTAAAACTTCATTTTAATCTATTTAGATCAACTTATGTCAATCTATTTGGATGTGTGTGTTGGATGTTGATAAACAAACATATAAAGGTAAGTAATGAAAAGATAAGAGTAAGAAGCACAAAACCACAACTCGAGTATTTATAGTGGTTGACTACAAGGTCACCTTCCTTACTCCACTCCCAGAGTCACCTACTAGAGAGTTTGTAATCACTACACCAATCTCCTTATGGCGGAGAAGCCTTCACAACGTCGCTACTCTTTCGTAGCTAGGCTAACCACCGGGTTCTTTCTCCAGGGTGAACCACACCTACACAACGTCGCTTACCCTTTATAAGGTACTAGGCTAAGTACCTAGTTCTTTCACACCTTAGGTGAACTACACCTTCACAACGTCGCCTACCCTTTATTAGGTACTAGGCTAAGCACCTAGTTCCATTGCAATGGAGAAACTACTACCACACACCAACGACTAATCCCAAAGGAGATCTACTCCTTTACAACATCATCAAGGATATCAATATCCTTGGATCTAATACTAGTCTATCTTGTACATCGAAACACACCATATCGAATGTACATCTAAGGCACCATTCACTAATGCCTTTGACTAGATCTACAAGACACCTTTTACCTAATGTCTTGTGTCTTGACTTCTAAGCACCTTTCACTAATGCTTCTTTGTCTTGACTTTCAAGCACCTACCACAAGCGCTTTATCCTAT
Organism: Chrysanthemum makinoi; assembly: GCA_910596185.1. Taxonomy (NCBI): domain Eukaryota; kingdom Viridiplantae; phylum Streptophyta; class Magnoliopsida; order Asterales; family Asteraceae; genus Chrysanthemum; species Chrysanthemum makinoi. Next base: position 75,470,448 of record OU343220.1, read on the forward strand.
AGACGATAGATACCCTTCACTAATATCTTCGTCTTGACTCTTGAGACATCTTTCACTAACGTCTTCAACACTACACTTCTTTGAAGAAAGAAAGGAATCATCAACAAGAAGACTTCAGTAGCCTTGATGATGAGGAAGCATGGCAACTCATGGACTTGAGCTTGCTTGACTTCAAAGGTGGTGATCTTGCCTTTAAGAGGAACCTAAAAGATCACACAAAAACTACAAACATAGATCTCTTGGATCTAAGGTTAGTGAGATTTAACTCAGGAGGGAAAGTGTGTTAGAAAGGGATTCAAAAGGGGTGAGAAATAATGAAGGCTCACTATTTATAGAGGAAAAATCCTACTGTTCCCCGGATCCCACGGATCCCTACCACAAGGGATCCGGTAGCACAAAGCTAGGGATCCGTGGTACGCCCTCTTTGCCCATGGGTATTTTTGGTTATGGGTCATGGGTCATGGGTTATGGGTTGATCAATGGTTTTCTTTCTAGGTACAATGTATCTTAAGGATACAATGAACTTGGTTAAGTGGTATATATAGAACCATGGGTTGTGGGTCAAAACCATTTACTAGTATTTACCCATTTAGTATATACTTGTATTTACCCATTTTAGCATATACTTAGTTTTTACCCATTTTAGTATACTTAGTTTAAGTATATGTTTAACCAATATGTAAACACTAGTTGTTGTACATATATGTATCTAAATCATAAAATCACTTATACTTATTTTAGTGTTTTATGTGAAAGTGTAAGTGTGTTAGAAAACTATTAGTCCAAACCATTTACGTATTTTATTTGTTTCGTTATAATGATTTTACTTTTGTTATCGACAAAACATTAGAAGATCGTAAAATATAAATAAACGTTTTTACGGCTTATTTGTATTAACAATCTCCCACTTTTTGTTGATGACAAAACATAAAATTATTTTAAGGAAAACCTAAAATTCGTAAAAGTTTGAATTTGTAGTTTTTACTTTCTTCTCCCCTTTTGTGAAACAAAAGTGTTTGAAGGAAGGCAACGGTTTTTTTTAGAAAAACTTGTGAAAGAAAAAGTAAAAAGAATGAGAGCAAATACGGGAAAGGATCTCGTCTACTCCCCCTTGACGAGTCCATCCCATGTAAGGCGTCCAAGTAAATGATACTAATCTAGTTTGTTTGCAAATAAGTTTGCAAAAGATATCGTCTACGAGGCGAATGTGCTCCCCCTTGATTATTGCAAAGGGATGTCACGAAATATAAACCTAGTATTGCAAGTAATTTGCAATGTATTGCTGACATAAAGCTCAGCTTTAGGATGTCAAAGTCTTCATATGTAAATTGAATAACTACAAAACAAAGGTTAGAAATCAAGTATAATTCACAATTTCCTGCAAATGTGATCAAGTTAGTAGAAAGAAATATTTCTGTCTCACGGATCCCATGGTTCCCTCCTAGTAGGGATCCGTCTAGGAAATCTGAAGGATCCGTCTGGCGATGAATAAAGTCAGCAAAGATTGGTATAACAAGTAATATTAATACGAAAAAGTATGGATTATATAGTATACTCAGATACTCAGAAATATAGCAAGTAGCATGTAATTCCATTTAATAAACAAGAGTTATGATATACATTACTCGAAAAACAAGAAAATAGACCATACATGACTAGGAATTTCTATATCACCTAACGCTTGAAGCTAAGACACCACTATAATCTTCTAGCTCAAGTTTTGTTTAGGTTTAATCTCGTCGAAGCGTTCGAGGAGATGATAGAACATGAAACGTTGGTCTTCTCGTACTTCATGTATCAAACTTTCAACATGTTGACAATGATAGCAATCTTTGTCATGGCTAGGTAGTGGTGGTGGATGAAATGAAATGGCTTGATTCGAAGGATCAAGTGAAGCGGCTTGTGGAGCTTCAAACGATGGAGGGATTGGTGGAGGTGCATTTAAGAATGACTCAACTATGAATGATGGTGGTGGTAGAGAAGTGTCAACTTCCATATGGTCGGTGGTTGACTTGATGATTTGTCATAATCCAAATGGGATTATATGATGGCGAGAAGGAAGCGGAGCAAAGTGTTGACTCAACACTTTGATTTTGAACCATTATTCCTCCTAATGAGGAGAATGTTGTCGGCGGAAGCGAATGAGACGCCTAGGAGGCAAGTCCTCTAAATTGTAGAGGTGTGGTGATGATAGTGGGGATGTAAATGAAATAGCTCTAGGAACCAATGGTGATGGTTTGGTGGAGATGATATTGTTTGGCCTAGGAGGTATGGTGGTGTTTGGCAAAGGTATTTTTGTGGGTACTATCCTTTTAGGAATTGGTTTGATTGGATGATGAAGGATTCTATCATTTGTTGGCTTGATCGGAGATGATTTGGTTGAAGAAATTTCGTGTATAACACGATCTTTTCTATGGGTGGTTCTTTGGTAGATAAGTTACTACTTGGGGTTTTCCTCATGATGAGATGATTTCAAGAGTTTGCAAGAGCTGAAGGTTAGGATGAGAGTGACTGGAGGTCCTAACAAGGTGGTTTATAAACTAAGAGATTTGCAAGTGCATTTAAGCCTTAAGCCACTAGAATTCATTGAAATGTGATGATTGACATGCACAAGAGTCAACTTGAGAGGTTGCTCTGATCTAGGAACTCATTTAAGATGAGATGGAGTGTTTGAGTTAGGAAAATAAGTTGAAATGATTGTTTTTGCAAGATTTGACTTAAAGCGTCATCCGGATCCCACGGTTCCCTCCCGAAGGATCCGTTTAGGCTAATCCTAGGGATCCGGCTCTCGGACTATGAAAGAGTGGAAATGATGTTTCTAAGATCTAAGACCTATATCATCTTGAGTGTTTTAGTCCTCCTAAGTGTTTTAAATGAAGGGATGCTTGAGTACTTGAAGGTAATGAATGATGTAGCTAATGATTGCCATTTATGGAAGGATTTGGAACTTTTCAAGAGTACCAATGGATGAGCAAGGATGATACTAAAGATTTGGAGTGTCAATTGAAGCTAAATGATCCTAGAGATCAGGTTGTGTCTTAGGATAGTGTTTTGGAAAATATCCTAGAAGCTTTGAGATGAGAAAACTAGATTTGATCAACTTTGATCAATTTTGAGGTGAGGATGATTTATGATCAATTTTGCCATAATCGAAAGATTTCTAAGATTAGATGTGAGGGATCAAGTAGAAAATGAAGTGTGAGTTTAAGAGCGGAAGAGGAGTGGATTAAGGACCAAGTAGAATTTACAATTGACTTAGAATGTGATCTAGGTGAGTTATGTAAAAGATCAACCTATCTTGATAAGGACTTAATTTGCCTTAAGCACTATGCTTAGCTTAGTGTGTGAGGTGTTCTAAGGATATGTTTGAAATATAATGCTTGCAATTGCATTTTCTGTTTGCGGGATCCCACGGTTCCCTAAGAGTAGGGATCCGTCTATAACTTTGGGATCCGCCCATCTACTTAGCAGGACCTTTACTAAAGGTATGCAATGATCTTGACAATGCATTATATCTCAAGGATAGTCTAAAGAGAGTTCTAATACCAAGATATCAAATGTAAAATGTTTTATTTCATGAAGGAAATTGGAATACATTGATAAAGCACTTGTACAGAGATTGATCCTGGAATACTATTAGTTTCCTTGAGTGTTTTCGCTAGGAGGATCATTATATGATTGATGAGTGTTGGTGGAATCAAGAATGAAGAAAGTCTTCATGAGAGATATGTTTAGCGGTTCCATCTATCTTGTTCACAAGTATGCATACGAACTTTGAAATTGAGGATGGAAGTGCATAACATTATGATATAGGCGTGTCAAGAACATTCCATAAGGGATGAGTTTATTCTTGGAGCCTTTAAGATTTGCAATTAGCCTTGAAGAAGTAGGCGAGATTGTATGGTTGTTGTGTTAGCAAACAGTACAACATGTGAGCACAACAAGCGGGAAGGATTTCTCGATTTCCACTAAGACTCCAAACATTTTCACGTAGGATGAGTGCAAGAGGAAGTACTCTTCTCGGATATCCCTTGTAAAGGTAATGTTTGGATCGGAGTAATATGGTCGAGGTTTGCATATTATGCGATTTAAATCTTCCGAGGAGGGTATGTGTGAACAATATGGACTATTTTCTTCACGAAAGTTGAAGAGAGAATCAAGAGACCAATCTTCGGTGAAGGCACATTGTCCATGATTTGGAATCGGGAGGATGTGAGCAAAATGCCCAAGTGTTAGAGCGAACTTTTGGTTCTTGATATAAAACCAAAGAGATAAAGCGATCCTCGTTGAACGAGTTCGACTTGACGGAAGAATTCCATTATGAACCTTGGACATATCATCTCGTTGATTTCAAGACATTCAGTCCTATGGCTGGAAGGAGGTGATACCTTTTGAATTGTAGAGAGGTGTCTACAATACGTCCTTCATGGAAGTGACGGGTTTTGAGATTATTGAACCCACGGACATGATTTCCAGGTGTGTTGGGTTCGAGAGAGATGTTCGGAGTGTAGACGCTAGTGAGTGAAAAATCAAACTCATATTCATGCGTCATAGTTGAACCTATAGATATAACAAGTTAATAAAAGATGTTTTGTGGTCAACTTATGATAATCTAATGTTTTTACTAGATTTTTATTAACAATGGTTTTAACAAGAAATACACTTAACTCACTTATGGTTTTGACATATAAGTAGAGTATTACTCTTAGAAGAAAAGAGGTTTTTGATTTGCATGAAAAGCAGTTTCCATAGGACGGATCCTACGGTTCCTTTTCAAAAGGGATCCGCTAGTATATCTTCGGGATCCGTGGATATGTAGTAGCAGAAGCAGTTTGAAATAAAACATAGGTTTTACAGTTTTTATACCACGATATATGTTTTAACCTACACTTTCTTTTAGAATGCATACATGACTTCTAATGTATCACACAAGAATATAAAACATATAAAAAAAATATATATTATGATAACAACAACCTAGATAAACTAGATTATTATAAATATTGCATTTCAATACTAAGGATGATACATAGGATTGGGTATATGATCCCAATATAGATTAACAACACAAAGTAAATGTCTCCGTATGTGAACTTCATCATAGGGAACACAAGTGCGATGAGTGTGAAGGCGATGAGCACGAAGTCGATGTAAACCATGTTGAAGACGGATCTTTCTTGGTTTTGGTTGAGATGGAGTGAGGAGGAAGATGAAATTTTTGAATGAAAGGAAATTTTATGAAATTGGAAGATTTTGAAAAAGTGAGGGTTTGAAGTGGCCGCGGTGGGATTATAAATAGGGAAAAGAGAATTTTTGAAATTCGTGTTTTGTTTTATTATTGGATTGAAAAGAAATAAACCATAAGTTTTATATACTATGACCATAGATGAGAAATATAACACGTATTGTAAGAAAAAAAGGCTTCCTAACAAGCTTCACATAAAACATGTATGAGCACAAAAAGGATAATTATATAAATACCTAAATAGGCATATTTAATTATCAAGCACAATAAAAGGAGAATCATACCTCTAGCGTACTTAGGAATGTCTTTACAAATGACACAACAAATGTCACTCAAACGATTCCCGCTCCTTTAGATTAAGATACCTTCTTAAGGAAGGTACTCTTTTTACCAAGATACTCCTAAAGCTTGGTGGGTATGAGCTTTGACTAATCAACATGACAAAGAAGATTAGTGCAATTAAATAAAAAAAATAAAAAGAAGAAAAAAATGTTGTTATCAACTTCAACATCCAAACATATAGTTTTGAAAAACATGGTGTTTGCTTTTATGAAAAACCTTCTTTATAGTTTTCAATTAACCATAGATCGTATCAAGTTTTTAAAGTACAATATACTTCAAGAACCTTGGTAACGAAGCTCTGATGCCAATTGTAAAACATTCAAAATCATAAACGTGTTAAATGACCCTAATGCCCTCATTATAAATCCGTAAAATGAGCAAGCTCTTTAATTTCGTTGATCACTTAAATGTTTACACAAGACTTTGAGAATAAAATTTACACTTACATAATAAAATAAATATAACACAACATGAAGTTAAATGGACTATTATATGTACATGTTAATAGAGAAATTAAATTAAAGATGACAAGTATATTTGGTAAATGAATAATTTTGATCTTGGGTTTAATTTTCTCCTCCATATCCGGCCTCAATATTCATGCCCCAACCTCTCCATTTATTTTTCCTACAAATTCTCATTATCCTATTTGCTACTTACCATCTTATATAAAATAAAAACCAAAACAAAGAAAAACCTAGTTCTTCTACCAGTGATGACGGTCTTTTCTCTCCCATTCATTTCTAGGCAACCAAGGAGCTAAAATGGTGTCTAAAGGCATAGCGTGGGTATAGAACGTGACTCATTGGGTTCGAAGGGTGATCGTTTGGATTCTTGTTGGTCGTTTGTTTTCCAGGGACAAAGAAGGTGTGATTCGCTTGGTTTTGATCATTGTTTTCCTCTCCTCTTCTCGTTACAAGGTATCACAATCATGCTCGTCTTCCTTGTTTCTCGGTGCGTGGGCATATGTCTCACCATCGCCTGTTGTTTGGTACCCTTATAACACGTTACATAAAGGAATAAAACACGGCTAAGATCTATTGAGTTCAAGGTTTGCATGAAGCGGGGAAATAAAGACCATAACGAGTGAATACATTATAAAAGGTGTTGTATGGGTGCAAGCATTTAAAAAATGCATGGTCAAGGGTGCATGTGGATGTATATGTGCATGTTAATTGATGCAAAATTTTCTCCAAATCTAACTTATATAAGCATGAATGCTTGTAGCATCATTTTACTTTTATTTTAAGGTGTGAATTATAATGGTTGAAAGGTACTAAAACATGGTCTTAAAGGGTGAGTTTGAGGGCGATCGCGGAATAAATGGTTGAGTCGTTTTGTGTTTGGAAATGTGGGATAGATGAGTGGGGGTCAATCATAATACGTGTTTGCTTGGTCGTAAGTGTTAGTAATTTGAACCGCGAGCGAGCTTAAAGATGGTCGATCATAATGTGAAAACACATGTTCTTTATGTAAATAGTGCATGGAAAATTTTAACAACATAATACTTTAAGTTTAATTACAATATAAACCTTACATTTTGAGATAATGACCATCAAAACCCTATATTTTGAAGTATGATCTAATAAGGCCCTATAATAAGATACTTGTCATAATAAACCTCTAAGTTTACCATTTATCATTTGTAACCCTAATTTTGGCTAATTAATGATTAGTACTCTAAAGTATTTTAATTCGGTCAATTACTAAAAATGAGAATACGCTTCATAGCTCTAAAAAAATATTAATACGGTTTATATAAGCAATAAATCCGTTATGACTTAAATGAACTAATAAGTATTATACGACCCGTAATCCGTGTAGATTCCTTGAAGAAGACGTGACGTTGTTTCTCCTGCGTTCCTTCCATTTGCTTACATTTTCCAAGGTACAGATATTCTATCCCTTTTCAGTAGGGATTTCTCCTGACTTTTCGATCCTTGACTTTGCTTCACTTATGATATTCCTTTGCTATGATTTCCTTATGCTATGATCCTTTTGATATGATTCCGACATAATCTTTTGTTATGATTATGAACTTCTGATTATGAACCATCTGATTATGAACCATCTGGTTATGAACTTCTGATTATGAACTTATGCTATGGAACTCTGATATGAACCTTTGACTTATGAACCTTTGATATGAGCCCTTATGATATGATTATGCTTTGACCCTTCAGTTTGATACCCGAGCCAAATATTTTTCCTAGTCATGGAGGTACCATGACCATGTCATTGATGCACCAATGGCATGACTCCAATGTAATGAGTGATGTTACTTTGTCCCTTTCGTTATAGGATTATGAGCTCAATATATGTGTTTGGCCACTATGTTTCCGCGGGGGCATATGGATGCATCCTAAATATGTTTTGATATGATATGATATGATTTATATGGTGAATGATGTCGTGTGGAATACGCGTCTTCACAGTCTAGGAGCTAGCTACTCCATTGGTTAATGAGGTCTCCCCTCCTATTATATATGGAATTCTGAGGTCACCCCTCCGAATACAATGGTTACTTATGATATGATATGATATGTTCCGGGCTCGTGGTAGATTTCTGACAACCCTTACACTTTTGAAATACCTTTATTGTACCTTCGTATTCCCCGGCACCATATTCGTATTAATTGTCCACTATTCACCCATGACTCATCTACTACCATGCTATATTCCATTTCATTGATCTGACATACTCCTATTTCGTTACTTCATACTATCATTCCATTCACGTACCGGGTTATTATATGATTATTGAATTTGATTAATATTTTACATGTTTATGTGACCACCGTTTACATTCTGATGTGATTAATATGCGATTATATGATTCATCGGTTGTCATCCGATTATATGTTATCTCACGTTATGTGACCCCTTGTTATACGGTGACCATGTTAGTTCAATGTCGATTGTTTTTCCTGTTTTCTTGTATACCTCGTTCAGTTAACCTCGTGGTCTATGAATATCATTAGTATCCTTATCGTTTTTGTTGATGCCATGTGTACATTCTGTTTATGCTACTGTTTGATTGGATAAATGGTTCGACTTATGTGGTCTGGTTTGTTAACTTGTCAATTTGCTCTGCTATGTCCTTAAGTCTTTCAATTATAACGTTCATGCTGAATTCATAGTTGATATGTGTGGTTACCATGTCGACTCACTGATGGTATTTCTGCTCTTTATATCGGTGATGTTAGTGCTGGGTACTTGACTTGTGATTGCCATGCTCACTTACTAGTTAATTGCTTCCGCTTTCCTGTAGATTTCTGTTTGACTTGTATGTCTTCGATTTCTGAATTGATTGTATGCCATATATTTTGTGTGGATGCTATGTCTGTTATATTTACTTATGTTTCAGTACCTGTATGCCTGGTTTTTATGTGCTTGTATATATGTCATCGATGCTTTGCTTTGCTCTGTCCTCCTTATTATCTGTTCTTCTTGGATATATGTATCGTGTTCTGCAGGATCCTCCTTGACTCATTGGTTTCCTTTTAGTTGCGACCTTGTTATCGGATTCCTTATTTTCATTTCGCATTTATGATTTTATTTAGCTTTCATTTTGTTATATCTGTTCACTGGGATTTTTAAGCTCAGCCGCATTTCTTTTCCTACGGCAGGTTTTAGGTTTGGAGTTGGGCTTGGATGGGCTGAGAGTTGGATTGTCTGAGAGTTGGATTGTCTGAGTGGACCAACCCTAGTTACCTTATTATTTGGACTTATTTTGTCGGGCTATTGTTTTGAGATTTCTTTTTATTTTGGATATTGTAATTTTCCTTGTAAGTTATTTGTTTATATGACTTGGTATGTTATTCTTTAAGACTTCCACTTGTAAAATTTTAATTGTATGTTCTGATATGACACCAGAATGTGACACTTCTACCCTTGTCGGGTTGGGGTGTTACAATTATGGTATCATAGCAAAGGTTTCGTCTTGTTTACCTTAGGATTAACCTGTGAGGACTGGGTAGACATTAGGATTCCGTCTGTTCTGATCTCTTTCGATTCCTTTTGATTGTCGTTCATATTTGACTCCGATATTCTTTTGTCTTCGCTGAATTGACTTTCTTCCTTTCGCATTTGATTTTGTTCGATTTGTCTTCGCACATCTGTTTGTTGATCGTTAAATGGAGACTACTCGTGGAATCGAAGTTGATGGTGCCGACCCTGCATTGCTTTCTGCAGTTCGAAATTTGGAAAGGTTCGTGGGAGCCAGAAACGCAAACTGCCATCTCTTTGGAGACATCGGGATCTTGCGGAGACATCAAGATCTTTAGAGGAGCTGGACGGACCAACCAAAGGCGCAAAGATGGAGACAAGATTCAACTGGTGGCGGAGAAGATTCATCTACTTCATATGAATGGGCGCGACTTGTATTACTCCGATTTGTTTGTCACGCTTTCTGAGACGGTTTGATATTTTGCTATATGATTTGATCGGTATTGATTTTCCTTGATTGTTCAGAACTCGGTTTGAATCGTGAAGGTTTATCGTTTAGCATTTTGGTAAGATCCCAATTTTCTTTTGGATCGTCATTAATGAGTCACGAGGAACCATTTTGTGCAAGTTGGTGGCCTTCCTTCATCGTGGAATGGTAAGATATTTGATGTAGTTTATGTTGTATGTGTGTGTATCTGGTCTGCTTTGGTATGTTGCTTGCTACCTGTATGTTATATGTTTTGTGATGATATTGGTTATGTGGTTTGTCATGACCCGAGGCAAAAAAAAATGATAATAAGGACTTGTTATGTGATGCAAGTATTATGGCCTCGATCAGCGTGATAATACCGAGATTATATAATTTGAACTTATTGAAGTCATCTGACGTCTTGGGAAATGCCCGGAATGGTACGTGAATGGACTAGGACTCATACCGTTATTTGTCGCCCCTCATGTTCGTTTGAAATTCGTACCTCCTTGAGATTCTCACCGACATCTGTTATGTGTAAGATTTGTACGCTTTGGAAACGAAATCGTTATGATCTATAAGAGACTATGGATTGCTACGTCTGCCTTCAACTCGTTCGCCTCTGTGTACCCCTGCGACTTCAATTTTCGAGGACGAAAATTTTATTTTAGAGGGGAAGAGTTGTAAAACCCTCAAAATCGTAAACGTGTTAAATGACCCTAATGCCCTCATTATAAATCCGTAAAATGAGCAAGCTCGTTAATTTCGTTGATCACTTAAATGTTTACACAAGACTTTGAGAATAAAATTTACACTTACATAATAAAATAAATATAACACAACATGAAGTTAAATGGACTATTATATGTACATGTTAATAGAGAAATTAAATTAAAGATGACAAGTATATTTGGTAAATGAATAATTTTGATCTTGGGTTCAATTTTCTCCTCCATATCCGGCCTCAATATTCATACCCTAACCTCTCCCATTTATTTTCCTACAAATTCTCATTATCCCATTTACTACTTACCATCTTATATAAAATTAAAACCAAAACAAAGAAAACCTAGTTCTTCTACCAAAGTGGCGGCAGGTCTTTTCTCTCCCATTCAAAATTTCGAAACCAAGGGAGTGAAAATGGTGTCTAAAGGAGGCTGTATGCGTGGGTATAGAACGTGACTCATTGGGTTCGAAGGGTGATCGTTTTGATTGCTGTTGGTCGTTGTTTTCCAGGGCCAAAGAAGGGTGTGATTCGCTTGGTTTTGATCATTGTTTTCCCTCTCCTCTTCTCGCTACAAAGGTATCACAATCATGCTCTCGTCTTCCTTGTTTCTGCTTAAATTGCGGTGGGCATATGTCTCACCATGCGCCTGTTGTTGGTACCCTTATAACACGTTACATAAAGGAATAAAACACGGCTAAGATCTATTGAGTTCAAGGTTTGCATGAAAGCAGGGAAATAAAGACCATAACGAGTGAATATGTATAAAAGGTGTTGTATGGGTGCAACTGTTTTAAAAAAAAATGCATGGTCAAGGGTGCATGTGGATGTATATGCGCATGTTAATTGATGCAAAATTTTCTCGTACTAACTTATATAAGCGCATGAATGCTTGTAGCATCATTTTACTTTTATTTTAAGGTGTGAATTATAATGGTTGAAAGGTACTAAAACATGGTCTTAAGGGTAAGTTTGAGGCGTCGCGGAATAAATGGTTGAGTCGTTTTGTGTTTTGAAAGCGTGTCGGGATAGATGAGTCGGGGGTCAATCATAATACGTGTTTGCTTGGTCGTAAGTGTTAGTCATTTGAACCGCGAGCGAGCTTAAAGATGGTCGATCATAATGTGAAAACACATGTTCTTTATGTAAATAGTGCATGGAAAATTTTAACAACATAATACTTTAAGTTTAATTACAATATAAACCTTACATTTTGAGATAATGACCATCAAAACCCTATATTTTGAAGTATGATCTAATAAGGCCCTATAATAAGATACTTGTCATAATAAACCTCTAAGTTTACCATTTATCATTTGTAACCCTAATTTTGGCTAATTAATGATTAGTACTCTAAAGTATTTTAATTCGGTCAATTACTAAAAATGAGAATACGCTTCATAGCTCTAAAAAAATTATTAATACAGTTTATATAAGCAATAAATCCGTTATGACTTAAATGAACTAATAAGTATTATACGACCCGTAATCCGTGTAGATTCCTTGAAGAAGACGTGACGTTGTTTCTCCTGCGTTCCTTCCATTTGCTTACATTTTCCAAGGTACCAATATTCTATCCCTTTTCAGTAGGGATTTCTCCTGACTTTTCGATCCTTGACTTTACTTCACTTATGATATTCCTTTGCTATGATTTCCTTATGCTATGATCCTTTTGATATGATTCCGACATAATCCTTTGTTATGATTATGAACTTCTGATTATGAACCATCGATTATGAACCATCGGTTATGAACTTCGATTATGAACTTATGTTATGGAACTCTGATATGAACCTTTGACTTCTGAACCTTTGATATGAGCCCTTATGATATGATTATGCTTTGACCCTTTAGTTTGATACCCGAGCCAAATATGTTTCCTAGTCATGGAGGTACCATGACCATGTCATGATCATGCACCAATGGCATGACTCCAATGTATCAGTGATGTTACACACCGTCCCACTTACATTTATATGATTATGAGCTCAATATATGTGTTTGGCCACTATGTTTCCAAGTATGGATGCATACTAGATATGTTTTGATATGATATGATATGATTTATATGGTGAATGATGTCGTATGCTGCAATACTGCGTCTTCACGGTCTGGGAGCTAGCTACTCCATTGGTTAATGAGGTCTCCCTCCTATTATATATGGTATTAGAGGAATTCAGCCCTCCGAATACAATGGTTACTTATGATATGATATGATATGATATGTTTCTGGCTCGTGGTAGATTTTCGACAACCCTTACACTTTTGATATACCTTTATTGTACCTTCTGTATTCCCCAACGCACCATATTCTGTATTAATTGTCCACTATTCAGTACCCTTATGTGACTCACTCTACTACCATGCTATATTCCATTTCATTGATCTGACATACTCCTATATCGTTACTTCATACTATCATTCCATTCGCGTACCGGGTTATTATATGATTATTGAATTTGATTATGCTTTTACATGTTTATGTGACCACCGTTTACCGCTACGATGTGATTAATATGCGATTATATGATTCATCTGTTGTCATCCGATTATATGTTATCTCACTGTTATGTGACCCCTCTGATTGTCTGGTGACCATGTTAGTGTGTAATCGATTGTTTTGCCCGTTTATCTTGTATACCTCGTTCAGTTAACCTCGTGGTCTATGAATATCTGTTAGTATCCTTATCTATTTTGTTGATCTGCCATGTGTACATTGCTGTTCATGCTACTGTTTGATTGGATAAATGGTTCGACTTATGTGGTCTGGTTTGTTAACTTGTCAATTTGCTTTGCTATGTCCTTAAGTCTTTCAATTATAACGTTCATGTTGAATTCATAGTTGATACGTGTGGTTACCATGTCTAGCGATGGTATTTCGCTCTTGTATACGGTGATGTTAGTAGCTTGTGGGTACTTGACTTGTGTGTATTGCCATGCTCACTTACAGTTAATTGCTAACGCTTTCTGTAGATTCTTTGACTTGTATGTCTTCGATTTCTGAATTGATTGTATGCCATATATGTTGTGTGGATGCTATGTACATGCAGTATATTTACTTATGTTTCAGCTGTACTTGGTTTGTATGTGCTTGTATATATGTCATCGATGCTTTGCTTTGCTCTGTCCTCCTTATTATCTGTTCTTCTTGGATATATGTATATCGTGTTGCAGGATCCTCCTTGACTCACTGGTTTCCTTTCGTTGCGACCTTGTTATCGGATTCCTTATTTTCATTTCACATTTCTGATTTTATTTAGCTTTCATTTTGTTATATCTGTTCACTGGGCTTTTTAAGTTCAGCCGCATTTTCTTTTCTCCGTGGGGTTTAGGTTTGGAGTTGGGCTTGGATGGGCTGAGAGGTGGATTGTCTGAGTGGACCAACCCTAGTTACCTTATTATTTGGACTTATTTTGTCGGGCTATTGTTTTGAGATTTCTTTTTATTTTGGATATTATAATTTTCCTTGTAAGTTATTTGTTTATATGACTTGGTACGTTGTTCTTTAAGACTTCCGCTTGTAAAATTTTAATTATATGTTCTGATATGACATAAGAATGTGACACTTCTACCCTTGTCGGGTTGGGGTGTTACACCAATTGTGGAAAACTAGAAGGGGGGTTGAATAGTTTTACCAATTAAAACTTCATTTTAATCTATTTAGATCGACTTATGTCAATCTATTTGGATGTGTGTGTTGGATGTTGATAAACAAACATATAAAGGTAAGTAATGAAAAGATAAGAATAAGAAGCACAAAACCACAACGCAAGTATTTATAGTGGTTCGGCTACAAGGTCACCTTCCTTGCCCTACTCCACAACCCGAGTCACCTACTTCGAGAGGTTCAGTAATCACTACACCAATCTCCTTATGGCGGAGAAGCCTTCCTGGCGTCGCCTACTCTTTTTCTGTACTAGGCTAACCACCGGGTTCTTTCACTCCAAGGTGAACCACACCTACACAACGTCGCCTACCCTTTATAAGGTACTAGGCTAAGTACCTAGTTCTTTCACACCATAGGTGAACTACACCTTCACAACGTCGCCTACCCTTTATTAGGTACTAGGCTAAGCACCTAGTTCCATTGCAATGGAGGAACTACTACCACACTACACCAACGACTAATCCCAAAGGAGATCTAATCCTTTACAACATCATCAAGGATATCAATATCCTTGGATCTAATACTAGTCTATCTTGTACATCGAAACACACCATATCAAATGTACATCTAAGGCACCTTTCACTAATGCCTTTGACTAGATCTACAAGACACCTTTCACTAATGTCTTGTGTCTTGACTTCTAAGCACCATTCACTAATGCTTCTTTGTCTTGACTTCCAAGCACCTACCACAAGCGCTTTATCCTATAGACGATAGATACCCTTCACTAATATCTTCGTCTTGACTCTTGAGACATCTTTCACTGATGTCTTTAACACTACACTTCTTTGAAGAAAGAAAGGAATCATCAACAAGAAGACTTCAGTAGCCTTGATGATGAGGAAGCATGGAAACTCATGGACTTGAGCTTGCTTGACTTCAAAGGTGGTGATCTTGCCTTTAAGAGGAACCTAAAAGATCACACAAAAACAAAACTACAAACATAGATCTCTTGGATCTAAGGATAGTGAGATTTAACTTCGAGAGGGAAAGTGTGTTAGAAAGGGATTCAAAAGGGGTGAGAAATAATGAAGACATGGCTCACTATTTATAGAGGAAAAATCCTCTCTGTTCTCGGATCCCACGGATCCCTACCACAAGGGATCCGGCTAGCACAAAGGGATCCGTGAGTCCTCCTCTTTGCCCATGGGTATTTTTGGTTATGGGTCATGGGTCATGGGTTATGGGTTGATCCATGGTTTTCTTTCTAGGTACAATGTATCTTAAGGATACAATGAACTTGGTTAAGTGGTATATATAAAACCATGGGTTGTGGGTCAAAACCATTTGCTAGTATTTACCCATTTAGTATATACTTGTATTTACCCATTTAGCATATACTTAGTTTTTACCCATTTTAGTATACTTAGTTTAAGTATATGTTTAACCCAATATGTAAACACTAGTTGTTGTACATATGTATCTAAATCATAAAATCACTTATACTTGTTTTAGTGTTTTATGTGAAAGGGTAAGTGTGTTAGAAAACTATTAGTCCAAACCATTTACGTATTTTATTTGTTTCGTTAAAATGATTTTACTTTTGTTATCGACAAAACATTAGAAGATCGTAAAATATAAATAAACGTTTTTACGGCTTATTTGTATTAACATCTCACATTACGCCGTAACTATTGCATGACCCAGAAGTCCAACTTATCAAGAGGTTACGGCGTAACTCTTCCCAAAGGTTACGACGTAACTCTATTAGGTCAAAAGAGGTTCCACACCCTTGATACCGCTACGCCGTAACTACTGCATCACTACGGCGTAACGAGTTTATTGAAGACTATGGCGTAACCACTAATAAGCTTACGCCGTAACTAGCAGATCTAGTGCATTTACGAAGAAATAGAAGGTTACGGCGTACCTCCTCTATGGGTTACTGCGTAACCCGACCTAACCTATAAATACCCTACAATTCCAGCATTTCAAAGCATCCCATTCCACACACAACACTCTGAGAACGTGGGAAAAAGCTCAAGGCAGGTCTAGGGAAGCATACGGAGTAGTTTCCAAGGGAGAAGTCACACCATTATGATAAGCTTTAGCGTTTTATATTTCTTTTACTTTCAATTCATGTATTTCGTACCTTTGAGTATTGAATTGATTTGCATGATTAATATGAGCGGCTAAGCACCCTTTGGTGCTAGCCTATTTATGATTCCTTAACTGTTTTGTTTGCATTTACCTTTACTTTCGTACAATTATTTCTAAGTGTATGCATGCATAGTTCTTTGGTAGTCACCCTTGGTTCGGTAGTTTTGAATGGCGATAGAGGCCAATTGCCTAGGAGATATGACCAACTAACCCTATGTGGCCGGTGAGGCGAAGGGTAAGATATGACCAAATGACGACCCTTTCTACTTGTGCGATTTGACCAACTGATCACCTATCATTTGGATGAACTTAAGAATTGGGGTGTAGTGTCTAAGTTCCTAATGGCCGGGCACTCACTATTTAGAATTTAGCATGTAGCGGTAGCTTAATGACTTCGGCTTAGGGGACCGGGAACAACGGGACTTATGACGGTGCTGATTTCTCCGTGGTGGCATCTTCTTTGATAGGTTAGGCGAATTGACCAAATCTTTGTCCTCTCAAATTACCTGACCCGCTGAAGTGGTGGAAGTAGGTAGACGTAGACATAACTAGCTAGGAGGATTGACTAGGTTAGCACCACTATTCCTCTATTGATTTCCCTTTACCATTTATTTGCTTTTATATTCTGCATTAGTAGTTTAATTAATTAAATACATATCGAAACCATTATAATTCTGTGACAATTAGACTTAGTAATAATCCAACACACGTAGCTCTTGGGACGACCTCGGCTTTACCATTTACTACACTACACACGACTGGGTACACTGCCCGTTAGTGCACTAGGGTAGACCATAGGTATAGCGAGACACTATAAATATTAAGACCTGGTCAGTAAAACCTGCATCACTTGTACAAAATATTTTGAGAAGGATGAGGTTTTCATTTGATCGCTCCCGCTCAATATGTGCATCGATATTCAAAAGAGTTTTGCACATATTAGAGGAAACCTGCACTTTTAGATAATTCAATCACGTTTCAATCCATTTTGGTTTAAGATGAATGCTCCCCCTTAACATGTGCATGAAATTTTGAAATCGTTTGGCACATGTAGGGAGGAGTGCTAGTTGTTACATTATCAAAACCACTTATCGAATTAACAGTTTAAATCCAATTTAAATCACAAATTCTCCCCCGATCACACTTTTCAAACCCTTTGAGATTTGTGATCTCAATTGATTTAAATTGATTTTGAAAGATTATGAGGAGAATTGTGACTTTCTTTTGAAAACATTTAAATTGATAAGGATCAGAGTTTGAGACTTTAAACTCCACTATTTGACACATGCTTACTGATCTTATGAAAACACAATCTTGGTCTGGATCCAATTGTATAAAACATTGTTCTTTATGATTATCCAGAGTTAGTGTAACATATTGGATTTCTCAAACACACAAGCAATCACAAATATAGGAGTATAGGTATATGATTTTAGAGAGAAAAAGTGGGATATTCTAGTAAGAGAAACTCATGGAAGGTTAGATTCCAAATGAACATCCAACCCTCTACCTTCGGAGGTAGAGGGTATTTATAGGTTACAAACTAAACGACCTCCTGACGACCTGTGGATCAGGTATACAATGGGTAAAGACCCGTACTTCCTCCACGATGTTACACTAAACTATTCTACGCTACAAACTAACTAAATAACGTAACAAACAGCATGTCTACGAGCTAACTTATGCTAGATAATATTTGGGGTGACCGACTCTTCACTTATGGAATTTCTAATTCCTAACAATCTCCCCCTAAGGGAGGTCACCCCATGATTTACATTTTGAATCCTAGCATTTTATTCTTGACTTTGTTCTTGAGCTCGTAGACATCAAATCATCAAAATATTCAAACTTTGTGCTTCCGTGGTGATTTCAGCATTGTTCAACTACAATGTATATTTCGTGGAGGTTATGGAGCTGATCCACATTGATGACCTTTGAGCTATAATAGAGATCATCAGCCACAGTTAATCTCAACATCACCCATTGTTGTGTTGCCGGACATATGATGTTGTGACACTTGGACCGACATGCTCACATTACGGATCATGATTTCTTCTTTTCAGAGTAGCGGAAGCTTTCGTTGATTCATGATATTGGCAGCAGCGTAGCAGAAGCATGGAGTGAAAATATCAGAGTCATTGATGCACTTATCATGATTTCTTTAGAAATGAATGGGTTGAGTGAGCATGCGGCTTTGGATTGACCGCTTCATTCGATCAGTACCAAGCGTCAGATACTGCATACAACAGTTAGCACTAAAGCGTACGCGAAAGTGTCTTTGATCACTTTCGTTGAATTGATACTACACCGCGGTTCCCGTTAATCAATACAAGTCTGCTGTGATCATGTATAATTCGAAGAATTTCCTTAGCCAGTTGTTGTTCTAGCCGTTCTCAAACGAACGTCTCAAAGAAGACAACACGAAGTGAGTGACGAATATGAGATTCACTGATTGATGAAAAGAGATTGAAAAACAATCGTATGTATTTCAATAGAAATTGGTTTTGCAATACAACGAAGGTTTTAATGAAAATCAATTATCAATCATAAACACCTTTTATTTTGAAATATGAGTACACATTCGATGTGCTAAAGAAAAGTTTTAAACATTATTACGGTAGGTTTTCAAGGGTATCCGAATCCATAACCTGAACCGAGTTGAATCATAATTATGACTCGCCCATTGTTTCGTTTAGTTGTCATGGTTGATCTATTGGATAGATCTCACATGCCACCCACCTGAAGCTTGTTTGATGTTGGCTCCAGAAGGCTTTCCATCTTCATTGTGAATATGTTTGTACATCACTCATAAGATATAATCTCTCTGTCCACATTGTGTGAGACAGAGAGTCTTCATTGATAGTGTCTTAAATAGATTTCTATGATGATATCGTGGCTCTAGACTCAATAGTGCATATTTGGTTTCCTATGCCGGAGACTAGGGAGAAGGTCTCCTTCTTCAATATCAACAATCTCTAAGAGAAAGTCGACAGATTATGTAGGTTCCCGTCGAATGAAACAAGCCCTTTTAGAAACTTGAGTAGCTTGGGAAGTTTAGTGCGGTCGTCCTTTGGGTCCATGACGTCTTGTTTTCAATACCAGTGTTACCTTAGTAACCACTAGTAGCATATGTATTGAACCCGGTTTCTGCCCTAAGGTTGAATAAATGGAGGGCTATTTGTTTTCACCCTTTTCTTATTCAATTCTTTTTCATTCTTCAACCCCTTCAGTCCTTACCGAGACTTCATAACTAGAACCTTGTTGGGTTTATTCCAGTACTAGCTCTGTCTCAGTCCGCACTCTTCCCATATCTCACTTTTCTCCTTTTTTTATCATACCTAAGGACTCTACACTATCTAGTGGATTGTCCACGGTAGATCCCTCGGCTCTGGCGAGGATCGGGAACGAATACCTAACCTAACCATCCTTATATCACCATGCATAAAGTAAATTGGTTGGTCTTTTGGTATTGTTCTTTCCTTCTTGAAACCAATTGAAAAATCATTTGGAAAATCAATCAAGATACTTGTGATATCAAATCAAAGCATTTTGTACCTTAATAGTTTTGATCATTTAGAAATGCTCCCCCTCAAAATGTGCATATGATCTTGAAATTGTTTAGCACATGGAGGCAAGAGTTCTTAGAAATAATTTCTTGATCACAATTTCCATGAAAAAAGCCATTTGATTTTCTTTGGTAAATTCTCCTCCTCAATATGTGCATAGGATATTTGAAATCATTTTAAGACATAGAGGAAAGAGATCTTTTGAAATACAACCACAATTACCAAATATTTAGAAACCATTTAACACACAATCAAGGTACCTTATGTTAAAACATGGAAATCTTTGTACCTTGAAGATTTGTATTAGTTTTGAAATGCTCCCCTTAATATATGCTTCTAGATTCGAAAAGAGTTTAGCACATATTAGAGAGCAATATGCACTTTGAGACAAAAATGGTCATCTTTTATCATCTTTCATATTTATATCACATTTTCTCCCCCGATCAAAAATTTCAAATCCTTTGAGATTTTGGATCTCAAGTGATTTAAATATGTATGAAACAAAACTTGTTGGAGAAAAATGTGTCCCATTTTATGATGAAGTGGAAAAGATGAAGTTCCTTTTTAGATAAAAAGGAAACCACAGATACATAACCCTAACTTACATATTATAGTTGTTCATAGTACATACCACATTCTACACATCAAAATTCAAAGAGAAACTACTTAAGATTTCTTCATTCGGTTCGTTGAAGTAGTTTGTAATGACCTTCACGAAGTCTACCACCCACAAAACTTTCAAGGCTGCGATAAATCATTCTAGTCTTTAATGTTCGTCCGATTCAACAATGAAAATCTTCACACATCTTCAAGTCTGTTAGAACCGAGAATCTAGTTTTGTTCCACGGCTTCATGTCAATCTTGATTTCCTTAACTCTTGAGTTCAATTCTTGTTCAACCATCGTACCATCACTGAACTTGTATAGTTCGAATAGCCTCATTAGCATTCTTGTCCCGTATGTTAAAGATGATGGCTCTAGGATTGTCAATCACTTTATATTCGTGGTGAAATTCAAGACCTGAGGCTTCCCATTGCGATCTTGTTAGGTTGTGCAGTTCGATAGCTTTCCATTCCTAGCTGAAAATCCTCAACCCTTTTTGAATGACCAAGCCTCGATCCGTTGATTGCAGAGAGAGCTTTCTTCTCGAAAAGGCAGATGGTTGGTGTGTGAAGGTTCAAAGATAGAGATCTTCAAAGTCATTTGGCGGCAGATGTTTGAAGTCGTTTTCTTATCACGTGATCTTTCAAGTCGCTCTTGAAGATCAATCTTCTTCAGATAATCATAACCATAGATTGGGAAGATTTCTATATAGACAACACTTAGAATCCTCACTTGGATATAACGACTTTGCGTCTTTTATCGACTCGAGTCTTTCAATGTAGAATTTCTTCTTTTTGAACCACCAATGAGAAATACCATATGAAGCCTCGATTTCATACACATGTTCTTTGTCAGACCAGAATTGATCAGTACCATCGCTCCAAGACCCGGATCTGTGTAGGTAAACTTTCATCTTTGAAATTGATAAAGGGTCTTCTTCGGATATGCAGCACATAGATAGTCAGTCATGGTTGAAGAAAACTCGGTGAATGGTCATTTTCCAGGTTCACCACGAGAGGAAGAGGCATGTTCACATTGAAGCGCTAATCGGCTCAATGACTTGATCACTCAACATCTTATGACATTCTTCCATCCATTGGTGAAGCGATTGACATCAAGTGAAAGACTTTGACAATTTCGAATGCTTGTCCTTCAAGATCCTTTGGAGTTATGGACGAGATTCCCTTTGTTCTAAAACCACTTCATAAAGTGCCCATATCTCCTGATGTGAAGAAGTGAGTCTTATTTGAGGGCTTCATAGTTGGTAGTGATTGTTGAGGCCCAATTATTGGGGGAATCATCATGTCGGACTCGGATGAACCATGAAGGTTCTCGGAGTTTGAGTCTCTCTCTTGAGCCATCTTTGAGTCATGTCTTTAGAGGTTGCCTCTAGTAGGTTAGAGGCGTTCACGAAACATATGCATCACCCAATCATCAATAGATGGCTTGGGATATGTTTTGTGGATGCATCATCGTCATCGATTCGACTCTGGTGACATAAGACTCTTCGTGTAGCACGATCTTAGGATAGTGGAGAAGTTGGGGTAAACCTAGAATCAACCGTGGTCCATGCTCGAAACTTCTTTTGAGTACCGATCACGGGACGAGTGGATTGATTTATCAGGTTTTGGATGAGATGTTGGTGGTTGTGGTGAAGGTGTAGTGTTTGTTCCAGATGATCCACCGACCCTAGAAGTTCCGGCTCCTCCGGTTGGAGGTGAAGGAGGCTGTGGTGGCTTGGGGCCTCCGGTATCCTTTGATTTCATTGGAACAGTCTTTTCTTTCTTCTTCTTTCCACATTCATCCTCTACAAGCTGTGATAATTATCAAGTCTCATCGATTCC
Organism: Chrysanthemum makinoi; assembly: GCA_910596185.1. Taxonomy (NCBI): domain Eukaryota; kingdom Viridiplantae; phylum Streptophyta; class Magnoliopsida; order Asterales; family Asteraceae; genus Chrysanthemum; species Chrysanthemum makinoi. Next base: position 75,492,955 of record OU343220.1, read on the forward strand.
TCGAGTGCTTTGTATAATTTCTTATGCGTGTGTCGAGATGCTCTCTTGCTTCATACATTCTTTCGAAGAACGATCTCATGTCGATATTGGCAAGTCTTTGAATCGTTGCGTAATGGAGCCTTTATTTCCCATTCAACCGCATCTTTAATATCTGCTTCTATTGCCTTTGTTACAATCTCATTGAGTTAAGATTCTCCGCTTTTGACGACTATCAAGATTATTGGGCGATAGGAAAATGCTTCTCAATAGTCGATAAATGTCATAGCCTCTTCGAGCAATTGCTCATCATTTGTGAGGAGGAGGTAGTGATGCGGGAGAGTGATGGTTTCATTGATGGTGACAACTGTTGATGGATCATTAGCGGGTTTGGGTGGTGAAAATCGGTTGTATGAGGCAGTCTTGACATAGGAGGGATGGTTGAAGTGTCTTGTTGTATGTCGGCGGTAAACATGGACTCTACCCTCTTTCTTATTACCTTGCTTAAGAGTCTCAATATCCGAGGGTTTGACATTAATAAACCGATCGCGAAATAGAAGTCTGTATCTAGATTCTTCAATGAGGATAGAGAGTCATAGGCAGGATAGGTTCCTCCATATGCCTGGTTTCATCGATCTGACTCAAGGTTCTCTGTAAAGTCTTTCGCAACTCTTCATCATCATTTTGATCAGATTGGGTATCACTTGATGCAGGAGTTTCATCTTGTGCTTCGGATACCTCCTTTTCCAATCAGATTGTTCTTGAAATGATTCAACACTTCTTTTCTTCAGATCAAATTGAGTTGTAGTTCTTGATGGTGAAGAGGAGAAGAGGAAAGCGTGAGCTGCTTGTTAGTCTACACCAACAATCCATTTTCCTTTGTCTTGTGTGATTGGAGTTGTTTGGCGTGGCTCTGGTTCAGGTTCTCTTAACACTACACCTCCAGGTGGGTCTCATGTTCGAGCTTTCCATGCTTTGTTTAATTCCTTGCCAAATTAGCCTCGTCTTCGTCAACCAATTGGCCCACCCTGGTGTCTCAGTTCCCAATAATTTCCTTTTTCGCATCATTCTTTCTCTTTTTCGCTTCTTTGAAGAAGTGTCGATGGGTATGATCGTCCACGTCTCTTCTTGGGAAGGGCAGCATATGAGGACTTTGTGCTGGAAGTAGGCTTTGTAGCTTTGGATTGGGATGGAATGGGAGAGTCCTCAACATTGGATCTGGATGCCCTTTTCTTGTATAATTTGAAGTGATCAGTCTTATTAATCGTCTATGAGAAGAATATCGAGAATGTGCAATCCAAAGATTTCCTTATTGACACCTCTACATGTGTATTTGAGATTACCGAACAAATTCACCACTTAGCATTATGGATTGATTCACTCTTTGGGATTGAAGTTATGAGTCATTGCAAGTCTTGGATAACAAGCTTGAGAATCGATGCTAGGAATCACAAGTTTGTGTACTTTCTTTCTTCCTTGAGCTTGATTCGAGCGTTTGTTCTATGGTGATAAATGTGTTCATTTGACAACAAAATTCTTCCCAATCACGTTCCGAGACATTAATGTTCACCCATTTGAGAGACCATAGGATCTTGAGAATAGGTATCCTTACTTTATCAAACCACAGGTTTTCCCGGATAAGCATAAGTTGAGAATGGTAGTGATGGCTCTCGGGGGTTGATACATGTGTCCGTGATGATATCAAAGCCCTGATATGCCAACTTGATAACCCAACCAATCGAAATACTATTAGATCTTCGCACTAGGTGGAGGATGATCTTATGGTGGGGTCACAGGGTGTGATTCCTAGGGCCTTGCTGAGAATGTCAGATGTGATTTCAAATTCCTTATCATCAAGCTTGTGGCAATGATCTTGTTCCATGTGATGGTGTTCCAATATTGTTGCAAGTAAATGGAAGGGATTGTGCATTGCTTGGTTAAGGCACTGAAGAAGTTAGTGTTTTTGAGGATATCAATTGCCACTTTGAAGATTGGATTTTGTTGCATCCTTTCCATGTCTACATATGCTTGCTTTTTCCTATCTACCCATTTATCTTCTGGCAGAATAGCGTTGTCTGTAAGAGTTTTGGGTGGAGAAGAGGCAGCAAGATTTTCGGATGACATTGAGTTTGCCATTGATATTCTGTAGAAACACACATACAACACTAGTATTTGAGATCATGTTAGAATAGACATGGTTAGTCGAACAAATTTTAATGTATCCTCATGACACAAGCACAACCAGTAGCATACATGATAAATTACCAATAAGCAGATTGACATGCTTAGGAAATAGATTAAGTAGCAATAGTAATTTTCAAAGTAACAAATCATTTTGACAAATTTTTCAAGAGACAAGTTGTTTTAGACTCAAATTAGTTAAACCAAAGTGGATATAAAGGAATTTCATGAGACAAGATGCTATTATGGAAGTGTTATAACAAGTTGCTAAGAGCAATTTGTAATAAAATCGCCGCAAAGTAATCTGAACCAAGCGCTAGCATGAAATTATCATAGCAAGTCGCTTTAAATAATTTGATAAAACAAGTCGCCACAAGAATAGTATTGACAAGTCGCCATTGTGAAACACAATATAGCAAGTCGTCAACTTGTCAAAACAAGTCAATATCGCAGAAACAAGGCAGTACAAGTCGCACAAATCAAATCACTAAATCGCTGTAACTTGTAAAGACAAGTCGGCTATCAAAAGAAACAAGGCCAAGTCGCACACGTCAAATCACTAAATCGCTAACTTGTAAGACAAGTTGCTATCAACAGAAACAAGGCCAAGTCGCTACACATCAAATCACTAAGTCGCTAACAAGAATGTATTTAGAAATAACAACTCGCCATGATGAATTTATGAACCAACTCGCTACCAAGATGTGACAACCCGTACTTTCAGGTCATTTCTCGACACAATTTATGCCTCATTATTTCAACATTTATCGTAAACTTGGTTTACGTGTTTCAAATTCGCGTAACCAAAAGGTTTAGCGCGAATTCATGATCATATCATCACGAACATTTCATATGGACTAAGATTAGTCTACATTTCATTTGCATCATTTGCATCACATTAGTTCATGCATGACATTTCATTTCACATTTAACGCATAATTTTTATATTAAATAATCGTTATCGTGAGTTATTATATTGAATAAACTTTCAAAAATGATCCCGATGTATTTTTATACTTACATTTAGTAAAAAAAACATATTTTGAGTTTTACTAGTGTTTTAAATTTATTTGGTACATAAATCGTTAAAGTTATATTATTCGTATTTTTCTTAAAAATTACGATGATTATTTTATCATCAATTTTACAAGGAATGTATTTTTACAATTTTTAGTATATCATTACATTCTACTTTGGTCTATTAAAAATCTCTTTTACCTAATGTACACATTACTTTACAAGTTACAATTATCTACACATTTACTTACATATTCATTTTAACAAATAATACATATACTTACATTATAAAAAAAAAATATATAGATTGTGAAACACAATCCCATATCGACCATGGGGATGTGTACTAATTGGTGATTTTTTCTTTCTTTTTGTATAAACTATAACACTTACTTAAAGTCTACATTCATTTCATTCAAGTCTTCATTCATATTTCATTCACTTCTCAATTATTTCACCTAGTAGCAAAACATTTTTCTGGTTCTCCATAAACCGCCACCTTCAAAGGTGTAGCAAGGGATCACAAATTTTTTTCAAGTTCAAGTTCATAATCAATCTAGTTATCACTCTATATAAGGTTTTGAAATAAAAACCAAGAGTGTTTAGGCTAAACCTTGTTCTTTGCACCTCATCATATTCACTTGTAAGCATGTTTCTTTCATTTTCATGTTTCCTTATCATTTCATATGTATTTTTTTTTTTGGAAAAATACAAGACATATGTTGATTATACATTTTACATGATTTGAAATATATATATAAAAGTCATCCTATAATTATCCCCTTGGTGTACTTTGGTCTTGATGATGTCTAGGAACCCATGACACCCTAAGAAGGTGTATGGTAGGATTAGATTAGCTTTGGAGTTGATTTGAAGGGATTAGAATAGGTTTTGTTCGAGAAAAACTATTTTCGATAAGTATAAATTGTAATCTGTCCTTGTTTTGATTTTCTGGAAAATCCGACCATAGTCACGACATTTTGGCCTTGATAATTAGAAAATATACTTTAAAACGAATCCGTGGCACATGAGCGGATTAAAGCGGAGTTATAACGATGTCATTAGTGAATTTTAAAGTTTGACGCAAAATATATTTTCAGAAATTTTCAGCAACTGTTTTACATTGTTTGGGTCAAAAATGAGCCTTAAACTTCTAAATTAATTCGACTTCTCAAAATATATTGGTTTACTTCGTCTGAAGCTAAGGGCGTATTATCGTAAGCGGTTTGAAAGCGACAAAGATATGCGTTTTCATAAACTTGCGTAACTATTATTTTTAAAACTATATTAATTTACGATACAAGTATTCTGAAAGGTATAGCGTCCATGTTGAGGGCTGTTTTTAACCATGATGTGCAACTTTTTGGAACGAAATGTCTTCTAATGAAATCAAATTCACCGGCCATATATTTTTCAAAACAACAAGCTGTTTGTAAAGCGGAGTTATAGTAAATTAATTACGGATGCTCAAACTTGGCCGAAACTCATTTTCTGCACAACAATTAGCCAAAATCACTATCTTTAACCCTTAATATCTTTATGTTCGAGACCTTTATGACAAAACTCGAACTGAAACTTCTAGATTTCGATACAAACTTTCCAAAAGCTGCGAGTTCGTTCTCTAGCGTCATTATTATTTTACGACTAGTTTTCCAAAGCCATTTTTATCACTTTCATGAAATTTCCGTGACTTTATTTTCGACCGAAAGTGATAATTTCCCTATAAATCATTATAAAACCATTGTAGGATGACTTTTTAGCGTAAAACTTGTAATGTGATTTTGATTGGTCAAGGCGTCAAGCAGTATTTTCGACGATAAGTGTAATATTTTCAAAACTTCATAAATGGTATAAATAACATCTGAAATGCATACATAACATTACATTGCAACTCATTACATGTCATATCATTCATCATAGGTCAAGATTTACGTATCACACTACATCTCGTTACTCACTTTTGCATCTTTCCACCGAAGTGAGTTTGTATACTTTTACTTGCTTTCATACTTGTTTTGGGGAGATACATGCTCAAACTTTTTATTACATTCATGACTATTTGCAAATTATATGTTTATCCGAACTAAATGCTAGTCATGCGAAGTAACATTATTGCCATACTTAGAATTTCTATATCATATATTCATTGGTCTAACGATCTTGGTATATTCATTGGTCTAACGGTCTTGGTATATTCATTGGTCTAAGGGACTTGGTATATTCATTGGTCTAACGGTCTTGGTATATTCATTGGTCTAACGGACTTGGTATAATATTGATCTTACGGACTTGGTATACGTTATGGACTAGCGGTCTTGGAGCGATTTGAACATACACTATATACGATACGGCAATGGGTTGTGAACACGGGTTGCAAGTTTTGTATGGCGGGGACTTGGCTGAGTGGATTTACAATGCCTTTCTTTATAATATTTGATACATTGAGTCATGCACTATTTTGTGAATTCATGGCGATTTACGTTTGAACATAAACTCTACATATTAAGGTGGTTGTGAACACCGGTTGCAAGTTTTGTATGGGCGGGACTTGGGCGAGTGGATTTACAATGCCTTTGCTACATAATCGATTTTGAAAGTCTTTACATTTTAACGATTTACAATGCCTTTCTGCATGGATTTTTAAAAGGATTTACATTTCAACACAAACTCTATGAACTTCACCGACCTTTGTGTTGACACTTTTAGCATGTTTTATCTCAGGTATCTAAGGTATTCACTTCATGGCATGCATTTGGACACATCATGGAGTCGTGGTGACGACGCGTCTCACTGGGTTTTACGCACTTTAAAACATCGTTTGAATTGTAACAAACTTATTTCCATTACAAGTTGATTTTCATTTGGGACCTACTTTGTAAACTCTGATTGTTTTATTAAATCAAGCGATGTATTTTCCAAACGACACTTTAGGTCGCTTTCAATATAACTGATTGTGATGCTATGACGGTCAATCCCAGGAATTCCATTCCGCAAAGCAAGGTAAATTGGGGTGTGTGATTGGCATCAGAGCTTCGGTTATAGAGAACTAGGTTGCATCATTGATCCTAGACTATAACTACATCATCATAGCATCTCATCATTTCATCACAAGTGCATGTTCATTTTGCATACGATTTACTCGTTACATTTTTCGAGTTATTTACTTTCATTTCAAATCGATTGTCACATGGATGCCCTTAAATACCCATCCCATTATCCTTTCCTCATACTCCATGTGGAGAATGCCTGTCATTCCCTATCACAATTTTTACAGCGGTTGACTTAACACCAAACATCATATGAGTCGATTAGTCCAAGCATTGCATAGTTACTCCTAAATTATACATAGCCCGATCACCTATGTCTAATTCAGGAAGAATCATGCAATGAAGGGAGTAGTAGGCTTATATGTGTAAGCAATTCCGTAATCGAGCCAAATTTTCAAAAGATTTTCTTCAAACCACTTGTTTCCAGTTTGATCCGCGTGGCAGTTCTTGTTTGATGAGTTGCAAAGATCGAGCTAGAAACAAGTTGTTACCTAAACCGATTTAGCCTAATCGTATGACGGTTCTTGTTTGATGAGTTGTGGGATTAAGTAAAAATCGGTTACCCAAAAGTCTTTTGAGGGTTTTGCTCGAGAATGGGAAGGCTTGCCTCATCAAACCCTAAACCCGATAGACTAACAGGCGAATCAAGGTGAATTCCTTTTTAGATGAAGCGAATGTGACAACCCGTACTTTCAGGTCATTTCTCGACACAATTTATGCCTCATTATTTCAACATTTATCGTAAACTTGGTTTACTTGTTGCAAATTCGCGTAACCTTAAAGGTTTAGCGGCGAATTCATGATCATATCATCACGAACATTTCATATGGACTAAGATTAGTCTACATTTCATTTGCATCATTTGCATCACATTAGTTCATGCATGACATTTCATTTCACATTTAACGCGTAATTTTTATATTAAATAATCGATTATCGCGTGAGTTATTATTTTGAATATTTAATCCGTTACTTTCAAAAATGATCCCGATGTATTTTTATACTTACATTTAGTTACAAAAACTATATTTTGAGTTTTACTAGTGTTTTAAATTTATTTGGTACATAAATCGTTAAAGTTATATTATTACGACGTGTTTCTTAAAATTATCGATGATTATTTTATCACTCAATTTTTACAAGGAATGTATTTTTACAATTTTTAGTATATCATTACATTCTACTTTGGTCTATTAAAAATCTCTTTTACCTAATGTACACATTACTTTACAAGTTACAATTATCTACACATTTACTTACATATTCATTTTAACAAATAATACATATACTTACATTATAAAAAAAAAAAATATAGATTGTGAAACACAATCCCCCCATATCCGGCCATGGGGGGGGATGTGTACTAATTGGTGATTTTTTTCTTTCTTTGATTGTATAAACTTGCACACTTACTTAAAGTCTACATTCATTTCATTCAAGTCTTCATTCATTTTTCATTCACTTCTCAATTATTTCACCTAGTAGCAAAAACATTTTCCTCTCTTTTGGTTCTCCATAGAACCGGCCACCTTCAAGGTGTAGCAAGGGATCACAAATTTTTTTTTTTTCAAGTTCAAGTTCATAATCAATCTAGTTATCACTCTATATAAGGTTTTGAAATAAAAACCAAGAGTGTTTAGGCTAAACCTTGTTCTTTGCACCTCATCATATTCACTTGTAAGCATGTTTCTTTCATTTTTCATGTTTCCTTTTCATTTCATATGTATTTTTTTCGTTTTTGGAGAAAATATGCAAGACATATGTTGATTATACCATTTTTACATGATTTTAGAAATATATATATATAAAGTCATCCTATAATTATCCCCTTGGTATACTTTGGTCTTGATGATGTCTAGGAACCCATGACACCCTAAGAAGGTGTATGGTAGGATTAGATTAGCTTTGGAGTTGATTTGAAGGGATTAGAATAGGTTTTGTCCGAGAAAAACTATTTTCGATAAGTATAAATTGTAATCTGTCCTTGTTTTGATTTTCTGGAAAATCCGACCATAGTCACGACATTTTGGCCTTGATAATTAGAAAATATACTTTAAAACGAATCCGTGGCCGCTTGAACGGATTAAAACGGAGTTATAACGATGTCGTAGTGAATTTTTAAAGTTTGACGACGAAATATATTATTTTCAGAATTTTCAGCAAACTGTTTTTACATTGTTTGGGTCAAAAATGAGCCTTAAGCTTCACAAATTATTTCGACTTCTCAAAAATATATTAGTTTACTTCGAAACGAAGCTAAGGACGTATATACATTAAAGCGGTTTGAAACGACAAAGATATGCGCGTTTTCATAAACTTGCGTAACTATTATTTTTTCGAAAAACTATATTAATTTACGACAAGTGTTACGGTGGTAGCTTGTAGCGTCCATGTTGAGGTACATGTTTTTAACCATGATGTGCAACTTTTTGGAACGAAATGTCTTCTAATGAAATCAAATTCACCGGCCATATATTTTTCAAAACAACAAGCTGTTTGTAAAGCGGAGTTATAGTAAATTAATTACGGATGCTCAAACTTGGCGAAACTCATTTCGCACAACAATTAGCCAAAATCACTATCTTTAACCCTTATTATCTTTATGTTCGAGACCTTTATGACAAAAACTCCTGAACTGAAACTTCTAGATTTCGATACAAACTTTCCAAAACTGTCAAGTTCGTTCTCTAACGCGCACGGCGTACACTATTTTGACTAGTTTTCCAAAGCCATTTTATCACTTTCATGAAATTTCCGACGACTTTATTTTCTGGTGAAAAGTGATAATTTCCTATAAATCATTATAAAACCATTGTAGGATGACTTTTGGCGTAAAACTTGTAATGTGATTTTGATTGGTCAAGGCGTCAACGCAGTATTTTTCGACGATAAGTAATATTTTCAAAACTTCGCAAATGGTATAAATAACATACGAAATGCATGCATAACATTACATTGCAACTCATTACATGTCATATCATTCATCATAGGTCAAGATTTACGTATCACACTACATCTCGGTGTACTCACTTTTGTCTTCGCATCTTTCCACCAAGTGAGTTTCGTAGCCCCTACTTTTACTTGCTTTCATAACTGTTTTGGGGGAGATACATGCTCATCAACAACTTTTATTACATTCATGACTATTTGCAAATTATATGTTTATCCGAACTAAATGCTAGTCATACGAAGTAACATTATTGCCATACTTAGAATTTCTATATCATATATTCATTGGTCTAACGGTCTTGGTATATTCATTGGTCTAACGGTCTTGGTATATTCATTGGTCTAACGGACTTGGTATATTCATTGGTCTAACGGTCTTGGTATATTCATTGGTCTAACGGACTTGGTATAATATTGATCTAACGGACTTGGTATACGATTATGGACTAACGGTCTTGGAACGATTTGAACATACACTATATACATTTTCAGGCAATGGGTTGTGAACAACACAGGGTTGCAAGTTTTGTATGGGCGGGACTTGGAACGAGTGGATTTACAATAATGCCTTTCTGCATAAGCGATTTCGATACATTGAGTCATGCACTATTTTGTGAATTCATTTGACGATTTCTGTTTGAAAATAAACTCTACATATTCGGGTGGGTTGTGAACACACAGGTTGCAAGTTTTGTATGGGCGGGACTTGGAACTGAGTGGATTTACAATGCCTTTGCTACATAATCGATTTTGAAAGTCTTTACATTTCAACGATTTACAATGCCTTTGCTGCATAAACGATTTTTAAAGGCTTTACATTTCAACACAAACTCTATGAACTCACTCAACCTTTGTGTTGACACTTTTTAGCATGTTTTATCTCAGGTATCTAAGGTATTCACTTCATGGCATGCATTTGGACACATCATGGAGTCGTGGTGACGACGCGTCTCACTTGGGTTTTACGCACTTTAAAACATCGTTTGAATTGTAACAAACTTATTTCCGTACAAGTTGATTTTCATTTGGGACCTATCTTTGTAAACTCTGATTGTTTTATTAAATCAAACGATGTATTTTTCAAACGACACTTTAGGTCGTTCAATATAACTGTGATTGTGATGCTATGACAGTCAATCCCCAGGAATTCCATTCCGCTGCAAAACAGGTAAATTGGGGGTGTGACACAAGAACACTGGTAAGTCGCTACCAAGAACAAAGCTTATCATACGCATTTTACAACAGTCCAATCAATATAGACACACAATCAAACCGCTATAATGAACGCGTACAATCAATCCACAAACATAATCACTTTTAGAAACACAACCGAAATCGAACCACATACAAATGATACAACAAGTCGCTCACAAACCCATTAATACATACAAATATGCAAGATTACATCTATCCTAGTGAACCCAATCAACACCTAAATCCATTAACATATATATCAAATGATACATAACATGAATCCATTTTACAAACCTAAGCGAGAAGAGCAAATGACGAGGATCAAGAACTCACTGAAATCTGTTAAGGGAACTGAGTTAGGGGATGCATATAATTCATATGTTTTGAAACATAAATGATTGATATAAGCCTTACCACCAACAAGTCGCTAGAAAGGATTTGTTACGAGAGAGAGAAAGAAAAAAAAAATATTTCGAGTAAATGAAAAAGAACAAGTCGCTAGGGGATAAGAATGGTTTT
>OU343220.1:75503937-75590740 GCA_910596185.1 Chrysanthemum makinoi
CAATTGTAGGACCTTAAATCTATCAACCTTATCACAAACCCAACACGTTATGCGTAGAACACGTTAACACACAAACACAAACTATGCGTAAATAAAGAAGGAAAGATTAAGGAAGATGGTGACTTGATGTTAAAACCGTGTATATGTGAGAGAAAGATGAACACAATAAGTTGTATTGCTCCAAAGAAAACACACACACACACACACTCAAGTATACACCTCAAATGACTCATTTGAGGTGTATTTATAGTACAAATACTAGATGCCCTAATGGGCTTTCCATGGGCCACGATTGGACTTGGGGTTGGACATTGACTTATACAAGGCTAGCTTAACACAACTTCTAGCCATTTAGCTTAACCCAATCCACGAGCCCGATGACTATTTTCGCATGATATCTAACACACGATACACAGTTCCTAAATGTGAATGACCATCACTTCTAATAAAAACTATTAAGGCTAACAGGTTCTTTCAATGAGCATGTATATATCTGTCCCAGTGCATGTAGTGACCAAGTGTAGTCCACATGAATCAATCAAGGTCCAAGTTGGTATATCTTCTCCGGATTGATACTTCTATTGTTCTCCTGATGGATCTGATTCAAAGATATTCTGCAACTCATAAAGCAATTCTAGATCCTTGTCATTATCTGGATCTCTATTCTTGAACCTGTTCTTGACCAACTCCCATAGCTTGAGCAAATCATCCCTGTCAATAGATGCAAATAGATCCACCAGATATAAATAAGCACTTGTCCTTCCACCTGCTCTGTGAATCTTCCAATGCCTCTTTCCATCGTCAGTGTAGATATCCTAGCCAAGAATTGGATACCTAGTGTTGATGGGCTCTGAATATAGTGCATCTTCTGGAGATTCAATTAACATCATCTGATTAAGTTCCTCTTCGGTGAGTCCACCTTCATCTTCAGAGGCTTTCAGTCTTTTGGGTACAGATGAGGAACCTCCTTCTTCAGTTGGTCTTTTGTAACTTGCAATGGGATCAATGGGTTGTGAGCTTCTAGTGAAATCATCATCTGACATAGATATAAAGTTGAGTATGTTTCTTTGAGTTTTGTCAGCAAGCTTTTGAAGAGTCTCCCATGCCAGTTGATTGAGTTGCTTCAAGGTTCTCCTGTCTTCACCTTGATATTTAATGTATTTGCATAGGTACATCTTTTGTTGACTTTTGTTAGGAGGTTTTGAGGCCTTTTCAACTTCTCTTTGCTGTCTGAATTGGCTCTGTCTTCTAGCCAATATTTCACTAAACAACTAAGCTACTTCATTAACACTTTTCCCTGATCTTGTTGCAGCTTCTGTTGCACCTCCTGAGTAGCATCAACTTTGGCTCTCATGTCATCCCATGTTTGCCAATCTTCTTCAATTTTAGCCATCTTTTTCTTCTCTTTCTCATCAGCCTTCCTTTGCAATTCTTGCTCATCCCATTCAGCTGCTATCTTTCTTGCTGCTTCTTCATTCATCCTCTCAATCTCAGCCCTGGATAACTTCTTTTTCTTTGGTTCTTCTTTAAGTATCCCTTTACCTTTATCCTTGGGATCAATCTTTGGAACTGAGTGAGTTGGGGATGGTGGAGCACTTCCTTCTCTGATAGTGACTCCTTTTTCTTTGGGTTTGGTTGCTGCTGATTTGGTTTTCTTTCTCAAATATAGAATAGGGGGCATCTTATAGGTTGGAGAGATAGGGACTGATTTATTCAAGATCGGAAGTCCCAGAACTGCATGTGTCTCTCTATTTTCCTCATCAGTGTCTTCATGTGAGGTGATAGTGATGATGGTGGCTTCTGTTGTTGTGGATTGATGTAGTTCAGCAGCTACTTGAAGGATTGGAGATAGTACTGATTGCAGAACACCAGGAGTACTAACTATACTGCTATCAGTACTAACTACAACACTATAAGTACTAACTGGGATAGTACTGATAGTGCATGTAGGAGTACTGAGCACTTCATCTGCATGTGTGGAGTGGTGAACTTCTTCTTCTTCATCAAGGAAAGGGCTTTGAAAATCTTGAACACCTTGACCACCTTGCCATTGACCAAATTCTCTTCTTCCTTGAATGTCAGAACTCCTCCCATGCTTGGAAGAATTCTCTGTTGAAGTCCTGGAGACTCTGAACTTGGCCTTCCTTTTTAGTGATGTGGTAACTGGAGATGCTTCTGTAGTAGGCTTGGAGAGTAGTTTGACTTAATGCTCTAACCTTTTCATCTTAAGTAGCATTTTGGTATGAACTTTTGTAGAAGCTTTCTTATGTTCATCCAAAGCAATCTCTAGTGTGTTCACTTTTCTGCATAAGAACCTATACAATTCTGTCATTTCAAGAAGTGTCAAACTGCCCTCACCACTTCCAGCTGTGTTACCTGCTGAGAGAGGTGGGTTACTGGGCATTTGAGATGCATTCCCAGGCCTAGCCTGAGCAGATACACCCCCTAGTTTAAGCCTTTGCCTGGTTCCACACTGTGATTGCTCACTAGGTGTTGGCATGGATTGGGTCTTATGGATGTTACCACTTTCCTCACCAGCTTCTATGCTTGGTTGAGTAGTGGCAGTCCCCACCATTCTATCCCCTCCATCACTTGGGATTGGCTCATCTGGTACAATGTTAGGAGGAGAATGGGGCTAAGCTGTCCCACTCTCCTCTCTGGAGTGCCTACTGGTTGGTGAAGTTTATTGATGTGGAGAGTGTTCAGGATCTGTGGGTGTGTGTTGGGAGCCACCTGTGCTTGATGGTCCTTCATCCTCTGCAATAAGCATATTTGGAAATAAAGGCACTACAACTGTATCCTACCACAGCCCTTAACATATTAGAAAATACTTTGGCTGTGAGTACTTTTGATGGATAAATATTTTTGTGAGGTTGCAAGTTTTGTCTCTGAAGATCCAAAAACATTGGTATAAACATGGGATACATCAGAAACTTGGTTTTGCTAACTGCATTTTTAAGCATACCCTCAAACATATAATTTGAAAAATTGAACACCCTGCCTGTTGCAAGGCAGATCAAGGCTGTGGCTATGCTTGTGGGAAAAACATCCCAGCTAGTCATTTTGTGACTCAAGAAGTGTAAGAGGGTGTGAATTAGAAACCTCAATTGTGGGGAAAACTGACTTTTGTGAAAATTGATAGTATTGTCATGTCTATACCCCATCAATGTGAGTTGTTCAATTATATCAGTGATTAGCAAAGTGCTAATACCTTCAACATCTCTAAGATGAAGATGTTCTCTTAGAGAGGCCTCAATAATAACAATTTGAGTGCCATCCACTGTGCCAATTAACTGTTGTACCCCTTCCTCAGTTGTTGAGGCAATAGCAGTTTGCTAAAACTTTTTGGTAGGGGTACATAAGATAGTAGCGTTTAATAATAGAGCAAACCTGATGCTGCTTCGGTTTAGAAAAGCTACTATCTCTGCAAAATCATTATGACCTTCTGGTAATTCCAAGCATGCTACCATGTTATGCTTGTCGACAAAATCAAGAGGAACCATGAATAAGTAGATTAAGGGTTAGTAAAGTGGGATTGAGTCGCAAAAGTCTTTATTGAATTTTGGTTAAAGCAATTGGAAAGTTATGCAATTTATAGAGATTTCGATAATTTTGGTTGAACCGCCTTATAGATATTTATGGTAATAAGTGAAGAGAAACCAATTAGGAAACCCTTTTTATAAGAAAACAGGCGGTTAACAACTCTACTTGCAAAATTAATCATTGCATAACAGACTTTTGGAATAAGTACTAATGGCTAGTTCATCAGTACTAACTATGCTTATCAGTACTAACTTTTAACCATCAGTACTAACATTTACCCATCAATATTATCTTAGATTTTGGAAATTTTAATACTGAAACCCCAATTTGGAAGGGATTAAGTATGGTGACAGACACTTAATCAAGGTCGGCCTGACATGGCCTCTGGTTTTGTGAAAACCAACGGTTTTAGTGCATAGCACTGCCTGTGATGGATAGTCCAATTAAAAGGTCCTTCCTGACAGGGTTTCCAGCTCGTGGCAGGTGTTGCCTCCAACGCAAGTGTTGGATGGACGGTTGTTCGCTGTTCTCTAAGCCAGATGCCCTTAGGCTAGTCACACTATCTCTAAACAGATAGAATGGCAAAGAGTGGGTTAGTGCAGAATGATCTAACCAACTAAAACCATCAATTCATGTTCATTATAAGCACAAGACGCCACAAAATGCTTTGGCATCACACATTCCATTGTTACAGCAAGTTCCATCATGTGGTGGCTTCAAGATGAGCATAAGCAAGAGAACCACATGTCTTTGTAACACCTAATCCCAAACCATATCCATATTGCTTGTGTTATACCTGAAAAGTTAGTCTAAAACCAAGAAAACACAATCAAAACATTTTCATGCCAGTATTAACTTAACACATCAGTATTATCCGATAACAATCAGTACTAACTACCAGGTTACAAAACTTTACAAAATAGAGAGAGATAAGACATATTATGGATGAAGCATCCCAATACTTGTGACCAAGTACTGAAATCTTCCCAAATCAAAAGCTTTAGTTAAAAATCTGCAACATTAAACTCAGTATCAATTCTTTCAACCTGAGTGAGTTTCTTTTCATTACAGTCTCTTATAAAATAATGTCTTATCTCAATATGTTTAGTTTTAGAATGAAAAACTGGATTTTTGATAATGCATATAGTACAGTTGTTATCAATATAGATGACAGTGCCCATGAAATTATACCCATAATCAAGCATCTGATTCTGAATCCAGAGAACTTGACCACAACAACTTGCAGCAGCTACATACTCAGCCTCAATTGTAGAGTTTGCCACAATGCTCTACTTCTTGCACTGCCATGAAATCAACCTATCACCAAGAAACTGACATCCTCCTGTGGTTGATTTCCTATCAAGGCTTGCCCCAGCATAATCACTGTCAGAGTAAGCTACCAGATCAAAATCAGAGTCCTTAGGATACCAAAGGCCTAGTTGAGCATGGCCTTTGAGATATCTAAAGATTTTTTTAACTGCATGCAAGTGAGAAAGCTTTGGAGAGACTTAGAACCTTGCACATGCACATACAACAAAAATAATGTCTGGTCTGGAGACAGTCAAATACATCAATGATCCAATCATGGATCTGTAGAGATGCTGATCAACATCTTCACCATCAGCATCTGGAAGTAGTGGCTTATTGTGCTCCATAGGAGTGCTTGCAATTTTTGTATTTTCATAGCCAAACTTTACCAAAATCTCCTTGACATACTTATCCTGAATAATAAATATGCCATCTATCTTCTGCTTGACATGTAGCCCAAGAAAGAAGGTGAGTTCTCCCATAGAACTCATCTGAAACCTGTAATGCATCAACTTCTCAAACCCTCTGCATAGATCCTGCTTGGTTAAACCAAAAATAATGTCATCCACATATATCTGTACCAACAGGATATCATTCTTCACATTCTTGATGAATAGAGTCTGATCAATCTTCCCTCTTCTGAAGCCATTGCCCAAAAGATACTTGGCTAAAGTTTCATACCAAGCTCTTGGGGCCTGATGCAGACCATAGAGTGCCTTCTGAACTTTGTACACTTTGTTTGGAAAGGTTGGATCTTCAAAACCAAGAGGTTGACAGACATACACCTCCTCCTCAATCTTCCCATAGAGGAAAGCACTCTTCACGTCCATCTGGTATACTGTGAAGTCTTTATATGATGCATAGGCCAGGAAAAGTATGATAGCCTCAATCCTTGCCACTGGAGCAAATACTTCTTCATAATCAATCCCTTCCTGCTGTGTATACCCCTGAGCTACCAGTCTAGCCTTGTTCCTTACTACTACACCCCTTTCATCCTTCTTGTTTCTGAAAACCCATTTAGTGCCAATAGCTCTTTTGCCATCACGAAGATCCACCAGAACCCATACATCTTGAAGTTTAAATTGGATAAGTTCTTCCAACATTGCTTCTACCCTGGACTCATCTTCAAGAGCTTTGTAGACCTTCTTTGGTTCTACTTGGGAAACAAAACAGGAAAAGAGACATGTTTGTGAGGCACCATGATTTCTTTCTTCATGGATGGCACTGAAGAATCCTGTCTCACTATGCTAAAATTTAGATCTTGTAGTTCTTTCAGCATTGACATTTCCAATGACATTTTCCAAGAGATGATCTTGATTGATTCTTCTGTGTGGTGTAGCAGGAACAACATAGGAAGAAGCTATATTTGTCATATCAATCTCATCAGCTTCACCAAAAGGATCAGGAACCTCTGTATTAACTGATGGAATAGTCTGAGGACCATCAGTACTAAAATTTGGCTCATCAGTACTAACTTGTGGCGTATCAGTATTAACCACAGTTGTACTGAACACTTGAGGTTCAATCACAATTTCATCTGTATTGATTGCATCTTCTTCAATATTAGATTCATGGTTCTTTAGAGACTGATCATCAGCTTTGTTTGCCTCCCTTGAAGATGTGCTTCCACCTGAGTTGTCATTCCAAATGGGTAATAGAATGCAATCATCATCCTCATCAGAATCTGCATCTGGACCTTGCTTTTCTCCTGCAATCATGGTAGAATCCACAGAAACAGGCACATAGTTCATAGATTCTGTTAGCATATCCATATCAAAAAGCCATGTTGGTCCTTGCCCCTCTACACTAGGTTTGTCCTCAAGAAACTCTATGTGCAGATTCTCCTCTATCTTTCTGGTTCTAGAATTATAAACCCTAAAGGCTTTACTATTCAATGAGTAGCCAACCAGATATCCACTATCAGATTTTCCATCAGAGTTACCTAAATGGTCAATGGTATTGAGAATAGAGACATGACACCCAAAAGGTTTAAGAAAGTCTAGTGTGGGCTTTCTACCTAAAAACAGGTCATAGGGAGTCTTGCCATGAGGCTTCACAATTAGTACCCTGTTCTGAACATAACAAGCAGTATTAACTACCTCAGCCCAAAATGTTATGGGTAACTTGGAATTTGCTAACATAGTCCTAGCAGCCTCAATCAATGTCCTATTTCACCTTTCAGCAACCCCATTTTGCTGAGGAGTTCTAGCTACAATGTATTCTCTTTTAATACCCATAAGTTGACAGAAATCATTCGTCACTTGGTTTTTAAACTCTGTCCCATTATGACACCTAATGATTTTAACTTTCTTATCAGCTAGGTTTTCTACTGTATCTATGTAAGACTTAAGGATCTAAGTGGTCTCATCCTTAGTAATCAAAAAAAAAACCCAAGTAAATCTGCTTAAATCATCAGTCACAACCAACAATACTTCTTAAAATTTAGGCTGCTAAAATTAGTGGGGCCAAATAAGTCCATGTATAGCATATGAAGTGGTTGGGTGATAGAGTTAACAACTTTGGGCTTATAAGAGGCTCTATGCTGCTTCCCTTTGAGACAAGCACTACAGGTCTGTTTATTTTCAAATGTTTTTGAAGGTAAACCGCTTACAAGGTTATTTTTCGCTAAAAGATTGATTACCTTAAAGTTCACATGACCTAGCCTTCTATGACATAACATAGATTCATCCAAAGAAGCTGTAGCAACTAAACATGTAAGATTTTCTTTGGGCACTATGTTCTTCATATTGACACTGTACATATTGCTTTTCCTAGGAAACTTAAGTAGAACCTGATCATCACTAGGCAACTTAAAGTTAGGAGATAAAACCAAGCAATCAGTATCTGTGAATAGAACAAAATTCCTCTTGTTACACATTTGTGACACACTGAACATATTGTATTTGAGTTCTTTCACATAGTACACATCTTCAAAGTCCAAATTACCAGTCTTCATTGTGCCTTTACCAGTAATTCTTCCACCAATTCCTCCTCCAAAGGAAACATATCCTCCATTCAAATCAGCGAAGTCTGAAGGATATGATAGATTTCCAGTCATGTGCCTGGAACACCCACTATCTGAATAGCCAAGATCATCATTATTGTTAGAATGTCCCTACACATAAAATAAAGGAAATTAGTTCCTTTTGGGGACCCAAGCCATTACTGACTTGGATCTGCCTCGTGCATCAATGTAATCATATTTCTTGAGAGTAATTGATGCACTGTTGGGTTGAATGGTCTTTCTCACCCAACAAGCTGAGGGCTTAACATCATTGCCCTTGTTTCCCTTTGTAGCATTTACTTTTGAACCAGCCGGTTTCATTTTAGGCTTAAAAGTATTAACTTTAGGCCTATCAGTATTAAGTCTTGGCTCATAAGTATTAACCTTTTTCTTGTAAAACTTGATTTGTTCATCATAAGAGTTTAAAGGGTTTTGCTGATTTAAAGGGCCTTGGTGAAGTAGATGATGATTTTGAAAAGTTTCTTTTAGGTCTTTCATCAAATACTTTGGGTTATGGTCTAGCAGTATTAACTGGCCTTGCATTATTCAAAGGTTTTATGCCAGTTTTGAGAAGAACTGCTCTAGGGTTCATGATGGGTTGAGGTCTCATAGGGTGTCCGTAATTGCCTGCAGATGAGAGAAACTACCACACACAAAGCAAGATTTGTTATACATGACAAATTTATCTCCTAGTTGCTCAGATTTTAACTGGTTCCAATTTCTTTTGTTACCTCTAGGACTAGATGACCTGTTTCTATACATCTCAGCATATTTAACTGGTTTATTAACAGGTTTGTCAAATGGTCTTACAGGTTTAGTGACCTGTACTTGCTTGGGTTCACTGGACTCTACACTAGCCTTTTTCTTTTCAAATTCAGACACCTCAGGTAAGGAGGTGTCCCTGGCACTTTCAAACACTTCATCAGTCTTTTCAGGGAAAGAACTTTTGATTGTAGGGCCTCTGACAAATATGGGTTCCTAAAACTCTTTTAAGCCAGTGTGGGCAAGGTCTATACCAGGAGGTGATGGGATACCTCTGAATGGTGGTGGGGTGGTCTTATATCCCATACCGGATTTGGCTTTGCCAACCAATGCTTTTTCCAGGAATTTATTAACTCTCTCAGAGTTATAATATTGTGAATTTTCAAGTTGCTCAACACTTAACTCTATATTATCTTTGATTGTAGTGACTTTCTCTAGTTCTTATTTTAACACATTTATGGTGATGTCTTTAAAAGAGATTTCCCTATTAAGCACAACAATTGTTTCAGTAAACTTTGATTCATTTTCTTTATAGTGCACAATTTGTTTTTCTAAAACTGCTAAGCCTCTTTTATGATTTGCTAAGTTATACTCAGTTTTAGAAAGTTCTTCAGACACATTATTAAACTTGGTTTTTAGCTCTAAATATTTGTCTAATTGAATGCATGTATCTGAACAATTAAGTACCTCAGATACCAAAGCCATGTTGATTGGACTTTCTTCTTCATCAGCCATAAAGCTCCAATTATATCCAACACCATTAACAGCCACCATTGCTTTTGAAGAGGAGTTGTCAGCATCAGTGTGTCTCCCCTTGCTCCTAGGGCTTCTGCATTCCCTGGAGAAATGCCCAAGCTTGCCACAGTTGTAGCATTCAACCTTTCCCTTGTCCAACCCAACAACATCTCCATCATTGATCTTAATCTGCCTTCCAGTTTTCTTCATGAACCTTTTTGCCCTCATACTGATCAGGGAAATATTCCATTTGATGTCCATCTCTTCCATGTCATCTTCATGGATTTGTCTCAGATCATCATGAGTGATCTGAAATCCTTGACTCTGTTCAGCTATGAAAGTATTGATTGTGCTTTCATTAATGTCTGCTGTAGTGGGTACAGAGCCATCAGTATTAACATTAGTACTAGGAGTACTAACGTCAAAACTGTCCACATCATTGCAAGTGACAGGGTGAGCCACAAAGGCTACATTTTGTGACCCAGAACTAGAAGATGCAGCTGCTTTTCTCTTCATGTCTTGTTCAATCACCTTAAAGCTATTGAACAAATTGTCTAACTTCATGGTTTCAAAATCTGGCTTGTTTTTCCATATAATGACATGAGTGTCCCATTTTGGTAATGGAAGACTTCTAACAAACCTGAGGTTGACATCTTCCATGGAAAGCTCCACATCCAATACTGCCAGTTGACTAACAAGTTTTTGAAGCCTATTATAAACTGAGTCAATGGATTCAGTTGCACCAGCAATGAAGTGTTCAAACTCTTGCTTCAAAAGAGTCTTCCGAGTTTTCTTGGTGACAGAATCTCCACCAAATATGGTTTCAATGGCTTTGAACAAACTCTGACCATCTTTGTGTTTGTTGAAGGTGAGTTGATGATCATCATGTATTGCCATGAGTAAGAGACTTCTGACCTTGAGATGATTGCCTCTTAGAGCCATTTCTTCATTGGTGATAGGATCACCTTTTTCTTTCACAACTGTCTTACCATTAACTTCTTTAGTGACAGTGGTTTTGTAGGAGTTTCCATAGAGAAAAATGTTCCATAGCTTGAAATCAAGTACTAAGAAGTACTGCTCTATGCGCATTCTCCAGAGTTCATCTTCATTAGGCTGCAACTTAGGAACTCTGTTAACAGCATTGGATTTGTCAAAGTCCATTTCTTCATACTTGTCTCACAGGATCATCTAGAAACAAAGCTTCAGGGCACAAGATCTGATACCACTTGTGGAGTCCCAACCCTTGGATCTAGAACACTTAGCTTGCAAACGTGTTAGTTGCCTTGGATGGTTCCAAAACAACAATGAGAAACTTTGTTTTAGATGCACACAAGTATGCGGAATCTACTTGAATGCACTTAGAAGATTAATGTAAAAATAATGTAACACCAACAACTTCAATATTATTAATCAATAATACGAGTACTCTCCTATTACTAGGGTTTACAACCTTGAAGCTCTTCTTAGGACGGCTAGAATATGAGATGTGTTTAACCTAGCTAGGATCTCCTTTTATACACTAAGGAGATCCCTTACAGAGATAACTATGGACTAAGTATATCATATCTTCTATTGGAATAGAAGATATGCTGTTACAAATCATACACGACATTCCTTACTTAGAACAGTACAAACTTAAAGCTATCAGTACTAACTTTCTCACTATTAGTACTAACTAGTTATTACTAATCATAAGACACTATCAGTACTAACTCTATAACAATAAGTATTAACTCCCAAAAGCGTATTTCCCAACACACTTCGCTAGGGAATGTAGAGGGCCACGAAACCAGGATAATAGAGTTAGAGGCCAAGAAAACAGTGGGTACAGAAGTCAGGAGAGCACCACGTAGGTTGGAGCTTCATGGCCGAGGAGGAAGCTTCATGGCTGAGGAGGAAGCACCTACAGATTATGAAAAACTTAAAAAATAGTATGATGACCTGAGAATAGAGCTTAACCAATCTAGTTTTAATTTGGTAAATTATAAAAGAGGTTTAGCCGTCTTAGAAGAACAACTAGTGTTTCATAAGCAAAATGAGACTGTCATTTCTGAGGACATATATGTAATTAAGAGGGATATTTTATACAACGATCTTTGAGATAAGTGTACTTAAAAATGATCTAGACAAGCTTAAGCAACAGAAGGAAAACATACAGCTTAGTATAAACACTCTTGAATATGCATCTAATGGAGTTAAAAAGATTATAGAGTGACAATTTGTTAATAAGACTAAGTTTGGTCTAGGATACAAGTCAGTTCCACCTTCTCATAGAGGGGTACATTAACCTACAGGTATTGATTTGGAACATACTGGTCTAGAGGAATTTCATGATGTCAAGTTTGAATATGGACCTAAGACTAGTGAGAGTCCTAAGGTACAACAGTCAGAAGATGTTAAGGAATCATTTGAAAGTGCAAGTGACACATCATTAGTTGAGGAAAA
The DNA here is from genome assembly GCA_910596185.1 of Chrysanthemum makinoi. NCBI lineage: Eukaryota > Viridiplantae > Streptophyta > Magnoliopsida > Asterales > Asteraceae > Chrysanthemum > Chrysanthemum makinoi. The sequence continues at coordinate 75,515,735 of OU343220.1, forward strand.
TGTGTCTAAAGTTAAGGTAGAAAAGAAAACTGGTCTTCCTAAAGTGGTTAAAATTGATGTTGAAAACCTAGTTAGGAAACGGCTAAGATATGCTAGAACGTATAGAACACAGAATAGGTCACAAAGTCCTAGAGGTAACCAAAGAAACTGGAATAACTTGAAGTCCAATCAACTAGGAAGAGACTTTGTCATGTATAATAAAGCATGTTTTACTTGTAGCAGTTTTCATCATGTCCAGGTCAATTGCAATTACCACTAGAGGGAAAAGGTGGTAAAGGGATTTCTAGGGTGAACACATATGATTTTGATAAATATAATGACCCTAGTGCCAAAAGGAACATGGCTCCCAGAGTATTGTTAATGAGAAATGGCCTTAGACCTTTAAATTCTGTTAGGCCTCTTTGCTTGCTCACCCCAAATCAACAGTTTCAAGTACTAAACCAATCAACAGTTTCAAGTTCGTACTGCTAGGCCAGCACTTAGTACTAGTACGGATATAAATGTTGTTAAGGGACAAAGGGGCAATGTTGTTAAGGCCTCTGCGTGTTGGGAATGGAGACCTAACAAACCCAATGGTGCATCAATAACTATGAATAAGTATAACTACATTGATGCATGAGGCAGATCCAAGACAGTAATGGCTTGGGTCTCGAAAGGAAACTAACTTCCTTTATTATATGTGTAGGAACATCTACAAGATGATGAAGAATGTTGGGATTTAGAAAATCCATTGTTGGGTTTTTGGTTCCTTGGATCAAGAATTATTCTAAGTGTTGGAACCACGGAAAGTGTTGATGAAACCACGGACAAAAGAATGGATCCACTCCTGATGACAAACCGTGGCTAGTAGTATTGTGTAACCACGGATATTGTAATGTAACCACTGCTAGTCTTGTATAGTCGGTTTAAATGTTTTGTATTAGATAAATATGGAAAAGATATTTATCTTGTAGGTTACGTATTGTATTATGTAAAGGACTCCTTAGTCTATAAAAGGAGGTCCTAGGTTAGATTAGATATACATTTGTTTTATATCTAAGGTCGATACACTTCAAGGTTGTAAAACCCTAATACTGGTTAGAGTATTCGTATTAATAATAATATGGAGGTGTTGAATGTTTATTGTTCTTCTTCTTAATATTAATTATTAAATTCCGCGTGATACTTAATAAATCTTTGTTTAAGTCAGTTTCTATATTAGATCGTTTGCTCAACTGGGATCAACAAGTGGTATCAAAGCTTGTGATCTAGAAATTGAAACCAAGAAGAAGCTTTGTTACGTTCTGTTTAAGTAAGTTAAGATGTCTGACGAAATACACATGGTTACTGCTTCCAAGGTGCCCATGCTCAAGCATGGAGAGTACCAAATCTAGAGAATGCGAATAAGGAAATATATTTGTATGATACTCTTCCTAAGAAGGGTGAGGATGGCAAAGATATAGCCATTGTTAGTGAGATTGACAAGGCTAAGAGAAAGATGGAGATTAAAGCTCATAGTATTCTCTCTATGGGAATACCTAATGAATATGCTTTGGACTTTGAACAATATGAGCGCTAAGGAGCTCATGGATGCTATTGAAACAAGGTTTACTGGTAATGAAGCTACCAAGAAATCAAGGAAAAATATGCTCAAGCATCAGCTTGAAAACTTCAACTGCTTTCGAGTGGAGAAAAATTGATGGCACCTATAACAGACTTCAAAAGCTCATCAGCCAACTAAAGTCAGTGGACTAAAAAGTTGCTCAAGAAGATATTAATCTAAAGTTCAACAGAATTTTATCACCTGACTGGGCTATGCATCTTTGTTGTGTGGAGGAATAAGGATGACTTTGAAAAGATGACTCTGGACAATCTCTACAACAACTTGAAGGTATATGAGTCTGAGAACAACATTGCTGGTGCATCTTCAATAAGCCAAAATGTCACACCCCCAATTTACCTGTTTTGCAGCGGAATGGAATTCCTGGGGATTGACTATCATAGCATCACAATCACAGTTATATTGAACGACCTAAAGTGTCGTTTTAGAAACACATCGTTTGATATTTATTTAAAACATTCAGAGTTACAAAATAGGTCCCAAAAGTTGATAAAGTTTGCGGAAATATGTTCATTACAAGCCAAACGATGTTTTGAAAATGCCATAATATACAATGAGACGCGTCGGCCTTACGCGACTCTTTGAGGGTTCCTTATTCGTGCCATGATGCGAATATCTTAGTTACCTGAAAATACATTCCTAAAACGGTCAACAATAATGTTGGTGAGAAATCATAGGTTTATGAAAATGTTTTATACGACTACACAAGTATAGACCATGTATGACAATCATGCCACATAAAAATGTTACAATTGCTATAAGTCCATGACACGAAACTAGACTGTCATGATGTTCGCCCTAACAGAGTGTTTGCCAAACAACTCAAATAATGATATTAAATGAAATGCATCCATTTGACCAGTTGGAATCCACCAACCCGGATGGAGGAGTCACCCTCGATAGATCTATCCACTCACCCTCACTTCTATGAAATTAATGGTTCATGTTATATAATGGGGACATTCAATTGGCATGAGGTAACTAAAGCAATGTAACTGAATTTGATATACTTGGTATCGTAATAAAAATGATGTGCAATGTATTCTCCCCCGTAGGTTTGAAAATAAGTATATAACATGTACAGCGGGCTATGAAACTCACTTGATGAATTGATGCGATGACAAAAGTGAGTACACCGAAATGTGGCGTGAATCTCAAAACTTGACCTATTATGAATGATATGATACGTAATAAGTTATGATGTAATGTTATGCATGCAATGCGGATGATATCTATACCACTTATTAATTTTTGAAAATAATACTTTTCGTCGAAAATTAATCTTTTAACGTTTTGACCATTTTTAAATTACTTCACATGTATTTACGTTGAAATGATATCCGACGATAATCATTTAGTGATTTATTATGAAATTATAACTTTTCGTCGTAAAATAATGTCGTTGAAAATTTTCTTGAAAGTGACCAAATGGCCTCGAAAATCTAGTCGTAAAATGGTGCACATCGAGCGTTAGGAAACGAACTCAACGGTTTTGGGAAGTTTGTATCATTATCTCAAAGTTTTAGTATTTAAGATTTCATCCTAGAGGTCTCAAACATAAAGAAAAATATAGGTTAAGTATGGTACATGTGTCCAAAATATAGTCTAAGGGTGGTTTTCGGCAAAGTTTAAGTAACCGTATATAATTCATTACAACTCCGCTTGACAAACGGTCGGACATTTTGGAAAATATGCTTGGAGAACTTACTTTTACTAGAAGACATCACTTTATAAAAAGTTCTACATCAATGTTAAAAACGACATTCAACATGGTCACTTGTTGCCGTAATACTTGTCTATTAGAAATTTAATAGTTTTTCTTATATAATAAAGTTACACAACTTTGTGTAACGTGTATAATTTAATCGTTACAAGTCCGATTTCTACGTTTTATATGTCCTTAGCTTCGTATCAAAGTATACTAATATATTTTTCATAAGTCGACACAATTTATAACGCCTAAGCCTCATTTTTGACTCGTACAAAGTAGACGTAACATGCTGAAATTTTCAGAATTTTATAGTTTTCGTCGCCTAACTTGAAAAATTCATAACTTTTTCGTTATAGCTCCGTTTTAATCCGTTAAAGTGGCCACGTTTTCGTTTTAAAGTGTATTTTCTAAATATCTAAGCCAAAAATTTTTATCCACTGTCGAATTTTCCAGATTTCAAAAATATGGACAGACTCTTTACAAAACTTGTCGAAATGAGTTTTTCTCGCGCCAAACCTATTCTAACAATTCAAAACAACTCCGAAGCTATTCTAATCCTACCATACACCTTCTTAGGGTGTCATGGGTTCCTAGATCACCAAGAGTGATATATTACAAGGAGTAATTATAGGATGACATATATATATAACTCTTAAAAACAATGAAAAAGTGGTATAAACATCCATAAGACTTGCATGTTTTCTCAAATATGATGAAATGACATAAAAATAAATATGAAGGATAAAAATAGATATGAGATGCTTACCAGTTAACTTGATGAGGTTTATGAACAAAGGTTTTATCCTAATCACCCAAGGTTTTTATTTCACAACCTTAAACAAGAGTGTAACTAGAGTGTATAAAACTTGACTAGAAAAGTTTTTGATGATCCCTTCTTTGTCCTTGTGGTTGGCCGGTTCTTGCAAGAGGAGAGAAAGAGAAACTTGATCTTTTACTCTTAGATATTATGAGTTGTATGTGTTGTTTGTTTTGAGTATAATACAATATACAAGAGTAGATATTTAGCAATTGCAAATGACTCACCCCCTTGTGTCGACAAGGGGGTATTAGTCATTACTAATACTCATTTTTTTTTAATTATGTATAATGTAATATAATGTAAAGTTAATTGTAGATAAGTGAACGTATACACATTTGAGTATTTAGGGTAGCGTTAGCTAAAATAAATTTAACGGGTCAAGATAAAATATATTGAGGTCATAAAAATTATAAAAATACATTTCTTGCAAAATTTGAGGGAAATAATAATTATCGTGTAGTATTTAAGAAAACCGTCGCAATTATATAAATATAACAATTTATATACAAAATAAATTTAAAACACTGGGTAAACTCATAATATTATTTTGTAATCTTAGTATAAGTATAAAAATATATCGGGATAATTTTTGGAAGTATCGGATCAATTGTTCAAAATAATTAATTACGCGATAGCGTTTATTTAATATGAAATTATCGTTTAATGTAATAAAACCATATGAACTAATATGATGATAATGATGCTAATGATATATAGACTAAACCTAGTCTATATGGAATGTCCTTGATGATTGTTCATGAATTCACAGATAAACCATTAAGGTTACGCGAATTTGATACTCGTAAACCTAGTTTACGATAAACGATAAATGGTGAAGCATGAGTAATGTTTTGAAAAATGACCTGAAAGTACGAGTTGTCACACAAAACATTGCTTTTGTTTCCACTAATCACAAGAGTTCACAAGATGTATCCACTGCTGCCTATGGAATAACCACGGCTATTGCAAACAATACCCTTTGTTAGTGATAATGTCAGTGATGGTGCAATTTGTGCTTTTCTTTGATTTAACTACCAGCGTTCTTTGTTTTGAATCAAGATCTAGATCAAATTGATCATGATGATCTTGAAGAGATTAATCTTCAATGGCAAATGGCAATGTTGACTCTTGAAGTTTTTTGAGGAGAATTTGAAGGCAGTCAAGTATAATGGTCAAAGGAAATTTTGGATTTGATAAAAATAAGATAGAGTGATTTAGCTGCAAAAGAGGGCACTTTGCTAGGGAGTATAGAGCACCTAAGAGGATTGAAGGCATCAAGAAGACCACTGAAGAGCCTGCTCCTTCTTTAGCATTGGTGGATCAAGATGGTATTGGTGATTATGACTGGGTGATGAAATGAAGAAGGACCCAATGCAGGCTGCTAGCACTGAAGCTTCAAAAGAGCATACTTTGCTCTTATGGCCTATGCTTCATCTTCTGTTCAGATTCGAGGTATCTAATGATTCTAAAACTTCTACTTTTTTTTAAATGGTGTCAAGATAACTTAGAATCTCAAAAAGCGATCCTGAGAGTTTAAGGAAAGTAGAAAGTTGTCTCTAGATAACTTAAGTTATAGAGTTGGTCTAGAAAGTGTTGAAGAAAATCTTAATTACTGTATTACATGTGAGATTGGGTATGTAGATAAGATTAATATACTTGGTGGTGAAATTGATCTTAGAAGGATAGAGATTAAGATGCTTAAAGAGAAACTAGAAAAGGAGAAAGTGTAATGGTAGAAGCCCAAAGAAAAAGAAAACATGTTGTTAAGGTTGCTAAAACACGGTATGCTTGATCTAGTAAATAAGCCAATAGGTCAAAAATTGTTCTAGGATGGTGCGGTCTTGGTTACAATAATATACTTCCACCATCTCTTATGAAACATGCACCACCTACTAAAGGCATCATTTAGCATTGAATTTAGTTTCAATAAACATGTAGGTGAGACTAATTGCATCACCTAAGATAAGGTTCGATAAGTCATCACGATGCTCATCATTGAAGATTGGGAATCGGATTAGAGGAAGATAGATGCGAATCAACACGGCCGAGAGGATAGAACATGTTAATAAAGTTGATTCTCAGCAAGCCAACCTTGTGCCTAGATTTGGAGCTCAAATTGCTAAGAAAGTAGTAGAGTACAAGGAAGTACCTAGGGAACATATGAAAAGATACATACCTAGGAAACCAGAAAACTTCAATGGACTAATTTCAAACAGTTAGGAGATGAGTTTCAATGTGTTAAAAGGCTTGTTTTACATGTGGTAGTTTTGAGCACTTCAGAGCTGTTATAAAAACAGACAACAAGTTTGGAATCATTGGAGGAGGGTAAATCATCAAAACTTTTCAAAGAAAAAACCCTCATCCTAACAAAAACATGATTCCTAGGCGTGTTGATGAGGAATGGGAATACAAAATCAATAGTCCTTCTTTGCTCCCAAATGGGTTCGAACCCTTTGCTAAGCAAAATGTAAACCGGCTAAGAAAACTGTAAAAACTACTAAGCAACATATCACCAATGATTCAAAAGAAGTTTCAAAAATTCCAAAGGTGATAACTGCAGTGGTGGGGAAACCATTTTTATCTTCATTAAGGCCTCGACTAGTTAGCAATGGAAGCCTAAACCAGGTTTTACATCATGTCAACTGTGCATCAATGGACCTAAACAAATTTGATTATGTTGATGCACAGAGGCGGACCAAGTAGTATTGGCTTGGGTCCACAAAAATTAATTTGCTTAATTTCATGTGCGGGGCAATGTACAAGATGAGCTAAAAGATAAAGGAGTTTTTGGTAGTGGTTGCTCTGGGCACATGACTTGGGATGGGAGCAACCTGGAGGATTTTGAAGCTTTTGATGGAGGATATGTGGCATTTGGTAATGATCCAAAGGGAGGAAAGATACTTGGCAGGGGCACAATCAAAACAGGAAATTTAGGCTTTGAAAAGGTCTATATGGTACAGGGACTTAAGTATAATTTATTGGTATTTCTCAAATGTGTGATAAGAAAAACTGGTACTTTTGGTGGCTGAGTGTGTGGTGTTGTCACCGATTTTAAGATGCCGATGAGAAGTATATATAGCTAAGGGTACCTAGGAAGGAAAACATATATTGTTTTGATCTTAAAGATGTAATTCCTAATAGGTCCTTAATCTGTTTGTTTGCTAAAGCATCAGTAGATGAGTCTAAGTTATGGCATAGAAGGCTAGGTCACCTCAATTACATGTCGGCAGATAGTGATTATCTTTGGTGCTAGTTTGGATAGGAAATCTACAACTGGAGGATGTCAGTTTTTGGGAAGCAGATTAATTTCATGGCAGTGTAAAAAGCAAATTATTGTGGAAAATTCTACAACTGAAGATGAATATGTGGTACGCTGCTAGTTCTTGTGGTCAAGTTCTTTGGATTCAGAATCAATTGCTGGACTTTGAGTACAACTTTATGCATACTAAGATTTACATTGATAATAACAGTACAATTTGCGTTATTAAAAATCCTATTTTACATTCTAGAACTAAACATATTGAGATAAGGCATCATTTTATTAGAGATTGTAATGAGAAATGGTTGATTCAAATGGTAAAAATCCATACTGATTTTAATGTTGCTGATCTTCTCACTAAAGCTTTTGATGTGGGGAGATTTCAGTACCTTGTTGTTAGTTTTAGAATGATTAATCTCTAAATCTCAACTTGTTTTGTAAAAGTTTGAATAAGTGTTGGACTGTTATTATGTGATCTTAGTATTGCTATTTTTGTATCTAACCACTGATAGTAATGTTCAAACCACTGGTTGTTGCTTTGTGTTCCCACTAACCATTTTGCAGATAAATGGAAGTTAATTACTGATGCAAATGAAGTGCTGAAGTTAAATTGTTCATTCATTCACAATTAACTTCAAATGCAATTAAAAGACTAGTTCTATACAAGATTTCCTAAACCTATCCTAGCCCATATCATCTATTCCAAAAGCTGGTGCTAAGCATGACCAGTACGACGAAGAAGCTGAAAAGGATGGATTGATGAAAACGAAGATGATGAAGATGAATACAGCAGATGGGTTTGTGATATGAGAAGTCTTCAGTTGACCCATCTACTCGTTCCACCATAAAGCATCACTCCATCTTCCTTTTACCCTTTCCCTTACCAATATGAGATGAAGCACCAAAACCTGGTGCAGGAAGACCAAGAACCACCTCTCTGTTCTTTGGGAGTGGTGGATTTCTGGCACGTGGCCTTGGTTAGAGTTGGGATGGTGAAGGTTGTCCTCTCTCTGCTTCCTCTCTCACCAACCTATTAAAAGTTGGCTCTTGGCGCACAGTGGAATCATCTGAACCTCTTGATGACTCACTAAGATCTACCACACTATCATCTTCAGAAGAAGGGAGAAAGGGGGATTTTCTAGGTCGTGGTTCTTGTGGAGGAAGGTACAGACGCCATGGTTTAGAATCATCACTTGATGATGATGATGATGAGGAGGAGGAAGAGGATGTTAGATTGATGACTTCTGGTTGATTCCACATGCTGATTGTTGTTGATTGTTGAGGAATTAGGGTTTTGGATTAATTGATGTGTGTGTGTTATTGGTGCCTTGGGATTCTTTTATAAGCAGAGTGTATGGTTTATGTAAGTAAATGAGGGGAAGGTTAAGGTGGTTGAGGAGTTAATTAGTTCATTGGATTTTGGAAATATATTAATACTAGAAGTTGACCATATTGACTTAGACATTAGCACTTTGGCTAACCACTGATAAGTCTATGGAACCACTTCTACCTTTTTCTAACCATTGCTAACATTAACTCTCTTTTTGTGTTTGGTTTCTGTTTGTGACTTGCAGGTATGAAGGATTGTTGTACATTGGAGCTTGGGATGTTTTTAGTTGCTAGTGTTTAAAAAAAATGGGAAATAAAATTGTGTAATCCTTCATATTTTTGTGTGATATCACTAATTTTGACACATATTTGCTTGCTATATCTAATGGTCAACTGGTTGGAGTGCAATTCTGTATCCACTGCTAGTGTTTTTCAAACCACGGATAGAGGCTGTAAAACCACTGATAGCATGCTGCTTATTTTTGGATACTTCAGGGGCTGTTTGGTAACTTTGGCGAAAGCATATTTATCTCCCCAAATCACGGATGGATCATTTAATTGATCTTCAAATCACTTCAACTTGGCGCTCTATATCCACCCTAACCACTTTCCTTTGCATAATTCACAAATCCCACATCAGACCCATCATCAATCACAATGCCGGAACAGTACTCCAACACACATAACCTTGTTGCTAATCTAATAAAAAACAATAGATCTGAAGGTTTTCATCAAATGATTGATTTCCTTATTCACAGTCCTATTCACTATGCTTTAACCGTCCCACCAACCATCCTTAAAGCCTATATTCATCAGTTCTGGAGGAATGCTAAGCTTGAGGAGGTCGATGGAGTAGAAGTGTTTAGCACTGTTGTAGATGAGAATGCTATTTTGCTTAATGAGGAGATCATTAGAAGGGTTTTAAAGTTTGATGATGCTGATGGTATTGTAAACCTTTCAGATGCTGAGATAGTTGCTGGTTTAGAAAGGTTAGGCTATACACACAGGGGTAATAAGGTACAATTTTTTAAGAATTTGTTTTCAAAACAATGGAAGTTTTTGATTCACACCTTGTTGATGTGTATGAGTAATAAGACCACTGGGTTTAATGACTTTCCTTCCAAAATTGCTACTGCTGTTATTTGTTTGTCTGATGGAAGGAAGTTTAATTGGTCTAGGATGATTTATGAGGGACTAGTACAGAACATTAGGAAGAAGGGTAAATATTATTTATATCCTAGGTTTGTTCAACTGATTGTGGAAAGTCAAATTGAAGAACCTGTTGAGCATACTAGGGAGTATGAAGTACATTATCTGCTTCCTAAGGTCTTTGCACATATGAGGAATCAAAAGCCAAATTTACAAATTAGGGATGTTCCTTTATTTCCACATATGCTTGCTTTGCCTGCTGATCCTGAGTTTGATGAAGGTCTTGGATCCCAACCTGTAGTCACTGAACCCACTGCTAGTACACCTCAACCCACTGATAGTACACTTGCAACCACTGTTAGTGAAACTCAACCTACTTCTAGCCAAACCAAAACCACTGTTACACCAATTGTATGGACTAGGAGACAGAAGGGCACCAAGCTACCTCAGGCTGGTGTTAGTGGTGTTGTTCATGAGGCTGTCACATGGAGTGGAGGTGACATGATTGGAAGGGCTTCCACTACTGATTCATGCTTAGATGCTGGTCAGGATAGTGGAAACATAATTAAGACCCAACCTTTGGCAACTCCTAATGTGGAGAGTTCCTTGGAACTTAACACAGGTGGAGGAATCCCTAGCCAACTGGCTACTACAGGGTGCATAGATGATCAGGCAAGGTCTGGTGCTATGTTTACTTTATCCAAGGATTCACCTCTCGGAGCAGTTAACACAGCTCGAAGTGATGAGGATAGTTTGGAACATGAAACTGAATTGACGGATCCTAAGCTGGTACATGATGACTTTTCCAATGAACCACCTCTCGGACCAGTTAACACAGGTCGAAGTGGGGAGGATATTCTTGAACGTTTTAATGAATTGACGGCTAAATGTGCTAAAATGGATGATACAATCTCAAGTCTTCAAGAGTTGGCTGTGTTTCAGGGAAAAGAAATTCGCAAGCTGAAGCATATGATGTTTGTCTTGGAGAGAGTAAGAAGACCTGGGGTTGCTGTTTTGAGGACTATGCGAAAGATGAAAAAGAAGGTGGACTTCTCTCCATCTCTGAATGTGGAGAATGTACCAAAACAGGGGAGGAGTGAAGGCATGAATTCATGGGAGGCTGTAGATGTGCATATGGAAGAAGATGTGGATAATGGAGATCAAGAAGCACAATTTGTAGTATATGATAAAGATGGGAATGAAGCTATTCTTGAAAATTTGAAGAATGTGGTAGAAGATGAGTTAGTGCAGAACATAACCACTAATAGTGCGTCTGCAACCACGGATAGTACTCTTGAAACCACTGTTGCAGTTTCAGACATGGCAATTGTACCCACTGCTATCATAACTACTTCCACAATTGTTACAACCATATCTGTGTCACCACCTAAATCAAAAGAAGTTGAGAAAGAAGCTGCAAGTACATTGATTAATCTTAGCAAAACCTCATCTAATCCTACACCCATCATTGCACCTGTTTCATCTCTTAAATCTACTGCAAACAAACCCAAAGGTAAAAGTTTGGTTATTGGTGAGCCTTTGAAGAAGAAGGTGGCTAAACCAGATGTTGGAAAAGGTAAAGGAATTGCAGAACCAGAGTTGAAGTTTAAAAGTAGAGAAGAACAGATTGCTTATGATAATGAGTTTTCAAGAAGTATACAAGCTGCAGAGGAAGAAGCTGCAATGAAACAAAAGCAAGAAGAGGAGGAGGCTAGTCAGAAATGGTTAGCTAAATGGTATGAATCACAAAATTATCTTCAAGCTTCTAATCAAATACATGATGAGTATACTCCACAAGAATGGGCATTGTTAGATGATGAGGAAAGAGCTAGACTTTTGGGTGAATGGGCAAGGAGGATCAGTAAAGAAAGGAAGCAAGTTATAAGAAAGAAACCTCCTACAATTGCACAGATGAGGAATGTACTGATGAAGATTATTAAGAATTCAGGCATACATATTCCTGATAATCTTAATAAATGTTCATTTGAAAGAATTCATGAGCTTTATCTGATGTGTATGAGGATTAATAATGATAGTTTCTGTCCAATGAATTCTGAAAAAGAAGAAGAGTGGATTAAAGGTAATCTAAAGAGAAAATCTGAGCTTTAGGATGCATCTGATTCTAAAAGATTGAAAGAGATTGATAGTAATCTAATTATCTTTTATGAGTATGAGCTTAAAGGGAGTGAAGGATGTTGGAAAATTCAAAGACTCAATAATGAAGTTTCTGAGTATAATAAATTTTCACAGATGCTTCAGTATTTTGATAGAGATGATTTGCTGAATCTTTGGGAGCTTTATAGGAATAAATTTGGTGATGTGCAACCAGATGATTATCATGAGAGGATGGTTTATCATCATTTGAAGATTCTGTTTGAGCCTACTCATGATGAACCTGAATGGAAAGGACTCTGCAATGGACAAGTTACAAGCTGGTTTCTATATCAAACTTGTGGAGTTCATGTGTTAACTATTTCTGGAGAAGTTATTTATATGCTTGTAGAAGGTGATTATCCTCAACTGAATAAGTATCCAGAAGTTATTACTCAGATGATGAAGCCTGGTATTATCAAGATGTTGATGCCCTATGATGGTCAAGCTTACAATTTGTTACTGAAGTATGAGAAAATTCTTAAATCTAGTAAGTGTTTGGCTACATCCTCCAATTCAGATGTTTTGAGCTTAAAGGAAACTTGAGAATTCTATTTGAATGTATCAAGTTTAGGGGAGGATTGTTGGGTTTTAGGTTCCTTGGATCAAGAATTATTCTAAGTGTTGGAACCACTTGTTGATGAAACCACGGACGAAGAATGGATCCACTATGAGACAAATCGTGCTAGTAGTATTGTGTTACCACGGATATTGTAATGTAACCACTGCTAGTCTTGTATAGTCGGTTTAAATTTTTTGTATTAGATAAATATGGAAAAGATATTTATCTTGTAGGTTACGTATTGTATTATGTAAAGGACCTTAGTCTATAAAAGGAGGTCCTAGGTTAGATTAGATATATGTTTTATATCTAAGGTCGATACACTTCAAGGTTGTAAAACCCTAATACGGTTAGAGTATTCGTAATAATAATAATATTGAGGTGTTGAATGTTTATTGTTCTTCTTCTTAAGATTAAGTATTAAATTCCGCGTGATACTTAATAAATCTTTGTTTAAGTCAGTTTTTATATTAGATCATTTGCTCAACTGGGATCAACAAGAATCATTGATGTTCATGATTTGAAGAATCATTGATGTTCATGCACCACTCAAGGGGAAGTTTCTATTGCATATATTCTCTATTTGTTGATAACAAAAAGGGGAAGAGATATTGGAGTGCGATGACATGGATTAAGGGGAAGAAAAAGGAAGACAAAAATTAAGGGGAAGACAAAGGAAGACAAAAATGTTTCATTCATGGTGAGATTTAATTATCTCAACTTCTGCTACTTTGTCTAGGGAAGTTCATACAAGAATCCTATTTGTTTTGTCATCATCAAATAGGGGAAGATTGTTGGGTTTCTTGATTTGATGATACAAAACAATAAAGAATGAAACATCAAGGGCTTAAAGTGACAAGAAGGAAATCTAAAAAAAGATGGAGGGACTTGCTTGCAATAGAAGATTTATTATTTAGACCTTCGTAGTATCTTGTAAACCCTAATGTTCTACTATATAAAGAGACATGGGGTGTAGGTTTTATATACAAGTCTTCCATAATGTAGTCGACTAAAGGTGTGTGTGTAGCCTAGGTGTATAGTCTTGTAAACGCCTAGGTGAGTAGTTTAGTTAACCCCCAAGATCAAAGAAGTCTTTGATCCCTGTTACATTTAGGTAACACGTTATTAATATAATTGGAGGTGATGGTGAATGAAACCTTGTGTTAATAACTTTGATTTGTTTAATTCCGCTGCGTGTATAAGTTTATTATCATTGTTATTGTTAACCCTAGAGGCTCAAAACAATCTCAAGGAGTCCTAACAAACTCCACATCCATGTTGAAGAGTTGGTCACCCCAACTCTAGTCTAGCATATGTTAGCTCATAGACATTACGTTATTTATTAGTTAGTTAGCTAGATGTTAGTTAGATAGAGTAACACCGTGGAGGACGGACGAGTCCTTACCCACTGTATGCCTGATCCACAGCCCGACAGGAGGGCGGGTAGAATGTAACTATAAATACCTCTTCCTACTTGCGAAGAGGTGGTGCTTTTCATTAATTTAACATTTTCTTTTTGTTTTACTTTCTCTCTCTAGAAAAGACTCTCTCTACTCTTTCTCTCTTTAAAATTGCTAACATGTTCTTCCACCATCCAAGACCACCCGAATCATCAAACAACATAGAAGAATGATCCTACAAATGGTATCAGAGCAAAGGCTATGTTGTTTGTGTTGATTTGGGTCATTAGTACCACGTTTTGAATGATTGTTTGGTACGGTTTGACAACCGGTTTAAGCGGTTTTCTTTTATAGCGGTTTAATGTGGTTGTGTTAATGCTGCATATTGTTTGTTGAATCTGTTTGGGCATGTGTATCTATTTTGGTTTCTCGTTGCAGTTTTAATATGCGGTTCTTTAATGCGGTTTGATACGGTTTGCATGATTTTTGATGCATTTTTTCTGTGGATTAGATGGCGTTATGTTGTTTGTTTGATGCGTTTTTGATTCTTTTTTGTAATGTTGCTTTCAAGTCGTTCTTAAGCTGGTTTTAAGTCATTTTTCTTAAATTTGTTGATATTCAAAGGACGTTTTAAGTTGTTTAATCTTGAATTTGCTGGTGAATAATGCATTTTGAATCTGGTTTAAGCTGTCTTAAGCAGGTTATAAGATGTTCTGCTATGCTAGTTTTGAATCAGCATATTACATATGCAAGTTCTTCGCAGAGGTTTGAGGTACGATTCGTCACTCCGGTTTGCAAGCAGTTCTTGAATGCGTTTTGACGCTGATCTTCAATGTGGTTTGAGGTTTGGTTCTTCTGTGTGGTTTGTCGTCTTTACTTTTCCAGATTCAATGTTTGAAGTGCGGTTTGAAGGCTTAATATTATGCGGTTTGGCCTCAAAGCGTTTTGACTCTAAATCGTTTAGACACTAAAAGCGGTTTGACACTAAAAGCGGTTTGGTATCACTGCGGTTTGACATCAGACCTTGGTGCGTTTTGAAAAATAAAATTGAATGCGGTTTGACTATAAAAGAGTTGCGTTTTGATGTCAAAAGTTGAACATTTTGAAAGAAAATAGGTGCGTTTTGAAAGGAGGAGAAGAAGAACTAATGCATTTTTACTCTAAATCTGCTGATTCAAAATCCGTATGACTCAACAAATTCAAACACAACCAATACAACATCACAACATCCGTATCAAATTATAATACAAACATCACAACCAATTCAACAAATCACAACCAATACATCATCAACATACAACACTCAACCAATTATATAAGCATATAATCATCCTATGACAACAAATCCTACATCATTAATCTTTGAGACTCATACAAACAATATGAAATCAAAAATATTCAATGAATCTCAGAATCAAATAAAAGAAATTGATCACAAACATCAACTAGTACCGATTACATCACAAGATATTAGAAAGTTATATTTCTTTTGAAACATCAAACTTAAGTGTCAAGACTCAAGAATTAAAAGTAAATACAAGGGATCTCAGCTCTTATCTCGTGTTGTGTAAAGATACATCAAGACATCATAATAGTCAAACACACGAGACAAACTCATCATAGATCTGCAAAATGACTCGAAACTGATGAAAGTAAATATGTAAAACATGATCTCATTTATGGTTTTGTTAACCATTCACATCATCGATCTTTGGTTATGAAGCCATGCCTCATATTATGTACAAATCCGTGAGATAAAGAATATAATCATTATGATTATTTCTTTTGTCTTTGATTCGTGGTTAATAGGTCGAACAAAACAAGATCTCAATGTACCCAAACGGTCTCACAAATCTTTAAAAGACTTATTTTGATTGAGAACATTAAACATCACTGATCTATGTTCAAATACCATGCTTCATATTGATATCCGAATTTTATAGGATAAGAAACATAACAATCATTTGTTATTTTCTTTCCAAAAATTCGTTTAAATGTAAAATATCAAAACGTTCAAGAGGAATCATCACACCTTACCCGAAACCACAATGGATCTTGTAGCCATCCCTATGGCGAGCTCTAAGAATGATAGTCCTCAGATCCGGTCTTGGAGAGCAAGTATGTGGAAAGGCATAATTTTCTCGTGGATGGAGCTGAAATGATTCTCTTTGATAATTTTCGTTTAGATAAGATGAGATTTGATTATGATGGAGATGAGATAAGATTAAGAGATCTGCTTTTTGTTCTATATGAGAGGACAAAATATCAGATGGGGGCAGACAAGATTTATTAGATATTAGGGTTTAGATTCTAAGAGCATTTTTAGGGTTATGATAAGTGTGGTGGTAGTATTTTATACCCAGATTATTAGGGTACGATTGATATTGGATACGGGTTGATTACAAGTGTTAGTATTTAATATTGTAATAGTTAGCTTAATTAAGGCTTTTAAGTTAGTAATCAAGGCTAGGCTCTTGTAGAAAGCCCATGAGCCTATCCAAAGCCCAATAAGGAAAGGATGGGAACTTGGTGTGTTGCCCTAGTTCCCTCCTATAAATAATCTTGTAACTCTCATTAGAGAGTTGGTTGTTCACATTTACATTTATCATATGCTTAACTTTTCTTTCAATACCTACGCATAAGTGTGCGTGTGTTCATCCGCCTTCATCTCTTCTATATTTCTTCATATTGATGCTTGTGTTACAAATATGGGGACCTAAAGTGTGGTATCAATCGGCAAATAGTTGGGTGAACGATTTTGTTTTTGAATTTTAAGTGTTCTACGCGTAACTCTCGGTTTCAAAACGTTCATACCGAAAAAGCTTTGATTTTTTCACTTTAAAATTCACGATTCTTGTACTTTAACAGTTATTTGGTGATAAAGTTTAAGTTTTTGGCAAAAAGTTTCAAACTTTACGTGTATTTCCTTAGTTTTAAGCTTGGTTTCATACGTGTGGATATTTCTACACGTAAGGTGTTTAAAAGTTTTGGATCATCAAGTTTCACACTTTTGTGTTATTTTGGTGATATTGAAGCTGTATCATCACAAAAATCGAGTTTAGAAACACTTTTGGACAGAAATCTCAATTTTGGCAAAACCTAAGCGTAACAAAACCCTAGTTGTTACGCGTAAGCTTTTCACAGTTTGATCTTCAGTGTTCTTAGTTTACTCAGTGTTTTCTTGCTTGGATAAGCCTAAAAACACTTCGACTTTGGATATCTTTTACACTGGAATAAGTGTAAAGGTTTTTTGGGCAAAACCCTAATTTTACGCATAAGCTAAAACTTACGCGTAGAACTCTTTACGCCTAAGCATTTTCTTATGCCTAAGCCTTGTCTTACAAATAAGCTAATCTTACACATAAGCTTTCTACGTCTAACTTTCAGTTTACGCCTAACCTTAGTGTTTCTCAATTCTTACGCGTAGCAAATCCTAACGCGTAAACTTTAATTTTACGCGTAAGTTTGTTATTTTTACGCCTAAGGTTTTCTTTGCCCAAACTTGGTTTCTACGCTTAAGGACTCTTCATCAACAAAGTTTCATTCGACTACAAAGATCCATTTTACAACACAAGTTATCCAGATGTCTCAACCACTATACTCTAATTACTTTCCTCATGTGTATCCTCAACAACAACAACAACAACTCATTCAACAACAACAACAATTCAATCTACAACAACAAGTTTATCAACAACAATTTCAACAATAATTTCCTCAAGGAGCAATTCAACCACAAATGATTCAACCACCCCCTAGTCTTCAAGTACAACCTACAAAACTTTAACAATCAAAATCCGTCCAGGAATACTATGAAGGAACCGTCTTGGTTTGCAAAGATGTGTGAAGCTTTAAGCAGTCAACAATCCATTCATGAGGCTGGATCACTTGATAGACCTCCAATGCTCACTCCCGGAAACTATGATCAATGGGTGATTAGGTTCTTTAGGTTTTGTGATCTAAAGAAGCCACATGGAAAGTTCTTAAAGAAGGTCATCCTGGAAGGTCCGTTTCATATGCCTACTGTCGTTACAGCCGGAGATCCAAATGCTAGTCCACCAAGAGGTGATGTCACCAACATTGCAAGTCTTAGTGACCTCACTGCTGATGAACTTCTACATTTTGAAGTCGACGAACTAGCAATGCAATACATCCTTTTGGGATTACCCAATCCGATCCTTCGAAGTGTTGATTCTCAAAAGACTGCTAAAGCAATGTGGGAACATATTCATATTCTCATGGAAGGCACTGAACTCAATCAAGAGGACATGGAATCCAAAATCTAGTTGGCTTATGAACATTTCATGATTGAACAAGGAGAGAGATTAGAGTCTTATCATCATTGATTCTCAGACATCATCAATGACTTGGACAAACACAACATTATTATGCCAAGAATTACAGTCGACACTAAGTTCCTGAGTAGTCTTGGTCGAAAAGTATGTCATCTTCATCCGTCAAGTAAAGAATCTTCATCATGCTACATACGGATTGTTTCACTATTTGAAGCTCATCAAAAAGAAGTTGACAAAGAAAGGGTTATCCATGGACAAACTATTTCACCTTCACTTACGGATAATCAACAATTAGCTTTGTGGGCTCAAGCCTGTTATCCTCAATTCCCATCTTACAAACTGTATTCACAATCCTCCACAACCCACCGCCAACCAACAACAATCACACCATTTGATCCATCAAAGCAACAATCTCAAGAAACTCAATTGGTTCCATACAACAACAACAAGGATCAAGCACTTTACAGTGAATCCAATGAAGATGCAGAAGCTTTCGATGCATTGCAACAGGGTTTGTCATGATTGCTAGAGCCTTCGGCCGATATTCTAACAAATCCAACAATCGTGACTGCATCTCATCACACAAGGAATCAGGCCGTTTTAACAATGGAAGTGTTGAAGTTCGTAATCGGTAATGTTCGCCGATGGGCTGGTCAAGGGTTTAATCCAATGGGAAGTAATAAGATGGGTGCTCCACAACAACAAAGGGCTCAAGTGGTTGAACAGGTAATGCTCTAATGGGGTTAATGGTCCTCGTTGTTATAAGTGTAATGAGAAGGGTCATCCGCTAATGCATGCCCAAAGCGGAGGACAAGACGCGCTTATCACTAAGAGGCTTTACTCTTCGCTCTCGGATGAAGCCGTGGAACTATTACCAACAAGGAACACAACTTTATGGCCAATAGATTCTCGATGATGATATGGAGGACTTGCAGGCTAATGCAGCTGTGATGTTAATGGCAAACCAGCAAGAACTCTACATGAGTGACACAGCCCGTATGACACTAACGGCTTGTCTCTGAAAATCGATCAAACCATATTCTTTACTAATATGTTAACTCGCCTATCTCTCAGATCCGATGAGGATCGAATGTTCAACATGAGCCTACATCTCAACCGATGATAATCAAATAGACCCCGTAGTTATATTTGACAATCAAGATGACCTTATGGTTACCATTGATAATCAAGTTGACTCCGTGGTTATACTTGATGGATCGACTAATGATCATGTTGAGACTCATGTTGAACAAGTGAACTACCGTCGGAGCTCATGACCTTACTTAAAGACCAAGAATCTCACCGAAGTATGCAAGGACCTCAATAAGCCATTAAAGGAGAAAATGCATTGTTAACCAGGATATTGAATGCTTAAAAAGGCAACTCAACGTTTTTAAAACTCAAGAAAATCGTGAACAAGGTTTTGAAGTCGCTTTTGCTAAATCTTACCAAAACGAAAATCATTAGAACGACAGATAAGTGATCTAGTCGCATCCAAGAATGCTTTGTTGTCTCAAATAGAACAACTAAAATATGATCATAAACAACAACTTAACGCCTACTTTGGAAACTCAAAAGCCAAGTCTGTTTAACTTGTCAAAAATAGTTCTCTGAGTACAAAAAGCATTCAACGAAATGAATAGATGACTATCTTAAAGAAATTGTTGACTTACAAAACAAAATCAAAGAGTTTAAAACTGTTGTTTATAAACATGGTGAGTCAATCACAACCATTGAAAAGTTTACTGTTAAACCAAATCCAAATGGATATGGACCGAATCTTGTTGATTACAAACCAAAGTTTTCTAATCGAGCATTCAAACCAAATCCAAAAGTTTACAGTGCAGATCATAGAATTGATGATTCCATTATGAGTGTTGTTGAATACAATCGTCAAGAGGAATTAGATGCAGAAGACGAGAGTCGGTCAAAATTGGAAAATGTTGTTTATACCAAACCATTTAACTATTCAAAAGCCGTCACTTTCGCCCACTCAACGATTTTTCTAACATACCTTGGGTATGACACCTAATTTCGAAGTCTTCTAATGAGGGTCCCCTTTCCAATATCGCACATGGTCATTTACTTCACTCGATGAAATAAAGCCATTACCCGAACAATGTAAAGTTATAAAATATTTTGAAACATTCTTATCGGACATCAAACTTTTGGAACGTGAAATTGAATTCAATTCTGAAATAAAATTTGAACATTTTCAATCGCCTCAAGCACGTCCCCAAAGATATATTTTTCAGAAAAGACTTTTACCACGTATCCTTAATTTGAAAAACTGTGCACTATATTGGGAAATAAATTTTCACAAGGAACTTGGACTTATGAAAGGAGTTTTCGAACAAACAGAAACATCTATTTCAAATACTAAATGCAAAAATAAAATGTTGATAAAAGATGTTGATCTGTGCTGATATCTATAATGTTGTGTTACTTCATTCTGTTGCATATGCATTTGATTATATATCTCACGACTGTTGATTCATGAAAAGTTGAGAATACCGATAATGTGTCACAAATCAAGTCTTTAAAAGTTGAGAATGAGCGATTGTTAAACGAGCCAAATGCCAAACGCCGTCTTCAATGGTGTCAAAACATTGTCACACTCGGAACTCGCTTAAAACAAACTTCACCCGCTTGCATACCAAAACTATTAATCCAAAAATTGAGCAACTGGATGATGAAAATGCGTCTTTGAAATGTCAAGTCTCAAAATATGAACAAGAACTTTCATAAATTAAACAGCCACATAGTGTCATATCCGATTCACTCAAAAGGCGTGCTAAAGCCAAAAGACCTTGATGATCATCTTGCATACACCAAAGATGTTTTACGACGAAATGGTCTCACTCGTTTTGAAAATCTAGATTTGTTACACAAAACCATGATCTACAAACGAGTTGGTAAAACTTAAACAAGATAGGGATAGTAACACTTAAGTAACGCACCTACAGATGTATTCAAAATGACTCTTGAACTTCTAATGACAAACCACAAGAAACTAATGTGCTTCCCTCTACTGAAATAGGAATAGTTGCCTCTTTTCTCAACACCCGCACTTCACAGCCTAGGAGCAATACAAGGAAGAATAGGAAGTTGCGACATAAGAAAAGAACAATAAAGAATGAAGAAGAACACCCTAGGAATTTGAATAAAACTCACGTTGCACCCACTTTAGATATTGCGTCTGACAAATGTAATGAACAAAGTGATGTAACGAATGCTAAATCTTTAAGTACTCTTAATGTTTTGTTTGAAGCCTCTTGTGTTGGTTGTCGTAAAAGTATGTTTTCTCGTTGTCTGATAGATGTGTTGCTAAGGCTATCTTGAATCGTAAGCGGAATAATAGAAACCAGAATACCTCTAGGCCCACTAATGCTTCTAAGTCTGTGCTAGGTAAACGACCTTCTACTATTCCGGCTAAGATCATTGATGTACCCATAGTACCCCCTTCACCTCCTAGGAAGACCTTTCACATAGTGCATTCACTAAGACCAAAGCTAAGACTAGTTGGAGATGTCAGAAATGGTTACATAATACACTTGAATTTAAATGGATACCTAAAATCATGAACATGAGTATTTCATCTATATCTGCATCAGAACCCTCTAACTCTTCGGGTTCCACATCTGGTTCTATTCCATCTGTGTCGTCTATGTGTAATGCAGGTGCTACAGATCATCCTCTCGGTTGTTGATAGCGGATGTTCCCGGCACATGACAGGAAATCTCAAACTGTTATCAAACTTTATTTCAAAGTTCATTGGCACTGTAAGTTTCGGGAATGATCACTTTGCAGCCTATCATGGGCTACGAGATTACATCAATGGCAACATCGAAATTAGCGTGGTTTATTATGTGGAAGGCCTTGGTCACAATCTCGCTCTCTGGTCGGTTCTCGTGATGGAGATTTGGAAGTTGCTTTTAAGGAGAAAACTTGTTTCATTCGTGATCTACAAGGAAACGATCTTATGTCTCGTCAACGCACATCAAGTCTCTACACTATCTCAATCCAAGACATGATTGCTTCATCTCCCATCTGTCTACTTTCTAAGGCTACATCTACAAAATCCTGGCTATGGCACCGTCGACTCTCACATTTAAACTTTCAAACCATAACCAATCTTGCACGATACAAACTTGTTGAAGGTCTCCCAAGATTTCGGTGTTCTAAAGATCACCTATGCTCAGCTTGTGAACAAGGGAAAAACACTCGTGCTCACTTTCCTTCAAAGGTGGAACACACTACAACATGTGCTTCATCTTCTTCACATGGATTTGTGTGTCCCGATGCGCGTGTAAGATTAATGGCAAATGCTACATCTTGGTAATTGTAGATGACTACTCAAGATGCACTTGGGTTTATTTTCTTCGAAGTAAAGATCAAGCTCCACAGATGCTCATCACCTTTCTCATAAAAATTCAAGTTTAGCTCCGGAACACATTGCACAAATCGAATCGCACAAAGGAACTGAATTTGTAAATCAAACTCTTCGTGCATTTTATGAGAAAGTAGGAATTGAGCATCAAACATCTATTGCACGTACACCAGAACAAAACAGAGTTGTTTAATGACGAAACCGTATGTTAGTGGAAGCTGCAAGAACAATGTTAATTAATGCTAAACTTCCTGATTACTTGTGGGCTGAAGCCATTTCAACTACATGCTACACTCAGAATCTCAACAAAACACCTTATGAGCTTATCCACAACCGTAAACCGAATCTCAAACACTTTCATATCTTTGGATCCCTTTGCTATCCGAATAATGATCGTGATGACTTTGGTAAGTTCAAATCCAAAGCTGACATTGGAGTCTTTGTAGGATATTGTGAAAACTCTAAGGGTTTCCGGATCTGAAGTCGTTGTACAAGGGAGATTATGGAAATGATTCATGCCCATTTTGATGAGCTTACAGAAATGGCTTCTGAGCATAATAGCTTGGAACCCTGTCATAACCGTTTAAATTTCCCTCAAACCCCATCATCAGCTGAACCTAGTTTACAACTAACTCGACGTCAAATGGAATAGCTTTTGCTCCTCGTTTAGTGATGATATTGATGAACGTGCACCGTGTATCCAATGTTTCGTTTGCTCAACCCGATCAAAATCCTAAACATGACGACCGCTACAACAACTATGTTGAGGAAGCACCACCAGTTGATTTTACAACAAGTTGAACAAACCGCATCCAACGACGCTAACCAGCTGATGATCTTCCAACAATGAAGTACCCCACCTGCATTATGATCCAAATGCGTTCTTCAATCCGCTTGCTAATGAAACTGCCACACCTGATGTTGCGGAATCATCTACAAGCCATTTGAATCCTCCCAATTTGCATAATGTATATCAACATCAACCTTCCACACATCGTTGGACGAAAGACCATCCTCTTGAAAACATTATTGGTAACCCGAATCAACCAGCCGTAACAAGACAACGTCTTCACACGAGACAAAGTGAACATTGCATTTATGCACTCACTATCTAATCAACCTAAAAACATTAAAGATGCAATGACTGAAAGACAAATGGATTGAATCCATGCAAGAAGAAATCAATCGCTTTAAACATCTTGAAGTCTGGGAATTGGTTGAAAGACCAACAAGGGTCTTCGTCATTGGTCTCAAATGGATTTGGAAAAACAAATTAGATGTTGAAGGAACCGTAATCGAAATAAGTCACGCCTAGTGGCTAAGGGTTATACACAGGAAGAAGGTATTGACTTTGAAGAATCATTCGCCGGGTTGCTAGTCTTGAGGGCAGTACGGATTTTTCTCGGCATTTGCGCTCACATGTACATCACGGTCTTTCAGATGGATGTCAAAATGCTTTTTCAATGGACAACAAAGAAACGGTCTATGTTAGCCAGCCAAAAGGATTCATTGATCCAGGGTTCCCTAATCATGTCTTCAAACTGAAGAAGGCTCTCTACGGTCTCAAACAAGCCCCTTGGGCCTGGTATGATAAGTTATCATCCTTTCTGGTCCCTAATGATTTCGTCAAAGGTTTGGTCGACCCTACACTTTTCATACAATATCACGGGGCACACATTTTAATCGTTCAAATTTATGTGGATGACATCATTTTTGGGACAACACATCTAAAATACTCAAACGCTTTTTCAAAACTAATGAAAAAACATTTTGAAATGTCCATGAGGGGTGAACTTACGTTCTTTCTAGGACTTCAAGTTCATCAATCACCCCGTGGTATTTTTCTGAGTCAGTCCAAATACGCCCTTGAAATTTTACAGAAACATGGAATGACATGTTGTGATACCTATGCCACAACAACGGCACACACTAAGAAACTGGATGCTGATTTGCATGGGAAATTGGTTGACCCTACCAAATACCGAAGTATCATTGGGTCTCTCATGTATCTAACAGCCAGTAGACCTGACATTGTATTTTTAGTATATCTTTGCTCCCTTTATCAGTCAAGACCAACTGAAACCCACCTCTCAGAGGCTAAAAGAATCCTCTGATACATCAAGGGAACCATTAACTTGGGGATCTAGTATCCAAAGGATTCTGGTTTTGAACTAATATCTTTTTCAAACGCTGATCATGCAGGTTGCTTAGATTCTCGGAAAGTACTCCGAGCTCTACAATTTCTTGGTGATAAACTGGTGTCATGGCAATCGAAGAAGCAGGATTTTACATCGCTGTCATCAACCAAAGCAGAATATGTAGCCATTTCGGCGTGTTGTGCTCAAGTCATTTGGATGAGAACACAACTCAAAGACTATGGCTACGTATTTGAAAGAATCTCGATGTACTGCGACAATCGAAGTGCCATAACGATCTCATGCAACTCTGTTCAACATTCAAAATCAAAGCAGATCGATCTTCGATATCATTTCATCAAGGAGCACGTGGAAAAGAGTACCGTTGAACTATACTTTGTGGGTACTGACTACCAATTGGTAGATCTTCTCACCAAATCCTTAGCTCCTGCTAGGTTTAATGAGTTGGTCCACCGGATTGGTATGCGGTGTTTGACTCCAGAGGAACTAGATGAACTTTTAAAACATTCTTAAAACCAGTCAAACACCAAAACATCTTTTGTAAATATTTTCAAAAACAAAATACAAAAATATAAAATCTGATAAAACAATAAAAATATTCTTCTATCTATATTTCTTTTAACATGGCAAGTGCATTTCTTCCATCAACACTTTACTCTTTCAAAACTCAGTATTTTTCTTGGTCAAGTGTTGAGGGGGAGAAAGTAAATATTTTTCGGTTTCATAAAACCTTGTACTTGCATGTTACCTCATTCCAGTTGTTTCTTTAATAATGGTGGTCACATTTCTGGTTTAATGACACTCCTGAGACTAAAATTTATAAAATTTCATTATTTCTTAAGTCAAGGGGGAGTATCATCAAGTTTCTTTCCAAAAATCATGCTTTTCGTAACCAAAATGGAAGTTAAGTGCTATGGATGAAAATGGGTAAGGTGGAGGGATTGAAATTGTCAAAAGCTTAAACTAATTTTTAATAAAACTCTCCACCTAATTTCAAAACATATTTACTTCACTACATTATTATCCTCAACTACCTAATCCACGCATAAGATTCAACCCACAAATCCGTGCTTTAATCTTCGAAATGATTATCTAAACAATGGTTTTGATTTGTTTCATGATCCAACGGCTAGATTTTACTCTAGGCTTGATTTTCTATTCTACGCATAAGCGTATGAACATGAAATCATGTTTGGGTGTTTACTGTTAAAATGGTTGTGTTAAAATGTTTAAATGATCACCCTTAAGCCATTTCTATCATCAAAACTCACCCAGAAAATGAATTAATGATGTTTTAAGGATTAGGGTTTAAGCGTAGAATTGGGTGTTTTCATATAAGAGTGTTTCTGGTTAAAAATATGGGTGTGTTATGTTCTTAACATGTTTTATTGACCAAAACCGTGCTTGATACATACCCAGAAACATCAATTTTGTGAAAACTAAGATTTAGGGTTCATGTTCATACCAATTAGGTTTTCGTGATTCATGAAGGTTTTGATGTTAAAACTTGTTTAAGTCAACTCATATGCCCTCTTAGTTATCCCAGAAATGATTTGGTGCATTTTCTATGGTTAAATCTTTTATTCGTAAAAATTGAATCCTAGGGTTTAAGATTTACGCATAAGCATATCCTACACGTAACTGTGTTTAATTGTGTGTCCTTGTTAGATTGAAAGGGATTGAATATGGTGTTAATGAATGTGTTATGATGAATTATTTTAGAATTATTACGCGTGAAAATTCAGAATCAATGTTAATTGAGCTTCTACGCATAAGGATCACCTTATGCGTAGAATGTTATGCGTAAGAGAAATCTTACGCGTAAACTTTACGCGTAAGGTTCTACAAAGGATCACTCTTATGAGTAAGCCTTACGCGCAGGTTCCACATACGCCACGCGTAAGCTCTATGCTTAAGGCCCTCTTTTCCTACGCGTAACATTTTAAGCCGTATGTCTAGATCCTACGCGATAAGCTTATAACTACGCGTATGGTTCACATTGTTTACGATAAGCTTGGAATTTTACGCCTAAGCCTTAAATCAACCAAAATTATGAATTGTTACGCGTACAAAATTGTAAATAAATAAATCATAACGTTATGAAACCAATATGTCGCTAATAAGCTTAAATGTTTAATAAGTTGTAAAAAATAAGTGACAAATTGGACTTTAAAACTCAAAATTAATCAACTCACGAAACTTATCACGACGTCTTTGGACTATTGGACTAACAAGTGACATTGGACACGTAACATTCGTTAACATATCATATTCAATAAATAGACAATAAAATCAACTGTTAACTAACATAATGTCTTTCGATATGTTGGTTCTTTTGGCTAAATATCTTTCAGATCACGACATGGACTTCAAATGGAATACATTGATGCACCAAATGTTCTCTCAAAGGAAGACATATTCCCCGACGGTTACACTATGAAGATTGGGAAGAACAACCCCAGAGTTGATTTTGACAACTTCACTTGCTCGAGTCTTCTTGTCGTGATTTGCGGATATTCGAAGACTCATCCTTACCGTAACATGCTCACAAATTCTGCTAATGTGCTGGAAATCTATCTCCACTTATTCTGGCACACGATACGAAAGGTCAAAGGTCAAAGTGCTGTGACGGTGAAACTTAACCACAAACAAGTCACCATCACTCCGGCAGATTTAAGGGTTGTTCTTCTTCTTCCTGCCATCCAGATGTCGATTACTCTGCTACTCATTCTGAAGAGGTCACTCTCTAGTTCATGGTCGACATTGGCTATGATGAATCTGCTGGGATCATCACAAAGCACTCCGCAGTAGATCGCAAAAATATTCCTCAACAATGGAGAACCCTCTACATCATGATTTCCAAGTCAGTTTCTGGACGTGACAGTGGTTTTGAGCATCCAAAGCTCATGGAACTACAAGTATTTTGGGGTATGGTCAACATGAAACATATTGAATTTGCTGCTCGACGGGATGACATTATGTCATACCTAAAAGCCGGCACCAAGATCCCTTACATCAGATACACCAAATTGTTGATCCAAAGGGCTCTAGGGAATAATCTTGATATTCCCTTGAGACTTGATGACCCCAAACATTACTCCGTGTTGCTTGAGCCCACACTCAATGTTGTCAAATTTAAGGACTCAACAACAAAGAAACAAGGTGCTATTACTGTATTACCTTCTCACACGACATCAAAGGACTACAATCATACATACGTTATTTGGAAGCAGTTGCATTAGGCAAAGTGGGATTCATGGATGAAAAATCTTCTGGAAGACCTGTTAGGAAGACCAGCAGAGGTAGTACAGGAAGTATAGCGAGCACTGAGAGTATTAGAAGGTATCCGAAGAGGAGTCCTTCCCGTAAAAGGAAAGTTCCATTAAAGGAGGCAATCCCTATTCCCAAACCTGAACCACAACAGAAGGACGAGGACTCAGAGGACACTGAAACAGACGAAGAGGTTATCTACTCTGAAACTCCAATCGATGACCCCTTGAGAGTAGCCAAACCTCTAAGTCCCAAGGCTGATAAAGGGAAAACTCCAATGCTTGAGCAAGAAAAGGATAGCTCAGAAGAAGAGCCACTGGATGAAGACAGACACTACAGAAAGAAGTTGAAGAATATCAGACTCCAACATGTTGCTCAGGAATTCACCCGTGAACAAACTTGTTGCCCTGGAGGGTCAAGTGGTTGTGCACTATCAACACCAATTTCTGATGTGGTTAATCAACCCGATAAGGGAACTGGTACCACCACCCTCGAACAACAACAACGGCAACTAGAGGATTCTATCACCTATGACTTTGAGGAACCAGAAAAGTAAAAGACTAAGAAGATTACTGATAAAGATGCTGAGACTGCAGCTAAAGAAAAAGCAGAAAAAGAAGCTCAAGCTCAAGCAGATGAAGAAGCCAGTGATTAAGGTCAAGAAATGGCTAAACTGAAAAGATGAAAAGTTGATTATGATGATTTTCTTCTAGATAGTACAGCACGCTCCAAGGAACTAACTTCTGTGCCACCAAAAGACCCTGAGCCTCCTCATGTCTCATCATCATCAGACTCATCCTCTCATTCATCTTCACCACCATCCAAAGGCACAACCAGGTCCACATCCAAGTCTCAGAAGAAACCAACCGACTCTTGGATATCCGAGCTAAAAGAAAGATTTTCAAAGCTCAAGCAAGTCGAAGAAAGACGTGACCAACAAAAACCTGAATCAACTCGCTGATAGAATCAACTTTCTTCAAGACGGGATAAACGAGATGTTGAAAGAAAGGGAGCATATCCAGAAGCTTCTCAAAGGAGATTTCCAAAAAGAAATAGAGAAGACGGCAAGAGAATATACTCACAAGTTTCTTCTCGACACTGTCCCTGAGTGACAAGGGAGATATTTTCCGCACAACTTACTCCAAATATCGCGCATTGGTTAAACATACAATGGACAACGACCGATCTCTCAAGCCGAGTTAATTTCGAAATTGGTGACGAATGTCTAAACGACCTGCAACCTTTACTTCGGATGAAGATAAATTTTTTGAGGCTCTACTAGATTATCAACTCAAGTCTTCATGCAAAGAGTCAGCAGGTCAACCTAAACGACCAAGAGATGACGATGACAAGGAAAAGGATTTTGCACCAAAACGTCCAAAGAAAGCTGGTGAATCCTCTTCTATGCCACCACCACTCCAAAGGACTCCAACCGAAAAAAGATCTCCTCCAAGTTCTCACAGCATCGAGAAACCTCGGGACTCGAGTTACCACCTCACACGTGAGAAAACCGTGATCATTTCAGTACACCGGTGGTGACGATGAAGAGATCCCAGAGCCCCAACAACAACCCACCTCTCCCGCCTCAATAAAGAAACCAGAGTCCTCCTCAAGGCCAAAGAAGAAGAAGACAAAGACCAATGTTGTCTCATGGCTAGACGAAGATGACATCGCAGAATATGACTGGTTTTCTACACTTGTTGATGCTACTCCCTCACTACCAGAAGGTCAAGAAATGGTAGATGGCCGTACTATGGAGCATGTGAAGCTGATTCAAGAACAATTTAAAGTGAAGAAGATGACTAAGGCTAAGCTGCGAATTAAGAATGAAGCCTTCCAACCGCTTAAAGACACCGAAAAGTGCAATTGAAGTTGAATACCATCGCGTGAAACGCTGCACGAGCCATGTCAATCAATATCGATTGGCTCAATCCCGAAGCTAACATCGACTTCACAAGACAAGACAAAGCTCCATACTACACGCATAGACCGCACCGCTACCAACAATTTGCCGACTGGATGAACCTCAAATTCCATACCGTTACTTCTTCAACAATGACCTCGAGTTTCTTCTACATGGTAGCGATGTTACAAGGAAGTAGGCTACGTCACTCACATTTCCTTTCCCAGCAACAATTTATTCTAACAATCCAGCCATTGAGGAAGAAGCCACACACATGTTTGCTAACCAAGTTGAAAAATATGACCTTGATGCGATGTATGGGATTCATCATTGGCCTGAACGCCGAAGAATCTTCTACAAAAGGTGCCAGGTTCAAAAATCGAAGAAGGAAGTGTTTAGTGATAAACGGATCGTTGCTATTAAGCATGCTACTCTTTCGTCAATGTGGGACTACACATTCCTCAAGAACATTGTGGTCAAATGACAAGACAAAGAGGACTATGACTTATGTGAAGCGGATTTTCTGAGACTGTCGCTAAATGACATTGAAGATATATATCTCGCTAAGGTGGAAGGACGAATGCATCATTTCTCTACAACTATCCAACGCGAATACATCAAGTCATTAGTCCTCTACATCAAGCATAGTGATCCAAGAACGTGAAGACATTCAACTTGCCATGGAATCAGACGACGTGTGTTAACCTCACTAAACCACAGCTAGACCTTCCCGACATAAACCAACTTGCTCAAGACACCCTCCTCGAGAAACCATTTGGAGTAATCTACCGTAGTGAACTACACCGCAATTGCTTAATGGCGTGCAAAGAGCTTCATAAGTTTGGGGATCACACATGAAGAAAGTCGGGATGGGTTAGCTTATCTGTTAAAGGCGATACAACAAGGCATTGGGTCACCTAAGAGATGGAATTCGAGGGAGAGAAGGGATGTGAAGAAAATCATCACCGTGATCGATGAAAGGTTGTTCGAAGGGATCGCCGAACTTTGAAGAGTTTCGTGAGGTGGTCGCCCCAAAGATATCTCTCACAGGCTATCAATGTCCAGAACGCATTCCTGGAGTCATTGCTGGACTACCTGATTCTCCTGGTAACCCTTGATTTGGTTCTTTAACTTATCATTTGGATGTGTGATTTTAATATG
Organism: Chrysanthemum makinoi; assembly: GCA_910596185.1. Taxonomy (NCBI): domain Eukaryota; kingdom Viridiplantae; phylum Streptophyta; class Magnoliopsida; order Asterales; family Asteraceae; genus Chrysanthemum; species Chrysanthemum makinoi. Next base: position 75,546,891 of record OU343220.1, read on the forward strand.
ACTATGGCTTGTGCACACATAACAGTGTACAACCCGTACTTGTAATGAAAGGACCCTGTGGTACGCTTCAGTGCCACAATCCTTATAAAAGGAGCGAAAGCTTCTTACTTTTGAGTAAAAATTATCAAAACTTTCACTTCTCAAAGTTTTGCTCAAAAGAATAAGTACTTCCCCTTATATTTTTCAAAACCTCAAAAGTTTACACCACTTGTTGAGGGGGAGTATTTGCTTAATGTTCACAAATTGTTCTTCATGGTAATCTTCCCATAAAACTCGAAATGGACATATTCGATATCAAATTTCATAAAAAACAACATTTATATGCCATTTTTTGAGGGGGAGAAAAAATTATGTGATAAGAAATATGTTGTGAATTACAAATGAATTGTTGTGCTAAAAAGACTTAACCAATGAATTGACGAGATCTGTTAGTAACTCGAAAAGACTTGTCCGGGACGGGTAATAATTTCGAACTAGTTCGCTAGTGATGTAAACGTGTCTCGCAAAGGACTTGTCCTAGTAGAATGTACCATTCGAGAAACTCTTGGTAGACATGAACTTTGACGGGTTTGACAAAATTTCGAGGTTTGTCCACAACTTCAAGGTAGTTATTAGAGCTAGTTGTCACCTAAAAGCTGACAATGTAACTCTTTAACTATGCAACGTAACCGTGTCTCGCGGGGGATTGTCTATCTTGAGTTGATCAATTCAAAAAGTGTGCGCTCTTCTCTCACCGTGCAGATCTCTATCAAAATACACTACAAGAAAAGGGGCCTTTTAGGACCTATTCCTGCGACGCTTTCCTAAGCAGCGTCCTAAAAAGACATCTGATATGACGATCTAGTTTATGAGTCCTATTATCATGGAACCTAATATGACATTTCATGTATTGGTCTTATTAAATGAGTTTGATAAGACACTTACTCATTTGAGTCTCGTTCTGATATAGCATAATACGACACTTGCTATATAGGTCCTATTATCTTAAGTTTTATAGGACTCTATATTGTAGAGGTCATATTACATATACTTTAATATGACACAAGTATATGCATCCTATTAGGTTTGATTTTATAAGACACTTATATGGTTTGGTCGTATAACAAAGAATTCTAATAGGACACTTACTATACATGTCATAATAAATAAGTTTTATGAGACACTTATTTACTTAGGTCTTATTATGAAAGAAACTTGATATGACACTTGATAATTTAGTCTTATTATCATAATTTTTATCTAATAGTAGTTCGTTGGTGTTTTTTTTTGTATTTGACCTTATTGGACACCTATTATAAATGAGTTATAACACATATGGCATATGTTATTATCGTATTTTACAAAACTCAAAAGTCCTAAATTTATACTAACGTTATGTTACTAGTATTTTACACTATATTAAAACTTACACCACATTTCCAACCAATTAGGTTGAAAGTGTCATTAGACTCATTGAACTTAACTTAATTCATGAAAGTGAAAGCTCGGTTGAACTCACGTAAACTTTTGATGATTGAGTTTTATAATTAACTAATGTTTTGATATTTCAATTCTATAGTCAAGTCAAGCTTGGGAAGTTCGTACTACGTTTGGGGAATACAAACATTTTGCGGCTACACGAACTTTTCCAAATATAAATTATTTAGGTGATTTGAGTTTGTGTGACGATCTAAACTCAATTTTGCGTGGATTGCTTGACCAAATTGTCTGGCACCGTAACACGTTAACATAAAAAACATTATGTGAAAATTTTATTGTAATTGACTCGGTTACGTCCCAGATCTAATTAAGAAAACTTCATATGTAAATTATAATTGATATTGAATTACTCCTTATAAATCTCAAACTTTTGATATAAAAATTTGATCAATGTACCCTTACTATTTTACAAAAGTTAAGTGTTCATAAAATTTAAATTCTTTTAGGGGGCGTTTGGTTGGGGTAATTTGGAGTATATTGGGGGCATTTGCATTTCAATTCCTTTCAAATATCGTGTTTGGTAATTCAAATGGGGGCATTTGAAGTAATTTACGATTCCACGAATTGCCAAAATTGAGAGAACTATAATGCCTCTAAAAAGTGAGAAATTTTAATTTACTTGAAAAAATATTTTATAAACATTTTTTCTTATTGCTTTTTTATTAACTTTTAAATAGAATATTTATAAAAAAAAAATTATAAACTTTTTATAAACTTTTTTTATAAATTTTTAAGGTAAACTTTTTTTTTATAAATTTTTTATAAACCTTTTTTATAAACTAGTTTTATAAATTTTTTATAAAGTTTTTTTTATAAACTTCTTTTATAAAAATTTTATGTAAAAGTTTTTATAAAAAAAATTTATAAATTTTTTATAAACTTTTAAATAGAATATTTATGAAATTTATATTAAAACAATAAAAAAAATATTTATAAATTTATGTCAACCAAACATGCGAAAGTATTTTAAATTCTCAATTTTAAAATTTAAAATTCAGAAATTTTAAATTACCCCAATCAAACGCCTCGTTAATGAAAAAAAAATATATTTCACACATTCCTTCCCTCTTTTCCCCCATTCTTTTTACTTTTATGTACATCCCGCTCTTTGTGAAGCCCAAATCAAAACCCCTTGCTTTTCCTTCTCACTATTATATCAGATCCCTTCTTCCCCTATTATCGACACAATAACAGTAAAACATTGGTTCACTTAATTACCCAATCAGTCCACTCAATCAACCAGTAAGCTTTCATTTTCATTTCTCCTACTTTTTATTGCTTCATTTCATGATTGATGGTATGAGCTTTATTATTCATTTTTTTCTAATAATTAGGTTTGATTTTAATTTGAGCCTCTAATAGTCAAATAGATCAAATTAAACCTACTTATTTGAATCTTATGTTAGTTTGCTTGATCTATCAAATAAGTTTGTTGATGTGGCTGTGATGATAACATAGATTAAAGCTTACATTAGTCAAGTTTTGTTCATGGATCAATGGATCATTGTTGATAGTATAGGACTTTATTGGTCTATGTGCTCTTTTTAGGCACATCAACTATTTGATGAAATGCATAAATGAAAAAAAAAGTACATCTTTATTTACCTTTCAAGTCTATAAAATTACAAGGGTTTTGGTTGAAATGAACAAGTGCAGAAGGTGTAAGTGAGATGAGTTTTATAGTGTTTAATGAATAGCTTATTTGTTTTCAGATGATGCCGTCAAGGAAGAATAAAGGAGTTTGCACCAGAACTGGCAACGAGAGCCACCTAGTTGATGGTGAAGGTATGTACTATGTGGTCATTTTATAGCTTGTGTATATGGTCCAGTAAATGCTCTTATCTTTTACAATAGTTATTTGATTGCAACATTTTTTTTTTTTTTTTTTTTTTTTAAAGTTTGATGTTCCTATGGGCTGCTACGATTGGATATTAAAGTCCTTTGAAAAGAAGGTTAGGAATTGGAGGGCGAGAGTGAAAAAATACTATTATGATCCGTCATTGCCTTATCGTGAACAAATTAATTCTTGGCCAAAACGAGTGCATCCGAGTCAATGGAAGAAACTTGTTAAGACTTGGAACAAAGAAAACTCAAAGGTATGTAAAATTGTTACCAAGTGTACCTACTAGTACTTATTTTGATTACTGATTCTTTAAATTGACCATCAAACTTGCATCTACTAGTACTTGTTTTGGCCTGCTCATATTTGGTAGTGTAAGCATATAGCACCTATACCGTAATATAGAACATCTAAGTAATTATAAACCTTATACAATACAGTATGTATGTATTTTAATCCCATATAAATAATCAATCACAAGCCTTTATATGAAAAAATAATCAAAAGTTAATTACCTCATTTCTACTTATATTTTAAACAAATCCAAACGTACGTACATACTTTTTCTACTTAATTACCTAATTTCTACTTATATTTCAAAAGATCACTTATTTAGTATATCACCACTTTACGTGGATATAATTTTAGTATTTTACTCATTGCTATTGTTTTCTTTGGTATAAACAAATAGTGGCCTCTAACAGTTGATTAATAGATCAGGTTGGTTGTGTATTTTAATTTGGACAACCTAAATTTTTAAGAGTATTTGCTCTATAAGTAGAAATGAAAAGGGTATACTTTAGCTAAAAGTTTAAAAGCAGAACCTCTATTAACCGTGAACACATGACTGTATTTGTTTTCGAGGATGTTTAAGTAGTCTATAATCCTAGTCTTTATATCATTTTCTACACTACCTATATCCCCACCACCATACAAAGCATGATTATAGAATATGTACTTAAGCTTGCATTTTGGCCTGCATATAATTGCAACTGTGGCATATCTTAACTCTATATCTGCAATATTTAAGTGATATCTTATATATGTTTGTTGGTTGTATAATTTTAGGTGGTACGTGAGGATGATGCATGAAGATGATCCATGATGAGTTAGATTATCTACTTTGACTTTAGTTCTCATTTTTCAGTTTCCGTGTAATAAAATGTCGAAGACTATTTTGGATGATGTTAAGCTTAATCGGGTTAAAACTTTTGTTAAGTATATGAAAATTCTTAATGGTTTTACCTGTTACGATTTTGACTCATTATGTTAGGTCACTAGTTTTACAACACAAGCATCAAGAGAAGAGATAGAGAGGAGAAGAGAGGCGGATGAACAATCTACACTCACACACACACGTATAAATGAAGAAGGGTTAGGCGTAGAGTGAGTGAAAGAGTAAATTGAACAACCAACCCTCAAGTGAGGGTTTACATAAGGTATTTATAGGAGGGAAGCTAGGGCAACACTCCTAGTTCCCTTCCTTTCTCCTATGGGCTTGGGCCTAAGCTCATGGGCCTTCTTCATAAGCTTAAGGCTAATAACAAACATAAAGGCCATAATAAGCTAACTATTACATGTGAGTAACTAACACTTGAATAAGGTTTATGAGTGATTCCAACAATCTCCCCCTCAAGTGTTATTACATATGAGTAACAAAAACTCAAGTGTTGGTGATGAAAACGGTGAAGGCGTTGATGTAATAGTAGCTTTGACGCTTCCTGACATTCTTATTTATTGTGAGAAGAATTGCCTTGATTTGAACAATCTCCCCAGTGTAGAGAGATAGTTTACTTTGAACGTTATGCTTTGACGTCATCTTTAACTTTGTTCTTTGATCATTGTTCTTTGTGATGAAAGTGATAGTATGTTGTTGTTGTTAGCATCAAGTCCGCCAGTTCGTGCCGCTCGCCGCTACAAGGTTCCACGCCATTCTTCAACATGCTCACACGCTTTTGACGCTGGAATTCAGTGATCGATGAAGTTCTTTAAGTCTTTAACTTTGTAGATTCTCTCAGATCGACGAAGAATCATTCTAACTGTTGTGTTGCTTTTGGATAGAACTTCCATTAGTGATGATGTTGGCGTGAGCATGAGAAGAATCAGACGATCATTTCGCCCGAGCTTCCATAAGAAGTAAACATAAAAACGGTTAGTAATAAGCGGATTCCGCACTTACAAGTTTGAACTTCGAGAGTGTTAACAACATAGTGTGAAAACACAACTCTAATTTACAAAGGCCGCTTCCTGAATCGGAGTCCCACAAGTGAGATAACACGATGTACCGCGCACACCTACGATTCGATGAGTCGCCAGGTACACCGAAGCATCACCACGCCATCAGACCGTTTGAGACCACTAAGCGCAATCCACGGGAGTTGCCGGTTAAGCTTACCGCCGTAATGCTGTTGATGTTGACCGGCGGAGTTTCCATTCAATCACTAAGGATCACAAATGTGAACCTCTCATGAATGTTCTCGACGTGATTGCTAAGATCCGTGAAGGACTCGATAATGTATCACTGAAATTCTTTTTGTTGAATATCAAGTGATGAAATGTCAAGTGTACCTAAGAGATCTTTTGATGAATCTCGTGGCTCTAGACTCAATAGTGCGTTTTGGTTTTCCCTGATGCGAGACTAGGAGAGGGTCTCCTTCTTCAATACTAGCTATCTCTAAAAGAAAGCCGATAGTTTACGTAGGGTTCCCTGTGAGAATGAAACAAGCTTCTCTTAAGAGAAACTTGAGTGGCTAAGAAGGTTTAGTGCATGCGCCACCGGGTCCATGACGACTTTTAATCTTCAATACCGCGCCACTAAGTGACAACCAGTAGCATATGAATTAAACCCGTGTCCGCCCTAAGTTGAATAACTGGAGGGCTATGATCCGTGGCTGAACCGAATCATTCACTGTTTAATTACACAAGCTAACCACTTGTGAATGGTCAACCATAACAAACTTAAAACAGCTCAAACACTAATGCAATTTAAGATCAGAGGAATATAGGGGATTCACTCAAGTTAAGTCCCACGGAGGATGAATTGGTGTTTAAACAACTTAAGATGATAGAATGATCACTAAGGATAGTGATCAGTAAGGATATTGATGGAAAATTACCTAAAGAAAAGATTAACAAATTACAAATGACTTAAATGCAAATTTAAAGGAAATTAAAAAGATAAAAACTATTAAATAAACGCTATCACTATTTTAAAGTGATGAACGTTTAAAACCTAAAACGACGTTTAAATAAAAATTACGTGAACGCATAAAAATAAAACGTGAGTATTAAGAAATAAAAGGCCTACAAATATAAAAATGACATTTTTACAATCCTAATAATAAAAGAAAATTATTAGAAAAAGAAAATTATTTTTAAAACTATTTATGTAATTATTATTAATTAAAAACTAATTTAAACTATTTAATAATACTCTAAAATAAAAGAAAATATGAAATAAGGTTAGAAAAATAAAATTAAGACTTAGAAAAATCTAAAATATGATAAAACTTATTTTAAAACTAAAAATATATTTTTTTAGACTTTATATGTATTTATTATTAATTTAAAACTATTTAAAACTAATTAAAATGCTAAAAATAATATTTAAACTAAGAAAATTATGGAAAAATACTTTTTATGACTTTTATATTTATCTTAACCTAAGGAAATTGAAAAATTATTTTTTTGAAGCTTTTCTTAATTATTTGTATTAAAAGCTAATTAAAAATACTTAAAAACTAATTTAAATTAAGAAAAATAGCAAACAAGCTTAGAAAAATATGAAAATTTCAGGAAAAGTCTATTTTAATCTACTGAATCTAAGAAAATAGAAAACATGGGCTTGTGTGGTAGATTATGGAACTATAGTTGTAATCGCTTATAAATAAGCACTTTTGACAAGCCAAAAGACACAATAAGCTACCAACTTGATACAGAAGTTATGAAATACTTAAAGTGTCAAAATGAAACAAGAAACAACTGGTTTTAACCTCTAAATTACAAGATGCTTTGATTTGTTGATTTGAGCTTATTGAGCAAAACAGGTTTTGTATGCAACTTTGAACTTAAGCACAGATTACCAAATAAGCTAAAACTGAAAAGCAATAATTGGAACTTATATTAGACCTGGTTGGCTATCTAGAAACAAAAGATGAGATCAAGATAAGCTAAAATGAGCTTGTGAGAAGCTTTTTAAAACTGAAAAACTACCTGAGTTGAGACTCAAGATGTATTGATTGACTGGGACAAACCGATAAGCACATGCAGCCCTACTAAATAAGCTACAAACTCAAAACTAAAAATTGGGACCTTGAGACAGCCAGGTGAGCTTCTCAATAAGCCAAGAATCACAAACTTAGGCTAACTAATAAGCTCTATAAGAGCTTGTGAAATAGGTTACCTAATCTGCACGTGATGATTTTGACTATTAAAAAAATAACTATGTTGACTTTATTGAACTTTGAACTGATTCTACTCACCTAATATGTAATATTAAGCCAGTGAAATTAAATTAGGCTAAGTTAATAAGTTTTAAGCTTCTGTGATGAATTTTACCTATCAAATCCTAATAAAGGAGCTTATGAGGTGGATTAAAGATTATTTTGACTTTTGTCAGATCAAGGAATTGTTTTCTTTCAGCAGGAGTTATTAGGACCTAGTGAAACATGAGACAAGCAAAAGCAAAGGATTGCACAACCTGTTACACAAAGGAAACAAATCCAAACACCTTTCAAAGGACTGTTTTGGAGCTTTTCAAAGCTTATCACGCAGACTCATGAAATTGATTACATAACTTGTATTATTAATTATTAGGACTAAGTAAACATTAAACAACAATAATAACTCCATAAAACTGAGAAATACCATTTATGCTACTAAAAGCGGAAAATGAGATTTTGTAAACTACAAATTCAAAAGAACAAAAGACTTCTTTTATAGTTTGAATGTACTTAACTATAGCTAAATAACTTAAACAAACAGAAATTTAAGCTAATAAACACTTCTAACAAGAAAATGCCAAATTAGAGAAAAGTGCTTACAAATGGTTTTGAGGCACAAACTGAGAACTAGGACCAAATAATAGATCCTATAGCTTACCAATAAGCACTACACCCAAGTTGCAATCCAAAATTTCCCTTCTCCACTGAACACCATTTCCATGTGATTTTTAATTTTTAACTAATTAATTTGTATTTTTGTGAATTTTTATGTTTTTGATACTAAACTGTTTTTAAGGTATCTAAAAGCTTGAATAAGCTTTATAAGGAGCTTATGTGTGCTTCTGAGTCCAAACTAACAAGTGCTAACAACATTTCACCATATTGAAATTTTGGATAATGAAAAAAATTGCATAACTGGGATAAGACCTTAAACTTGAAATTGATGATATCAAAAGTTTTATTTTACACTGGAAACATGAAATACAAGATTTAAAAGCTTTAAAATAATGGAATTTAAAGTTAGGCTAAAACGACATTAAAAATTAAAATTACACTAGATACTTTGATACACTGCTAACTCAACTTGATTTATCGACCTCATTTGACCTTGTCGACATCTCTGAGCTAATCCCACCACATCTTGACCATTGGTTTAGTCCAGATCATCAGATTTGACATTTGTCACTTTTGGCGCCAAAATTCCTACTGAGCGGTTTTTCACATTAATGGGGTTTGGTTGATAGTGGAGGTGGAAGGAGGGGTAATGTGGGAGATGGTGAGGTGGAGTTGAAGAGGTGGAAGGCAGTGGTAAATACCACCTGTATTGGGATTGTGGGGTGAGGGAGACAAGCTACAAGTGGTAGCTTATTTTGATTTTAAAAGTTGGGCCGGTTGTGTTATTTGACTGGATTTGGGCTTAGGAATGGATCCGGCTTGGTTTGTAGCTTAGTAATAACAAGGACCAAATATGTAATTCTGCCAAAGTTGAAGGTCTGATCTTGAACATTTTCCAAAGCTCTCACAAGGACCATTCCTGCCATATGTGAATAGTACAAGGACCTTAATTGATAATTTCCATTTTTGTAAATCCAGGGACCAAAACTGTCAAGTTTGAAACTTGAGGGACCAAACATGTAATTTTCTCAAACTTTTGACATTTTTCACCAAAGGACTAAATTTGACAACTTATGATTTTAAAAGGACCTTTGGTGATTTTTCTTTTGAAATTAGGGCTCAGGGACTATTTCTGACAATTTTAGAAACTTGGGGGACTAAAACTGCCAATTTTGCAAATTTGATACGTTTTTCATCTGATTTTGATCTTTTTGCATTTAAAACACATAAAACACTGATTTGTGATATTTTCATCATTTTGATGCATTTTTGAGTGTTTTCAGATGATTTTGGCATTCTAAACGGAACAAAAATAATGAGTATTTAGACACTCATCAATCCCCCACACTAAGATATTGCTAGTCCCTAGCAATGTTTTAAGAAAAATTAATGGATTTCATCTCTTTACCAAAAGCCATTACTTCTGGAGTAGCCAAATGTTTCAGTTCAAGTAAGAACCTTGGTACACTGATAACAAGTGATTTTGAGCAAATCACCAGCTTTCAACGGTTTTGATTTGTCTTTACCGGAAGCCGTTTGCTTCTGGACTAGCCAACTCTTAGATAAATTATCAATATTATCTTTGGTGAGTCGATTACCAATTATGGTTTTTCCACTGCCTTTACCACAAGCCATAAACTTGTGGGCTAGCCAACTTTTCATTAATTAAAGATATGGTGAGTGAACACCATACATTTTGGGCAAATTGCAAGCCATAAACGGATTTGAGATCTTTACCAAGATCCGTTTGCTCCGGATTAGCCAATCCTTTTGTTTATTAGACATGGCGATCGATAACCAAATGAGTAAGTGTAGAACACTTACCCAAAAATTTTGGCCAAAAATGGGGAATTGGGCGGATAATATATGATAAAATTCGTGAGAATTCCCCCCCACACTTAGAAATGAATATTGCCCTCAATATTCAAAGTACCGGTTATGCCGAAACAAAGAACGAAAAGGAAAAATACTACTACCATTATTTTTGAAAGGATTTTTTTTTATATATATATAAATATGTGGGGCAACCCCCCCACACTAGGGTGGGAGAAAAAAGAAAGAAGTCAAATATGGGAAAACCCATATGGTATGTGCTACTGTTTTTGATTTCCGAGTCGCTAGCTTGACTCGACCCCGAATTCATTGGTTCATGGGGAAGCAAAGTGGAAGAAACAATCTCCATCGGACTTTCAATCAAGATGTTTGGACAAACATTTGTGCGAAAGTTACACACCGACGAGATATACAGAGAAAGACCCGGCTCACAGATGATAAATGAAAATGCCTGGGTCAAAAATAGTGTCCTCATTCCCGAAGGAGAAAAGGGAAAGAGCAACCATACCATTAGTGAAGAATGGAATAAATATGTGCATAACAATGCATGTCCATTCCTCATTGAAAGAAGCAAATCACCATTTTTGACATTTTAAGCTTAAATTTGAAGCTTTTATGGTGATTGGTAACAAAATTTCCTGAGGAGAGCTGAAACGGTTCTTCAATTAACAGATTTTCAAGAAAAAGGATGTCTCCCTCCGAATCAAAGTAAGTATTGTCAATTCCTGTTGGAATCGACTCATCACTAAGAAAATCATCGACCTCCTTCCAAAGTTGTCATCTTCCTCTTCTGGAGTGAGAGAAGGAATGGAAGAGTCGGAAATGGGATAAGAAATGAGTGGATGATCATTATATAGGAGATTTCTAGTTTCTCCAAGATCGGCTTCGAAATCAAAGAGATCATCGTCACTTTCTGATGAAAGTGGACTGATGTGAGTGAGTTCATCGGTGAACTCCTCAAGAAGATGATCAGCATCAGATTGTGGGAGTGATGCCTCAACATACTCGATGTCTCCATAAGATTTACAATCATCGCTAAAATCGGAGAAAGTCTCAAAATGATCATTTGAACACTCAAGAGGGAAAGAAGAATCACACATAAGATCAGAAATTCCCTGTGACTCTCTCGGGATTGGGACAAGGTCCTCAACACTAGACTTTATAAATTCATCCATTCCTTTTCGTGAACAGTGTCAAGATGCTCATCCCCATGCTCGAGAGTGAGTGGGAGCCGTGTGATAACAAAGAATGAGGGAGTTTAGAAGGACTAGCATACATATGTTTAATACTTTCCATTTGTTCTTCCGCTAGTAATTCCATCATAGTCTTCTTTTCCCCTGATTTTTCATGGAAGGAGTTTCAACTGATGAACCTGATGAACCGTTATAAAATTGTAGGATATCAAGGATATCTTCATCATCATCGTCATCGAAATGAAATGGAATTGAGAGCTAGATTTGAATTCTTTTTGTAGTCTAATTGATTCCCTAACAGTGTTTTCAATGGCAATCTGGGAATCTAATTTAGCAGCCCGCTCTTCGGCTAACAAAACTTCCATGGATTTCTCATTTGGATTATCTTGGGAGTGTTTAGATTCCTTCAAATCTTTCACTAAATCCAAAAGATCAAGGAGAAGATTTTGAGGAAGTGGGTCAGCCGGTATCTGAGAGGTTGGTCATTATACGAAGAGTCGTAATTGTTACAAGGAAATGGGTTCCCTGTTTGACAATCCGAGCTAGAGTGAGGACCTCCACAATACTCACAACAGAAAAAGCGTGAACGTGAGTGGTATGTATTGTAGTCATAATTGTTATCGGGGAACTTGCTCATAGACAAGCGTGTTTCCCGATTGACAATCAGGCGAATGTGAACCACCACGATTCACAACAAAAACTGCTGAGTCTCACAATGATAATGGCATGATGGAATAAATCGGTTTGTGTTATGGTAGGAATAGGATCCAGTTATAGAGCAGACCCGCTTCCCTGATTCCACCACGCTACAAAGGCCCAGGCAATTGCCACCATTATAAGGACCACCACACCATTGACAACTAAGAAGGTGAGGATAAGACATAGAAAGAATCAAAGGTTAACAGAGGGTAAGAAATGAAGAATCAAAAAAAGTAAGAGGGTAAAGAGGAATATTTTTGGTATTTTTGAAAAACATTATGTAAAGACAAAGAATGAAAATATTTTTGGTGTTATTAACACTTTAGGAAAAATGTTAATGAACTTTTTGATTTTTGATTTTTTTTTTTAAATTGTTTACAAAAAGGTGGTATATGTGCAAGAATGGATCTGGAAATGCTTAAAACACGCTTCCCTCCGGTGTAAAATTTGATCTGTGCAAAACCGTCAAGTTTAATTACACAAGCTAACCACTTGTGAATGGTCAACCGTAACAAACTTAAAACAGCTCAAACACTAATGCAATTTAAGATCAGAGGAATATAGGGGATTCCCGGGTCGTTAAGTCCCACGGAGGATGAATTGGTGTTTAAACAACTTCAGATGATAGAATGATCACTAAGGATAGTGATCGAGGGATATTGATGGAAAATTACCTAAAGAAAAGATTAACAAATTACACGACTTAAATGCAAATTAAAAGAAATAAAAGATAAAATATATTAAATAAACGCTATCACTATTTTAAAGTGATGAACGCTTTAAAACCTAAAACGTAAGTTTAAATAAAATTACGTAAACGTACAAAATAAAACGTGAGTTTTAAAGAAATAAAAGGCCTACAAATATAAAAATGACATTTTTACAATCCTAATAATAAAAGAAAATAATTAGAAAAAGAAAATTATTTTTAAAACTATTTATGTAATTATTATTAATTAAAAACTAATTTAAACTATTTAATAATACTCTAAAATAAAAGAAAATATGAAATAAGGTTAGAAAAATAAAATTAAGACTTAGAAAAATCTAAAATATGATAAAACTTATTTTAAAACTAAAAATATATTTTTTTAGACTTTATATGTATTTATTATTAATTTAAAACTATTTAAAACTAATTAAAATGCTAAAAAATAATATTTAAACTAAGAAAATTATGGAAAAATACTTTTTATGACTTTTATATTTATCTTAACCTAAGAAAATTGAAAATTATTTTTTGAAGCTTTTCTTAATTATTTGTATTAAAAGCTAATTAAAAATACTTAAAACTAATTTAAATTAAGAAAAATAGCAAACAAGCTTAGAAAAATATGAAAATTTCAGGAAAAGTCTATTTTAATCTACTGAATCTAAGAAAAATAGAAAAACATGGGCTTGTGTGGTAGATTATGGAACTATAGTTGTAACTGCTTATAAATAAGCACTTTTGATAAGCCAAAAGACACAATAAGCTACCAACTTGATACAGAAGTTATGAAATACTTAAAGTGTCAAAATGAAACAAGAAACAACTGGTTTTAACCTCTAAATTACAAGATGCTTTGATTTGTTGATTTGAGCTTATTGAGCAAAACAGCGTTTTAGGTATGCAACTTTGAACTTAAGCACAGATTACCAAATAAGCTAAAAGCGAAAAGCAATAATTGGAACTTGTATTAGACCTGGTTGGCTATATAGAAACAAAAGATGAGATCAAGATAAGCTAAAATGAGCTTGTGAGAAGCTTTTTTAAAACCTGAAAAACTACTGGAGTTGAGACTGAGATGTATTGATTGACTTGGGACAACCTAGATAAGCACATGCAGACCCTACTAAATAAGCTACAAACTCAAAACTAAAAATTGGGACCTTGAGACAGCCAGGTGAGCTTCTCAATAAGCCAAGAATCACAAACTTAGGCTAACTAATAAGCTCTATAAGAGCTTGTGAAATAGGTTACCTAATCTGCAGTAACAGGACAGATTTTGACTATTAAAAAAATAACTATGTTGACTTTATTGAACTTTGAACTGATTCTACTCACTGAATATGTAATATTGAAGCTAGAGTGAATTAAATTAGGCTAAGTTAATAAGTTTTAAGCTTCTGTGAAGAATTTTACCTATCAAATCCTAACAAGTGAGCTTATGAGGGAGTGGATTAAAGATTATTTTGACTTTTGTATCAAGGAATTGTTTTCTTTCTCTTTGCGCAGTGAGTTATTAGGACCTAGTGAAACATGAGACAAGCAAAAGCAAAGGATTGCACAACCTCGTTACTACAGTGAATGAACAAATCCAAACACCCTTTCAAAGGACTGTTTTGGAGCTTTTCAAAGCTTATCAGAGACTCGAGACCATGAAATTGATTACAGAACTTGTATTATTAATTATTAGGACTAAGTAAACATTAAACAACAATAATAACTCCATAAACCGAAATACCATTTATGCTACTAAAAGCGTGAAAATGAGATTTTTGTAAACTACAAATTCAAAAGAACAAAAGATTGCTTATAGTTTGAATGTACTTAACTATAGCTAAATAACTTAAACAAACAGAAATTTAAGCTAATAAACACTTCTAACAAGAAATGCCAAATTAGAGAAAGTGCTTAAAATGGTTTTGAGGCACAAAATAGAACTAGGACCAAATAATGATCCTATAGCTTACCAATAAGCACTACACCCAAGATCTTGATCCAAATTTCCACCTCCCTTTGAACACCATTTCCATGTGATTTTTAATTTTTAACTAATTAATTTATTTTGTGAATTTTTGTGTTTTTGATACTAAACTATTTTTAAGGTGTCTAAAAGCTTGAATAAGCTTTATAAGGAGCTTATGTGTGCTTGGAGTCCAAACTAACAAAAAGTAACAACATTTCACCATATTGAAATTTTTGGATAATGAAAAAATTGCATAAGCGAGATAAGACCTTAAACTTGAAATTGATGATATCAAAAGTTTTATTTTACTGAAACATGAAATACAAGATTTAAAAGCTTTAAAATACTTGGAATTTGGATTAAAATTTCAAAAAGCGACATTAAAATTAAAATTACTAGATACTTTGATACGCTACTGTTTTATCGACCTCATTTGACCTTGTCGACATCTCGAGCTAATCCCTTACATCTTGACCATTGGTTTAGTCCAGATCATCGAGATTTGACATTTGTCACTTTTGGCGTAAAATTCCTGACGGGTTTTTCACATTAATGGGGTTTGGTTGATAGTGGAGGTGGAAGGGGAGTGGGTAACAGGTGGAGATGGTGAGGTGGAGTTAAGAGAGGTGGAAGGCAGAGTGAAATACCTGTATTGGGATTGAGGGGGTGAGGGAGACAAGCTACGATGGTAGCGGTTTATTTTGATTTTAAAAGTTGGGCGGGGTTGTGTTATTTGGGTGGATTTGGGCTTAGGAATGGATCCGGCTTGGTTTGTAGCTTAATGTATGAGGACCAAATATGTACTTAAGTTGAAGGTCGATCTTGAACATTTTCAAAGCTCTCAGGACCATTCTGCCATATGTGAATAGTACAAGGACCTTAATTGATAATTTCCATTTTTAAATCCAGGGGGACAAAGCTGTCAAGTTTGAAACTTGAGGACCAAACATGTAATCTCAAACTTTGACATTTTTCACTGGACTGGACAACTTAGGACTTTGGGACTATCCCTATTGATTTTAGAAACTTGGGGACTAAAGCCAATTTGCAAGTTTGATCACGTTTTCATCGATTTTGATCTTTTTGCATTTAAAACACATAAAACACCGATTTGTGATATTTTCATCATTTTGATGCATTTTTGAGTGTTTTCGGATGATTTTTCGCGGTTTAGATGGTATAAAAATGATGAGTATTTAGACACTCATCAGGCTATTTCTTTTCACCCTTTTCTTTGCGTTTCTTTTTAATTCTTCAACTCCTTTTTTCTCCGATTCTCATTTTCTCCTTTTTACAATCATACCTAAGGACTTCTAAATACTAACTATTTGTGGTGTCACGGGTAGATCCATCGACTCTGGCCGGATCATAGAACATTATTATTCCCTTAGTCACCTTATAACTCATGACTAACCTATGTTTCCATAAAACCGATGTGAAAAATCTCTCACAGTGTTTATGAATGAAAAACATTTTAGTACCACTTTTGAGATAAGATTTTGCATAAATACTCCCCTCGCATGTGCTTAGAGTTTTAAGGTTAAAATACCGTGAAGGGAAAGAAGCCTTTTGAATTGATTAGCTCAAGATAGACAATCCAGAGACAGTTCGTGGCATAGTTAAAGAGTTGCATTGTCGCTTTTAGGAGACAAGCCCTCTAATAACTACCTTG
Organism: Chrysanthemum makinoi; assembly: GCA_910596185.1. Classification (NCBI taxonomy): domain Eukaryota; kingdom Viridiplantae; phylum Streptophyta; class Magnoliopsida; order Asterales; family Asteraceae; genus Chrysanthemum; species Chrysanthemum makinoi. The sequence goes on from OU343220.1 coordinate 75,563,336, forward strand.
AAGGTGTAGATAATCCTCGAAGGTCGTCAAACCGTCGAGGATTCATGTCTACCAAGAGTTTCTCGAATGGTACATTCTACTCGGACATGTCCTTTTGAAGTTTACATCACATAGTGAACTAGCTTGAAATTATTACCCGTCCGGACAAGTCTTTTAGGTAATATAGTTAAGATCTCATCAATTCATGGGTTAAGTCTATAGCACAAAGATTCATTTGCTTTTACACAACATATATTTCTTATCGTATTTTCTCCCCCTTAAAAATGGCATATGTGATGTTATTTTTGAAAAGTTGAGAATAAATATGACCATTTAAATTGCGGGGAAGAATGACCACTATGAACAATTTTTGAACAAAGTTTTAAGTCAAGTACTCCCCCTCAACGAGTGATATAAACAGTTGAGGTTTTGAAAATCATAAGGAAAATTACTTGTTCTTTTGAGCAAAACCTTGAAAAAAGAAAGGTTTGATAGGTTTTACTAAAAAGTAAGAAGCTTTCGCTCCTTGTCGAAGGATTGTGGCGGTATTACCACAGTCCTTTATTTACAAAATGGTTGTACCTTTATTATGTGTGCACAAGCCATAAACATAATCAAACAAACAAAATCATGGTCAAGAGAGTACCGTGATTACAGGCGGTGGCTACTAGGGGCGTTGGAAAGTCGAATCGGAAAGTTTGGTCATCATCCACATAGATCTCCAACCGTTGCATCGATCCGATGAATCAAACATTCATCAATCCTAGTGATAAATCAACTAACATCCGTCCGATCCTGAATTCCTTATAAATTATACCCAACTCAATGTCCTTCAATCGATATGCCAATCCATCTCGAACCATCTCAGGGGTGCGTCATAGAGCTTAGTGAATTTCATCGAATGCCATGAAGCAAGTATGATGATTTTCACTTTGGTAGACAAACCCAAACTTTGTTTATGAACGATTTTATGAGGTTCTTGATTGATTGATGAAGTGTAGAATTTAGGTAATATTCAACCCGAGGTGGAGAACTTTCAACCGCGCTCTTTGATTTGAAGCGATGAAAACAAGAGTCGTGTGTACTTGATCTAAATTTCGGTTGAGGTTGGTTGGGGCTCGTATGTCGTGATCCTCACCACCGGTGTATAAAAGTAATCAGCGGTTTCTCCATTGGTGGTGTTGAATCACTTTGGTTGATCGATGGTGGTTTTGTGTAGCTTGTTGTGTAGTGGTGATAACCTACTTAACCATTTGTCGAATCATTAGATGGAGTTGCCTTCTTAACAGATTTTGTTGTTGACATAGGTGTTTCTTATGTGGATGGAGGTGATGATTGAGATGATGATTTGGGTTTGGTGGAAGTGTCGAGGTGTTTGGAAATTGTTGAGTTTGTGTATTGGATTGTCAACTATGTAGTTGTCTGATTCCTTCTTTAACTTTTCCTCTTGACTTTAGCAGCTTCTTCTTTATTTCACATCATTTCCACTTTCGCCACCAAATTATCATCCTTAATGACTCTTTCATCCTTATCATGATCGTAATCTCCTTCGGTCGGATATTTCCACATATTTACCATGCTTTTCTTCTTGCGGTTGTTTTGTTGTGGTTGCTTCATTTCAACGATTGTAGAAGTAATGACACCTGATCCTTACGGGTTGATTAACCGGATCGGATGGGGTAATAGATGTTTGCAATGGATCTTCCATAAGTGGAGGACTACTACTTGACCCTCACCTTGCCCGGGGTTGATTAAGGAAAGGTTGAAGCATGGAATTCCATCCATTTCTCGCTTTAATGTCTTACAAATTGTATTACCTCATCTATTGAATCATACTCATCATCGGGATGACTTTGTGAACATGAATTTGAATGGATGTAGCGAGAAGGATGTCCACAAAGAATGCGCAAGATGATTATGAGCATATGAGTAGTTGAAGATGACGGAGATAGTTCTTGCCAATTGTTTTGTCGTATCAACTTGGAATGTGTTTGCCATCGAGAGCTGGTGGCATTGATGTTTGCTTGATTTGCAACCATTTCATGATCAAGTCATTAGACGAAACGGACATATGGAAACACAAAGTGTTTGTATTAGTCTGATTTATTATCTAATTACTTGTATGATGGTAACATGTTTATGTTAGTTACAAGTCCTAAGTCACATTAGTCCAAATGTATGAAGTTGATGTGATAAGTTACGTGAACATGTTAATTTTGAAATTTCAAAGAGCAATAATTCACTTAACATATTAACTTTTTAAGCTTATATGAAACATCGATATTTGTGACCTATAACATTTAACAAGTAACATATATAGCGGGCCAAAAAGTAGTGAACAATGGGATATGAGTAACAAGGATCCTTATGCGTAAGAAAGGAGCTTATGCGTAGGAGTAAGCTAAAGCGTAAGACCAAGCTTAGTAGAGTTTCTTCTGGCGTAAGACAAGTTCAAAGGCTTTAAGCTGCAGTGAGAAAAGCTAGATGTTACGCTGATTCTAAATGGAAAGCTTATGCGTAACAAGCCTTGTTCTAGAATATCTTTCCAAGATACACGTAATCCACTGTAGACCCCTTATCGTAAAAGCTACTATTAAGATTACTGGTGCATAAAGTATTCCTTAAAGTAACGGTTTGAACACCTAAAGATTGACATTACGAATAATTAACCCGTTAAATATAAACATGAAAACTTGATTGCGTTAACTCCAAACATTTTTAGATCACAAAACAAGCATAAGAACATATCGGATACACGAGAAAGACTTAGGAGTAAAATTACTTAAACCCTAAACACTTAATCTCAGTGTAAGGGATATAGCTACACAAATCAAACAAGAATGTTTCGAGGTGTCCTAGATGTCATATGAGTGCAATGGAACAAGATTTAACACATTTCCACCACAGTATCAAAAGATTTATGGGAGATGAACCCTTAAAAACCTAAAACTTAAGTTCATACAGTTTAGATGTTTCTGGCTAATTTAAAGGTTCAAAAACATGCATATAAACTTATTCTAACACTTTCTTGACTACCTAATAACATATCACAAAAAAGAAAAAGAAAAACCCTAGATGAGCCTAGAACCCTAGAATTCAAATTAAGATTCAGGATGGTTTTGGACGATTGAAACAAGTTTAATAGACACTAAGAAAGGTTTTAACACAACTCATTTCAATCCAAACACTTTTATGCATAATTAGTTCGGTGAAAGTTTTAAAATCAGTTTAAAGAATTTTAACCGTTGGATTTGAAAGAATTTTAGAAATCCTTGTTTATCATCTTGATTAAAAAAAGTTTAGAACTTATAGATAATGAAAAACTTGGCAGTTTAGAAGATTTGATTGGGCCGTTTGATCTTGGTGGTTTAGGAGTAAATGAATTAATTTGCCAAGTTGACACATTCAGTCCCTCAACCTTAAAGAGGTTCCAACCAAGATCCTTTAACTTCCGTTTAGGTAAGACAAAACATTTGTAAGCCAAGAAACTTCACGATACTCCCCCTCGACTGTTGAAATAATGAAATGGTTAAAACATTTGAGTCAGGAGTATATAATGAAACGTTATCAACCATTTTAGAAGAAACAACATAATTTTGAAAACATGGAAGTACAAGGTTTTATGAAACCGAAATATATTTACTTTCTCCCTCAACACTTGTTAGGAAAAATAGTGAAAGATTTGATAGAACAAAGTGGTAATTATTACTAGATGTTTGAAAGAATTTAGATAGAAGAATGTTTTGAGATTTTCGATTTTATATTTTTTGTATTTTGTTTTGAAAAATACTTACAAAAGAGGTTTTGGTGTTTGTGAGTTTTAAAACTTGTTTTAGGAGGTCATCAATTCCTCTTGAATTGACACCTCATACCAATCCGGTTGACCAACTCATTAAACCTAGCGGGAGGCAAGGCTTTGGTGAGAAGATCGCCAATTGGTATTACCACAAAATATAATTCAGCGATACCTGTTCCACGTGGTCCTTGATGAAATGATACGAAGATCGATGTGCTTTGATTTTGAGTCTTTGAATCGAGTTGCACGAGATTGCAATGGCACTTTCAGATTGTTGCAGTACATCGGGATTGTCAAATCGTAACCATAGTCTTTGAGTACGTGTTCTCATCCGTGACTTGAGCACAACGCCGACATGGCTACATATTCTTCTTCGGTTGAGACGGCGATGTACAATCCTGCTTCTTCGATTTCCATGACACCAATTTATCACCAAGAAATTGTAAAGCTCCTGAAGTACTTTTCCGTGAGTCTAAGCATCCTGCGGTGGCGTCTGAAGAAAAGCGATTAGTTCAAAACGAATCCTTTGGATACCAGAGCCCCAAATTAATGGTTCCCTTGATGTATCGGAGGATTCTTTTAGCCTCGAGAGGTGGGTTTTAATTGGCGCCGATACGAGAAACAAAGATATGGCAAAGACAATATCAGTACGCTATTAGTTAGATACATGAGAGAACCAATAATACTACGGTATTTTGTAGGATCCACCAATTTCCCATGTAAATCGGCGTCTAGCTTCTTGGTATGAGCCATTGGTGTGGCATAGGTGTCACAGGGTTTTCATTCCAAATTTGTTTAACAATTCAAGGGCATATTTGGGTATTCGAGGAAAATACCGGGGTGATTGATGAACTTGCGGTCAGAGAAAGAGCGTGAGTTCACCCATCATGGACATTTCAAAAATTTTCTTCATTAGTTTTGCAAAAGCGATTGAAAACTTTTATGTGTAGACCCAAAATGATGTCATCAGTAAATTTGAACAATTAAGATATGTGCCACGTGATATTGTATAAAAAGCGTTGGGTCAACCGAGCCTTTGGTGAAATTATTAGCAAGGAGGAAGGATGATAGCGTATCGTACCATGCCCGAGGAGCTTGTTTGAGACCATACAGAGCTTTGTTCAATTAGTAGGCGTGATTCGAGCTTCGAGGATCAACGAATCCATCCGGTTGGTGACATAAACCGTTTCTTTAAGTTGTCCATTGAGCCGCGATTTTGACATCCATCGCGGTAGACGATGTATTCATATGGAGCGAGCGCTAGAAATATCCGAACGACCTCAAGACGAGAAGCAAGAACAAAAGATTCTTCAAAGTCAATACCCTCTTCGGCGATAACCCTGGCCACGGGCGTGACTTATTCGATAACATTTCCTTGATCAATTTGTTTTTCCAAATCCATTTGAGACCAATGGCTACTTGTTGGTCTTTCAACCGGTTCCCATACTTCAAGGCGTTTAAATTGGTTGAGTTCTTCTTGCATGGATTCAATCCGGTTGTCTTTTTTCATTCGTCTTTGATGTTTTAGGTTGATTGGCGACGATAAGAGCATAAATGCAATGTTCACCATCAGAGTGAAGGCGTTGTCTTGTAGCGACCAGGTTATTAGGGTTACCAATAATATTTTCCGGAGGATGGTCTTTTCGTCCATTTATGTGGAGGTTTGATGTTGGTATACATTGTGCAGATTTTGAGGATTCAAATGGCTTGTTGAAGATTCGACATCAGTGCGGCGATCTCATTAAGCTTGGGTTAAAGAACGCATTTGGATCAAAATCTGCGGTGGGGTAATTCATTGAACATCATCATCCGATTCATCATTGTTGGAAGCGGTGTGTTCAACTGTTGTGTTGGAGTCAACTGGTGGTGCTTTTTCAAGCGATAGTTGTTGTAGCGGTGTGTATCGGGTATAAGAGTATTATCGGTTTGGCAGCAATGGATACACCTAGAACACGTTCATCAATATCGTCGAGCGGCCGGAGCAAATAACCTTTCCATTTGTTGGCGAGTAAGTTGGGGGCTTTGATCGGTGATGATGGGGTTTGGGGAAGTTTAGCGGTTGTATCGGGTTCCAAGTGGTATACTCGAAGCCATAGTGAAGAAGTTTTAGAATCGGCTTCCCCAATGACAAGCTGTCTTTAGCGATTTAAAACTTTGATGAAGTCTACATTTAACTTTTGAAGGTTTCTTATGATGGAATTTGTAGATGCAAGTAAACCATACAAATCGACTAATTGCGGAAGATCCGTTCGAGGTAGCGTGCACGAAATCAACAAGATCTTCTCGCGTGTTTGAGTAACTTCACCCAAGATCACTCGTGAAATTGAGACGATAACACCAAAGTGAGACGTTTGAGCCACAGATCGTCTTATTTCTTCCCTAATTGAAGAAATTCAAGAAGGCATTGGGTTTTCACAAAGAAGCATGTAGAAGAACAAGGAAGCAATGACCACCTACACACTCTCTCCCCCGCGATGTTTTCAATGATTGAGAATCATACACCGTATGTTGATGATGAATTGAAGACAATGAAACCATATATAAGAGCAGTGAAACATGTATGTCCAATTGATCGAACAAGTGTGAAGTACCAAAAATATTTCGAGAGAGTCAACTGGCGATAAAACATCTGTTCATTATGTTGATCATCACGTGTCATTGTTGTTGGAAGCAGGTTGTTCTTGTTATAGAAGACTCGGTTGTTGTTGTAGATTCAGGTGTATCTGAAATTAGAGTATTATCGGTTGTCGTGGAAACATTCGATACATCGAAGAACGACACGAATCTTTAACCGGAGAAGCAATGATTTTAATTCATGACAATTAAGTACAATGGTGGAGCGACTTATGGATCATGATATTTTTAACGGTGAGAAACGGGTCCTCGTTGTTTTCAGATGAGGAGCCATAGGCACATTAATACACATAGAAAAATAGAAGGGGGCAAGAAAGAAGAAACATGGATCCCCAAGTAATGTGGGTTCGGATGTTAGAGCATAAAGATGTAGTGTCAATTATCTTCTTGACATCTGAACAAGCTATTTTGATAAATTCCTTTCCTACCTCCGGGGATGGATGTTGTGGGTTTCACACTTGTGTTGATGCAACTACTTAGTATCTTGCTGTAGGAATCCTAAGACCAATAGTGTTAAAAACTCTACCCGTTGGAATCCATCTAAGGTAAGATCTAGGGGATGTTGAAACTTCTTTTGGGAAGAGTCATTGTCCTATATTGATCCACCTAGTAGGTTTCAGAAATTTTACGTTTAGATCAACGGGTTTATTTCTAACTATTTGTTGAGTAAACTTAGGTTTTGGATTGCTACTACATGCAGTGTTATGCAACACACTAGAAGGCATCACACTAGGTCGTGAATCTAAGATTCCATCCTTTTGGAGTAGTGCCCTTTTCCTAGCTTTTTCTAGATCCGCGGTTCTTGTATCGTCATTTGAATCATATGAATCTTTACTTTTAATGCTCAGTTTAGACGATGTTTGAACTAGTCCTAGATTGGCCGACCACTTGTTGAGATATAAGAAGCGGGTATACTGAAGCGAGATTAATAGAGACGAAGCATTATTCATTGGCCGAAATGTGGAGTGGTGGTTTTCAAATGATTATTCTCAACAACTTGGGAAAGGCCGTGGTTTTGAAGATTTTGAACATTCGATTTAAAGCGTTGGTTGTCTAACTACGATTGGTTGAAGAGGCGATTTCCCCAAGATTGTTGGTTTTGTAAACTTAGTATCCACACTCTTGCTAGTTAATCTTCTCAATTTGTTTTGTAAAGCAACATGTGCAAGCCCCTTTGCTTGAATTTGAGCCTTTAAATGCTCATTTTCATTTACTAATGTATCCACACGATTACTTTGATCATTTGAAGACGGACCAATGTGTTACGAAGAAAAATATTTGTTTTGTAATTTAAGTTCAAGAGAGATACAATATGCCTCTAGTTTTGAAAAATCTTTATGAAGCCGAGCAATGGTCTTTTTGAGAGAATGTTTTTAGATTCAAGAGTTTGATTTGGCGTTTCATTGAGTTGTTAACAAGTAAGGACTCGGACATGAGATAGTTATGCGGACATTGTGCAACCTTGGCTGGTCAACCTCTCCTTCATTACTAAATTCGGGTTGCTTTCGGTATGTTGTGTGCATTTGCGGTGAATATGATCAACTGATGGGTGTACCTCGACCATTTGTTCGTGTGGTGTCATCATAGGTGGGTAAGATATCTTCCTCAACCATTTGTTCTTCGTCCACAGTTAGGCCGGTGTCGTAGTTAGGTATGATATCTTCTCGGATCGCCGGCTGTCATCCTGCTTTCAATGCTACAACCTCATTGTCCGCGTACCGAAGATTCTGATAATCACAACATTCTCAAGCGTTTATATGAGCATGCCTTTCATGTACATCAACTCTTTCACCTTAATTGCGGGATATGGAATTTGATGATGATGTCGGCCTTCAATGCGAGAGCGAGCCATGATTCTTCTTATGCACAAATGGATCTTTATGTCCGAATCCATTTCACTCCCCTAAGAATCAAAGAGAAGAAGGTGCAAAGTCGATATAGCCCTGAAGGTCGATATGAATCTCAATTTCCTTCCAAAAATAATTATGAAAAATTTTGACTCTCAAAATTTGAAATTCACTATAAAATCCAATTCTAATGTTGAAAGAAAAATTTGAGTTATGACAATTTTGGCGCCAAATTTTAGAAAAATTTGAATTTGGGCCCAAAATTTGAATTTTTTGACCAAAATTTTCACGGTTAAACCAAAATTTGAATCTCGCATAAAAATTGAACGTTTAGTCTCCTTGAAAAATTTGAATTTTTTTTTTTGATAACTTGTGTTGGTGGATCTTTGTAGTCAATGAAACTTGGTTGATGAAGTGTCCTTAGAGTAGAAATCACAATAAGTAGCACTTAAGCGTAAAACACCAAGTTACGTAACAATGAGAGTTCGCGTAGTTTAAGCTTACAGCGTGGAGGAAAAAGACTAAAGTTATCGCGTGCAGTAAGTTATCGTAGAAACTTAAGTAGGATGAATCTTATCGTGGGATCTTCTGCGCGTAGCTTTATGCTTATCGCGTAAGTTTAGGGTTATATCCCAAATGATCTTTTACACTATCACAGTGCAAAAGATATCCAAAGTCGACGTATTTTGAGCTTATCAAGCAAGAAAACGGAGTAAACCTAAAGCGAAGATCAAACCAAGGATAAAGTTACTGCGTATTATTGGGGTTTTGATACGCGTAGTTCTACTCGTAAAATGACTTTTGCCCAAAGATGTTTCTAAACCAGATTTTTTGATGAAATAGCTTCAATATCACCAAAATAACACAAAAGTGTGAAACTTGATGATCAAAGCTTCTAAAAACAGTTCGCAGCGTAGGAAAACACCCTCGTATAAAAACTAGCTTAAAAACGATTCTACACACATAAAGTTTCAAACTTTTTACCAAAAACTTAAACTTTAACACCCAATAACTTTTAAAGTACAAGAATCTTGGATTGAAAAGTGTAAAAAATGAGTTTTAAGCGTGAGAAGGTTAAAAACTGAACCTTACGGAGTAGATAAAAACAAAACCGTTTCACCCAACTAGATGGCGATTGATACCTTTGTTAGGTCACTAGTTTTACAACACAAGCATGAGAAGAGATAGAGAGGGGAGAAGAGGCGGATGAACAATCTACACTCACATACACGTATAAATGATGAAGAAGGTTAGGGTAGAGTGAGTGAAAGAGTAAATTGAACAACCACCCTCTCAGTGAGGGTTTACATAAGGTATTTATAGGAGGGAAGCTAAGGCAACACTCCTAGTTCCCTTCCTTTCTCCTATGGGCTTGGGCCTAAGCTCATGGTCTTTCTTCATAAGCTTAAGGCTAATAACAAACATAAAGGCCATAATAAGCTAACTATTACATGTGAGTAACTAACACTTGAATAAGGTTTAGGAGTGATTCCAACACATTAATCTCTTATGTGTTGTGTTTTATATCGTGTTCAATTATAATAGTTCTTAAGTCCTACAACTGTTTCATGAAAAGTATGTTGAAAACAAAATTTTGTAAACAATAGAAAGCGTCTCATAGTGTATGTATGTCGAGACACTATATTTGGTCCCAACATGCACATGTGTATTAGGACCTTTTTCTTGCACTCAATTAAGAGTTAAAGGAACACACAATTTCGTCATAAGAAAACACTTTTTAGGACTCACGAGTGCGTCTCAATCATGATAGAAGGTTAGCATATTTTAGAACACTTTAAAGTCTATTAACTTGTCTATTAGGACACTTAATACATCGTATAAAACATTTTATGAGACTATTTTTTTTGTTTTATAATATTGGCACTTAATAGGATGCTTATAAGCGTCCTAATACATGTTTTACTTTATACAACGCCTTTATATGTGACACTTATATCATTGGTCCTATTATGCTAAAGGTCCTATAAAGTAACCTAATAGGACATTATTACTCCTATAAGACCTGATTTCTTGTAGTGATACTTAAGCACGTATGGAGGGGGAGTATTTCTGCAAAATCTTAAACTCTCAACAGTGGTATTAAATGCTTTTACACATAACCACTTTGAGAGATTTTCATGAAAATGGTTTTATGGCAACATAAGTTAGTCATGGAGTTATAAGGTGACTAAGGTTAGGAATAACCGTCCTATGATCCGCCAGAGCCGGAAGGATCTACCTAAGGACACCACCAATTGTTAGAATTAGAAGTCCTTAGGTATGACTATAAAAAGGAGAAAATGAGAATCAGAGAAAGAAGGAGTTGAAGAATTAAAAAGAAGAGTAAAGAAAAGGGTGAAAAGAAATAGCCCTCCAAATTATACAACTTAGGGCAGACATCGGGTTCAATTCATATGCTACTGGTTGTCACTTGATGACACCGGTATTGAAGATCAAATTCGTCATGGACCTAGTGATGCATACACTAAACCTTCTTAGCCACTCAAGTTTCTCTCAACAGAGACTTGTTTCATTCTCACAGGGAACCCTACGTAAACTATCGGCTTTCTCTTAGATATTGCTGGTATTGAAGAAGGAGACCCTCTCCCAGTCTTCGCTTCAGGAAAACCAGCACTATTGAGTCTAGAGCCACGAGATTCATCAAAAGATCTCTTAGGTACACTTGAAATCGCATCACTTGTCGTTCAACAATAAGGACACAAGTGATACAATTCTAGAGTCCTAAACAGATCTTAGCAATCTGTCAAGAACACTTATTAGGGGCCACACCTATGAACCTCAGTGATTGAATGGAAACTCCTTCGGTGTCAACATCAAACGGCTCAGCGGCCGGTCACCCGGTAACTCTGGATTACTCTTTGTGTGTCTCAAATGGTCTACGGTCATGGGGTGATGCCCGGTCTACCTTAGCTACTCATACGAGCTGTAGGTGTACCGGTACATCAGCGTTATCTCACTTGTGGGACTCGGTTAGAATAGCCTTTGTGAGAATTAGAGTTGTGTTTTCACACTATCTTTGTTAACACTCGAAGTTTAAACTTGTAAGCAATGGATTATTTCTAACCCATGTTTTATGTTTTCTTCTTATGGATGCTTGCGGGTGGAAAAGATCGTGTTAATACTCCACATGCTCAAACCAACCACATCATACATAAAGGTCTCTCAAAATCAAAGGCAACACAAAAGTCAAAATGATTCTTCATCGTGAATCTACAAAGTTTAAAGACTTAGAGGACTACATCAACACTGAATTCCAACATTAAAGAGTTTGTGAGCATGTTGGAGAAAGGCGTGAGAACTCTTGGAACAAGACACGATGCAGGATAACCATAACATACTATCATTACCACCACAAAGAACAAAGATCAAAGAACAAAGTTAATGAATACGTCAAAGCTGTAAAACTTCAAAGTAAACAAGATCCCTACTTTGGGAGATTGTTGAATCAGACACTTGTTCTCACAAGAAAGAAGAATGTCGAAGCGTCAAAGCTACTATTACATCACACCTAGCGTTTAAAGATCACTTTAATCACCAACACTTAGGGGGAGATTGTTGGAATCACTCCTAAACTAGATTACAAGTGTTAGTAATTAATATTGTAATAGTTAGCTTAATTAAGGCTTTTAATTAGTAATCAAGGCTAGGCTCATGTAGAAAGCCCATGAGCCTATCCAAAGCCCAATAAGGAAAGTATGGGAACTTGGTGTGTTGCCCTAGTTCCCTCTTATAAATAATCTTGCAACTCTCATTAGAGAGTTGGTTGTTCACATTTACATTTATCATATGCTTAACTTTTCTTTCAATTCCTACGCATAAGTGTGTGTGTGTTCATCCTCCTTCATCTCTTCTCTATTTCTTCATATTGATGCTTGTGTTACAAATATGGGAACCTAACAGACCCAACTAGGCTTGGGCTTATAATGGGTTTCATTCGTGTCTTGGGCCAGAATGTGCACTAATGGTATTGGACTAAGTAAATTGGACAGAATTGTATCTAATGAGGGAATATTGGATCTCAAGGACTAAATTGTATTTTAATTTGATTGGGGCCCGGGATAATGTTTTTAAATCGGGTGATAATTTGGTTTCATGGGCCGCATATCAAACTACTAGAAATTGGTGTTTCCTTTTATGTTGGGTCGTGAGTTGTCACCATGATTTGGATCGGATATACTTGGACTGCGATTATGAGATTTGATAATGAGATATGAGACGTGCGAGTTGTAATTTGTGTTATGAGATTTGATGGTTAGAGTTGTTGTGTTATGCGGTTTGGTACTTTGGCTTATACATTTTCACGTAGGATATTATGTCACGACTTAAATGGTTATTGGAACTAAGTTGACTACGGGGTTGTTTATTCAACATTTCTTATTTGGGTTTGAAGTGAGGTTTTCCGGGTGCGTGTACTTATATCGTCTTCTTTCCGTCTTCCCTTCCTCGAAGATGACTTGTTTGGGCATTTATTGAGTGTGATAAAGACTTGGCTATCTAGCTAATTTTGTGATTTTTTCTAGCTTAACTCACAAAGTAGCTATCACTTTTGGTGTCTCACGCTGTTGAGGATTCATCAAGATGTTTTGTACATTGGGTACATCGTTTCTTTTTCACAAGGATAGTACAAGCTTAAGTAACAGATCTGGAGAATTCTACTTCATTTTCAAGCTTGGTATATCGGGTTTACTTCACCAAGTGGTTCTGACAATAGCCAGACGAGAATCGTGAATGATATGATCAATTCTTCATGGGATATTCATCTGAGGATCAATGATACTTCACAGTCTAAGCAAAACCTTTCAAGAATCTTCAGTGTCATTCATGATCTTTCAAGATGTTTGCTTTAGACAAAACTTCTCGTGCATATGGTTGTGCACATTAATGATTCTTCTGAAAGTTCGAAACCATCATGGGGGAGAAACGCGTACTTTAATGCTATAAGGTCAACCTCCAGGAGGAAGTAGTGTATACTATTCTACTTAGTATGGTTTGTGAAGTATTCTATATTTAGGAGAAGAATTTTTGATGAACCACTGAATGTTCCTCTAAAACAAAAGCTCACCGAAACCAAATTTTTCATAACACATTCAAACTATCATTGTTTACGGTTTAATCTTGATTTTGTAAAATCCTGCGAAAGAATCTATTTCTCGGTTTAAATCATAGATTTGTAAAATTCCGTGACAATAATGTGCATTTCTGAATCTATCTCTCGGTTTATTCTTTGTTCTATAAAATCCCAAGAAAGAGACTATTTCTCAGTTTAAACCATAGAATTGAAATATCCCGTGATGATGAAACCATCCTAGAGAAAGGAAAGTGTATTTCTGGATCTTATCTGATGCCGGTGCTATAGTTTCTACTTCGAACAAGGGATAAAGGGTGTACTTCATGAATTGGGTGATTGTTTGGATATACTTCATAACATTTTGGTTATTATTACAAAGTTTTACGGCGTTATGTGCTTTTTACTAAAGTTGGAATGAAACCATTATCAAAGTTCATTTAAAATGTCAAAGGGGGCTAGATCTGAGCTTTTAACCACAAGATGTGACAACGGCGTTAATTCATTATTATTTATTTGAAGTTGAAGTGAAATTTCAAGTATGTCGGGGGATGGTTGGATGAAGATTCTTCGAGATCCTTGTTCGAGCTTTTAACATTTTCAATGACGAAGACTTGGAAATCTAGTTATTTTTGGGTGATTCTTCGTTTTTACTACAACAAAATAATTATCACTTCAAGGAGTTACGTTGTAGTGCTCAGTGTCACATTAAATTGTGAATTTTCAAGAGGTGATGTATGTCTTATACTTGATGGTTGGTTGGTGAAGAGTATAGAGTACTACGGGATTTAAAGTTGCATGAACTCTCTGCACCGTTCTTTGTCATACATTTGTACAAGTTTAAGTCACAAGTTCAGATTATTTTACTTCAACGTCACGTTCATCATATTGGGTTTTTTTCATCAGCTGTCACAACAAAGAGCCGACTGAATGATAATGGGGTTGGTAACAAGTTAGTCAAAAGATGTAGAAAGGAGAGAGATGACGTTTGAATACTTTAGTTCAAACCTCGTTCCTTAAAGAAAAGAAAGGTGTACGCTTCAGTGTGCTTTATCTTCAAAAGAAGATAAATATTCTTTTTTATGACCATTATCATCAACAAGCTTCATGCTTTTTCCATGCTCGCTCAGTCGTCAAGTGGATCTATTTACCATTGACTGTATTCTTATTTCACTTGCTCAATCAAAATTGGCAATGGCGACTTCATATGTAAGTTTTGTAGGGGAGAAGTGTGAATAAACTACATCGTGATGATTTCACTTGTTAAATCAAGAATGGCAACTTTGTATTCAATTCTTGAGGGGGAGAAGGGTGAATATACTGAAGGTTGATTTATATTTGAGAACAAATGGTCATACGGCTCCAAACTCATGTAAGAACCGAGCTTCTTCTTATCGGGTCATCTTAACATGGAGTTTCCTCAGAATCATCAGGGGAGAGATAATGTGTACACCAAGACTCACAACAAGTTCACCTGATCGGGTTTAATGACTTATGAAGCGATTTGTGTCGAAGATTGGTTGATTTTGTATCTCTTCGTGTCTTATTCATTGTACTTCTACCTTATCCACCTTCACCTATCTTGGGCTACAAATTGAAGATTATCAATGTTCCAACTTGCTAGTTTGGTGTTACCATTTCATGTGTTCGTTACAGGGATGATTTCCTTGATGAACATCTTGTTGTTCTTGTTTGATGTGAGGGATGTTTAGTTAAGGGGATTTGATATATGCAAGTTAATTGGAATGCATTTGGTGAGATGAAGATGTTGACTTTCTATTCCCCAAATGGACAATCTTGAAGAAGGTCGAGTCTACAATTTGTTCTACATTTTCTGCTGCATGTTAGAAGACTAAAGATGAGTTGCATTTAACTATCAAAATACTTCTTCTTAGTCCGGGCATTCATTAGAAAGATTGTCAGTTTAGGGGAGAGCATTAATTGGGGGAGAGTGAAAAGTCTGATTTAATCCCTAATTAGATTTGCTCACATTATTCTTTGGCAAGTTGATTCTCACAAGATTTCAAGTGTTCTTCTCAAAAGATTTCTAGTATATGGGCTTACATTGTGTTGTTGATTATGAAGTATCAAAACCAGCAAGGGGGATGGAGACATACTTTTAAAAGCACAACAACTACAGATGATGAACTTAATACTTTTGCGTGATTGAAGTTATTCTGGGGAGACAAGTGTCCTAACCGTAGAGAAACTCAATGTATCTCGTTGCTTTTGGTATACTCCAACTACGTGGGTGAAGAGATGTAAGAGACAGTTTAGGATGATAAAAGAGGGACACAATTGTGTGATGATTTCGATCAGATCTCAATCATCAGGGGAGAGAAATGTGTACATTGTGGTCACGACAAATTCACATGATAGAGCTTAATCACTTATTCTGGATTTGACATCCGCAGAGATAATTAGTGATTCAACATGCTACTTCAATGATACCGGTTATTCTTTCTTGGGGAATACGTGTACTTCGGGTTCTTGAGCTTTATACAATGAGACTGACTGCATCAATTCAACTACATGGGGGAAGTGGTCTCTTGACATCCTTTGGTATACATCACCGAGAATTTAGTGGAAAGAAATATGAGAAGATTCTATTCAAGTATGGGATGATACGTTGCTGCTCGATTTTGATTCTCCATTCTTAAAAGGAGCAGCAAGTTCAATGATATGGTGTGCTCCTCTGTGCACCTGGCTAAGGCAAGCTTGAAAGAGAGCTTAGAATCTGTTCAACAAGAAGATTTTCGGTTTGGGGGGAAGCTACCAAAGTCTCACTTTCAGAAGGTTCAAGTTCAGACGACGATTCAAGAGCCTCGAAAGCTTTGGTGGTGAAAGTTTAAGAGATGATGAGTTCTATCTCCTACAACGTGTTGTTTGATATCCTTATCTCGGTACTCGTATCATCATCTTCTTAAACTATATCATCTTCTTTGTAAATACTTTATCAAAAAGCAAAATACAAAAATATAAAACCAACAAAAAAATAGAAAAATATAAAATCAACAAAAAACCCATAAAAATCAGAAAATTTGAAAATACCAAAAATATTGTTTTTCTCAAGACATGTCTTCTGTTATCGATAACATCGACGGTCTTAGAAATATCATTCAATAATGGCACGGGACTTTAGATGAAGTTCGAGCAGAAGGTGTAAATATTTTTTTTAAAACATGTCTCAAACTATGGCTTGCAGTTACCTCAGACTGTGACCCGCGCTTAAACCATGGTTTGCTATTAATTCAGATATGCAACACGCGTTTCAAAAAGGAAAGTGTTGTGCCAAACCAATTTTTATAAATATCGAGTCCTTATCCAATACTAATTGAGGAAAGCAAGTCGACAAAAGGACGGCTGTTCCTCACAAATGTTTTTCGTTATAAAATTCCGAGAAAAATATTTGTTGTTTTCAAAATGATGGAAAATGAGTTGCTTGAAAATCAATCAGACTTGGTGTTTTCATAAATTTGCAAACTCAATCAATGACTTCAACATTTTTAAAACTTTTCATAAAATGAGAAATTGATTGAGGGGGAGAATGTTTTCAAATTTATATCATCTAACGGGCTAATTTAATCATCTTATATACTTAACTGAAAAAGGTGTTTACCAACTTTCAAAGGCTAGGAGCCTAGGATATGATTGTTAGGATTAGATTATTCATGTTTGATAATCACATAATTCCCATGCCTTTACATGATATATTTTAATGATTTTCTATTTTGGATTGACTTTTATTAGTCGATTGCTATTTGGGTGTTGTCGACCACCACATATCTGTGTTGCTTAATGTATGCAGATAAGATGGTTTATGAGAACGTTCCCACAAGTTGATAAGTGGGTGCTAATAAGAAAGGGCAACGATATCTTGGGTCGACAAAAGAAGAAACAAAACTTAATCAGATCTCTATGGTTATATTGCTTGATATATACAACTTCAGAGGTCTCACTGCTTTAGCAGATGGTTTTCTTCCAGCCTTAAAGCAACAACTGAAGCAGCTTGTGACTTTCAACCACCTAACGTATCTTTGTGCAGGACAAGTAGTGGATGAAACCATGTTTGTATTTGCCATGGTAGAAAAATATTGTTTGAAAATCAACCGGACTTCATTTTGTCAAATCTTTAGTCACTCAATCAACGACTACGGTCATCGATTGAGGGGGAGAGTGATTTCAAATTAAATATTTCCAAACGATATTTCATCTAATAAGTCCATTTGTACTATAATAAGTGGTGATCTAAAGATTTAATATTATGTCAGGGTATGATTTTTTGTTAAACTCAAAGATCTTTCAAAATGAAAATTTTTATTTTTCTTAAAGATCTCTTAAAATTATCATACATGACACTAACAATCTTTAATGTCAAAAATTGGTCCTTATCAGTTAATTTCAAAATCTAGCCACGTCTTTCCCCAAATTTTTATAAATGACTTAAAAATTGGGATCACAAATCTCAAAAGGTTTGAAATTTTTGATCAGAGGAGAGATCGTGATTTAAATCTCAAATCTGTTTAAATGGTGATTGTTTCAGAATTTCAAAAGCACTCCTTCCTCCTTGTACCAAACGATTTCAAATACACAATGCACATGTTGAGGGGGAAGGATTTATCCTAAAACCAGAAGAGCATTTAAACCAGGCCACATTAAATGTTGGTTGGCAAGATTAAGAAAAGAATTTTCTTCCATGTTTTCTAAACCTATTTAAATCGGATCCAAAATCTCAAAGGGTTTGATATTTTTTATTGGGTGTGAAACTTTGATTTAAATATGAAATTTGATAAAAGGTGATCGTTTTGATTCTAAAGTGCAGGCTGCTCTCCTATATGTGCTAAACGTTTTCATTAATTGATGCACATATTCAGGGGGGGGCATTTCAGATGAACATAAACTATCAAGGTACTAAGGCTTCTATGTTTTAACATAAGTACCTTGATTGAGTTATGAAATGGTTTCTCTATGGCAAGTGTGATCGTGGAAGTACTTCAAAGAACTCTTTCCTCTACGTGCTAAATGATTTCAAATAACCAACGCACATATTGAGGGGGAGCATTTACCAAAACATTAAAAGGCTTTTTCTATGGAAATTTTGATCAAGAAAATACTTCAAAGTCCTGTTTCCTCCATGTGCTAAACAATTTCAAAATCATAGAGCACATGTTGAGGGGGAGCATTTCTAAATGATCAAATACAATTAAGGTACAAAATGCTTTGATATTATATCATAAGTACCTTGATTGATTTTCCAAATGATTTTTAAATTAGTTTCAAGGAGGAAAGAACTATACCACAAGACCGACCATTTTACTTTATGCATTGGAGTTATAAGGGTGGTAAGGTTGAACCGGAGGGATCTACCCAGGGACAATTCACTAGATAGTGTAGAAGTCCTTAGGTATGATGAAAAAAGGAGAAAAGTGAAAATAAGGGAAGAGTGCCGACTGAGATAGAGCTAGGACTGGAACAAACCCAATAAGGTTCTAGTAATGAAGTCTCGGTAAGCACTGAAGGGTTTGAAGAATGAAAAAGAAATTTAAAGTGAAAAAGGTGAAAAGAAATAGCCTTCCAATAATTCAACCTTAGGGCAGAAACCAAGTTTAATACATATTCTACTAGTGGTTACTAAGGTAACGCCGGTATTAAAGACACGCGTCATGGACCCAGTGACGCACTGCACTAAACTTCTCAGTTTCTCTTAAAAGGACTTGTTTCATTCTCACTGGGAACCTACATAATCTATCGACTCTCTCTTAAAAATGGTTGATATTGAAGAAGGAGACCCTCTCCCTAGTCTCCGATTAGGAAACCAAATTGTACAATTAAGTCTAGAGCAAAGAGATCATCCACAAAATCTTATTAGGACATACAATTAATGAAGACTTGCTATTTCACACAATGATCCTTGTGGTATTTCCAGAACATCAGAGTGATATGTAAAGTATTCATGATAAAGATAGAAATCCTTCGAGAGCCAACATCAAACAAGCTCTTGGTGGGTGACATGTGAGATCCATCATGGATCAAGCTTGTGGCAACTGGATAGAAACAATGGGGCGATGCAATCTTCAATCAACCTTGGTCCAGGAAATGAATTGACGAATACTTTTGAAAAATGATTCGATGTGCAATACTATTCTTTACTCTAGCACATCAGATGTGTATTCATTTTTCAAATACAAAATGTTTTTCTGATTAAAAATTGATCTTTCTCATAAAACCTTCGTCGTATTGCAAAACAATCTTTCTCTTAAACAATACGCGATTGTTTTGAAATCAATTTTACATCAATCAGTGAATCTCAATTCGCTGGTTCACTCACTCCGTGTTGTCTACTTTAAGATGCTCCGGTTTGAGAATGGCTAGATCAAGCTATGAATTCTACGATCGAAAGGTATTTTATCCTGATCAACGAGGAACCGTGGTTCTTGCAACCCTATTCAACGAAAGTGAACAAAGACACTTTTGTGTGTTTTATTGCTAACTTTTGTTTGCA
The DNA here is from genome assembly GCA_910596185.1 of Chrysanthemum makinoi. NCBI lineage: Eukaryota > Viridiplantae > Streptophyta > Magnoliopsida > Asterales > Asteraceae > Chrysanthemum > Chrysanthemum makinoi. The sequence continues at coordinate 75,583,180 of OU343220.1, forward strand.
GAAACATTTGACGGTTGTAGCTAATCAATATTAAGAAGTCAATTCATAACCGAATGCTCACAGCACACACACTTAATTGAAGAAAATCATGACTATCAAAGACATACAACAATGCTTTCGCTACTCTGATGAAAAGATGTTGTGATCTTGAAAGTGTGAGCATGTCGGTCCAAAAGTCATAACATCACATGAAGGCGATACAACAAAGGATGATTCAGAGATTTGTTGTGGCTGATGATCTCAAAGAAAGCTCAAAGATCACCAAGTCGTGGATCAGTTAAATACCTCCACTGAAAGTACAAAGTATTTGGACTTTGAAGAATCACTACTAAAGCACAAAGATTTGCAGAACTTGAAGAATTAAAGTCTACGAGCTTGAGCATGAAGATAAAGATAGAAAGCTAGGATGCAAAATGTATTTCATGGGGTGACCTCCCTTAGGGGGAGATTGTTGGGATTTAGAAAATCCATGTTGAAGAGTCGGTCACCCCAAATCTACTCTAGCATATGTCAGCTCAAAGACATTGCATTATTTATTAGTTACTTAGCTAGTTATTAGTTAGATAGAGTAACATCGTGGAGGATGGATGGTCTTTACCCATTGTATGCCTGATCCACAGCCCGACAGGAGGGCGGGTAGTATGTAACTATAAATACCTCTTCCCACTTCGGAAGAGGTGGTGCTTTTCATTAATCTAACCTTTTCTTTTTGTTTTACTATCTCTCTCTAGAAAACACCCTCTCTACTCTTTTTCTCTTTAAAATGGCTAACATGTTCTTCCACCATCCAAGACCACCCGAATAATCAAACAACATAGAAGAATGATCCTACAAATAAGATCAAGGATATGCTGATAGTGGATGATCTAGGCACATGACAGGGAATATGTCTTACCTCTCATATTTCAAAGCTTTTGATGAAGGATATGTTGCCTTTGGGGGAAGAGCTAGAAGTGGTAAAATTTCTGGTAAAGGTACAATTAAAACCGGAAAACTTGATTTTGAAGATGTGTATTTTGTGCAAGAACATAAGTTTAATCTCTTTAGTGTGTCACAGATGTGTGACAAAAGAACAAAGTTCTTTTTACTAACAATGAATGTCTTGTGTTTTTTCCTGATTTTAAGCTACCTGATGAAAGTCAAGTATTGCTTAAAGTTCCTAGACAGTGTTGATATGAAGAAAATTGTTCCTGAAGAGAGTCTAACTTGTCTTTTTGCAAAAGCCACATTGGATGAATCAATGCTTTGGGATAGGAGACTTGGTCATGTTAATTTTAAAACCATAACTAACATTGTTAAAGATGGTTTGGTAAGATGTTTACCTCAAAAATGATTTGAAAATGACCAAAATTGTGTTGCCTGCCTTAAGGGTATACAACACAAAGCTTTTTGTAAGGCCAAGACTGAAAACTCTATTACTCAATCATTATTCATGCTTTATATAGACTTGTTTGGTCCTACATCTATGAGTAGTTTATTGCAAAAAAGGTACTGTCTGATTGTTACTGATGACAATAGCAGGTTTACTTGGGTTTTCTTTTTGGGTAAAAAGGATGAGACAAGTAGCATCCTTATAAACTTCATTACAGAGATAGAAAATCTAGCTGAGAAGAAAATAAAAGCTATCAGATGTGACAATGGGACAAAATTTAAAATTAGAGTTATGAATGAATTTCGTCAAAAGAAAGGTATTAGGAGAGAATTTAGTGTAGCTAGAACTCCATAGCAGAACGGTGTTGCTAAAACGAGGAATAGGATACTGATAGAGGCTGCTAGAACTATGTTAGTTGAGTCTAAGCTACCCACTACTTTTTAGGCTGAAGCACTTAATACTACTTGTTATGTGCAGAACAGGGTTTTTGTGGTTAAGCCTCACAACAAGACACCTTATGAACTCTTTAGAGGTAGGAAACATGTCTTAAGCTTCATGAGACCATTTTGATGTCATGTTACTATCCTAAATACCTTAGATCATCTGGGAAAATTTGATGGAAAATCCGATGAGGGATTTTTTGTTCGTTATTCATTGCAGAGTAAAGCCTTTAGGGTATATAAAATTAGGACTAGGCATGTAGAGGAAAACTTACACGTTGAGTTTTTAGAGAATAAGTCTAATGTTGCAAGAGAAGGTCCAAAGTGGTTGTTTGACCTTGATACTCTAACAGAATCTATGAATTATGTACCAATTATTGTAGGTACAGATACTAATGAATTTGTAGGTAAAGAAGATGATGTTTCTGCAGGTGAATCTAGATTGGAAAAATAAATTGGCAAAGATCAAATTTTGATGCCAATTTGGAATGATGGTTCACTATATGATTCTTCTTCAAAGAATGATGATCCACCATCCTCTGATGATGTTGAAAAAGATAATGATGATGATGATGATGAAAAGGAGAATGATGTTGGCAAAGAATGGGTGTCGGGGAGCGAGTGCACGAAACCGGTACTAATAATGTTAATAGGCCGGCCATCATACTATTGATCCAGCAGTCAAATCCTACTGACGAATGATACTTTTGATGACTTTGCTATGGGTTTGAACAAAATTCTTGTCTCTTATGAAGCTCCCTCAACTCCTCATACAAGAATTCACAAGGATCATTCCTTTGATCTTGTGATTGGTGATATGCAGTCAGGTGTCAAAACCAGAAGATAGACAATGAATTCTGATGAACATGGTTTTCTTAGTGTTGTTTATGAAGAACATGTATGTTTGTCTTCTTTCTATCACAAGAGAAACCAAAAAATGTTTATAAGGATTTACAGGAATCTAGCTGGGTGGAAGCTATGTAGGAAGAGCTTCTGCAATTCAAGATACAGAAGGTCCGGGTGCTTATAGATTTGCCTAAGGTAGTAAGGGTGATTGGTACAAAGTGAACTTTCAGAAATAGAAAGGATGAGAGAGGAATTTTAATCAGGAATAAAGCTAGACTTGTAGCTCAGGGATATATTCAAGAGGAAGGAATTGATTATGAAGAGGTTTTTGCACCTGTAGCCAAGATTGAGGCAGTCGGGCTATTTCTGGCTTAAGCTTCATTCATGGGGTTTATGGTCTATCAAATAGATATGAAGAGTGCCTTTCTGTATGGTACTATTGAAAAAGAGGTTTATGTTTCTCAACCTCCAGGGTTTGAAGATCCTGAGCATCCAAACAATGTATACAAGGTGGGGAAAGCTCTATATGGATTGCATCAAGCTCCAAGAGCCTGGTATGAAACACTGGTCACTTACTTACTGGACAATAGGTTTCATAGAGGCAAGATGGATAAGACTTTATCTATCAAAAAGCAAAAAGGGGATATTTTGCTTGTTCAGGTCTATGTGGTTGACATCATTTTTGTGTCTACCAAGAAGGAGATGTGCACTGAGTTTGAAAGGTTGATGCATGAGAAGTTTCAAATGGGTTCCATTGGTGAGATCACTTTCTTTATGGGGCTGCAAGTGAAGAAAATGGAAGAAGGGATATTTATCAGTCAAGATAAATATGTAGCATAGATATTGAGAAAGTTTCAGTTCACAGATGCAAAAATAGCTAGCAATCCTATTGATAAAGAGAAGTCTTTGCTTAAAGATGTAGAAGGGGAAGATGTTGATGTACACATTTACAGGTCTATGATTGGGTCATTGATGTACCTTACATCATCCAGACCAGATGTTATGTTTGTTGTGTGTGCATGTGACAGATTTCAAGTCACTCCTAAGGCTTCATACTTACATGCAGTAAAGAGGATTTTTAGGTATCTAAAAGGTCAACCTAAATTGGGCCTTTAGTATCCTAGAGAGTCTTCTTTTGAATTGTTGACTTATAGTGATAGTGGTTATGCTAGTGCTAGTTTAGATATGAAATCAACAAGAGGAGGTTATCAATTCCCAGGGAACAGGTTGATATCATGGCAAGGTAAGAAGCAGACTATGGCGGCCACTTCTGTAACTAAAGCTGAATATGTGGATAATGCTAGTTGTTGTGGACAAGTACTATGGATCCAAAATCAAATGCTAAACTATGGCTTCAATTTTATGAATACCATGATTTTCATTGACAATAGGAATACAATTTTTATTATTAAAAATCTTGTACAACACTCTAAAATAAAACACATAAAGATTAGACATCATTTCATAAGAGACTACAGTAAGAAAAAGCTAGTTTAGGTGGTCAAGATTCATACTAATAACAATTTTGTAGATCTAATAACTAAAGCCTTTGATGTTGGGAGGTTTCAGTACTTGGTTGCAAGTATTAGAATGCTTAATCCCTAAAGTTTTAATCTCTTAGTATTTTTGTACTGACAAGGATTTATAGTGCTAGTTGTGTCAATTGGTACTGCGTTGTATAATTTGTACTGCTAGTGCTAATTAAGTGTGTTTGTGTTAAGACTGTTAGTCATACTTTATACTGTTATGAAGCACATGCTTTGGTCTGTGTTTTTCTTGGTTTTGGACTAACATTTGCAGGTTTAGCAAAACCAGTATGCTTGTAGACATTGATGAAAAGAAATGGAGGTGCTTTGGTTGCTTAGTTATGGAGGAATTGATTCATAAAGGAAGGATTTGGGGATCACTTGACAAGGGATTACACCTGAGTTGAGAGATTCTTTCAAATATCTTTCTTGAAATCCACTTATGATATTTTGAACATGAAGTCATGGTTATAGTTAGTCAGACAGTAACTAGTCTAACTTACTCTTTACCATTCTATCATGATTAATGATAGTGTGTTACTCCAAGGAGCTCTGGTATTGAGAAAAACGAGCAAATGTGAATCTAACACTTCTGTGTTAGAGGAAACACCTACCACGAGCTGGAAACCCTATTAAGAAGGCTCTTTTAATGAGTCTATCTGATGACATAAAGTTTTAATACTGAAACCATTGGTTCTCACACAACCAGAGGTTATGAAATATTGAGTGTCTTCCTTTACACGTAATCCCTTCAAAAAGATTAAGTGCAGTATAGTTTTGAAAGAAAATTGGGTTTATACTGCTAAGAAAATGTTTTTGGAAAAAGTTTGTACTGCTAGGAAAAAGTTTGTACTGCTAGCATAAAATTTGTACTGCTGGATGGCCGTTTGTACTGTTTAGACGTAGCTGTGTTTTAAATATAGCCATTGAGTAACTTTTATGTTACTTTCCATACTTATAGGGTTTCTAACTTGGATAATTTACTTTCTTTCCATATTCTAAAAGATTTCTTTTCTCTTAAGATACGATTTATTCAAGTCGGTTACTCTCAAACCTTAAGTATCCTATATAAACTCTCAATTAGCTAACAAACAACTTCAATTCACAGATAAACGATAATATCCCAATAGTCTAATCAATCTTTTAATTGTAAAGGCGAATTTGCAATTTGGTAACAAGCACAAACAGGTCGCTTTCTTTGGGAAAACAAAGGAAGGTAAAGACTTCCATGAGATAGTAAATTTTCTAAACAATACCCACATCAGTTATGCTTTAACTGTTAACCCTACTATCTATGTCTCTCAAATCAACCAGTTTTGGCATACTACTATTGTCAATACAATTGAAAATGGAGACAAACAATTAAAAGCAACAGTTGATGGCAAAACAATCACTGTTACTGAATTATCTATTATGAGGAATCTCCAATTAGCAGATGACAATGGTATTAGTGATTTTCCAAACACTGAATTTTTTCAAACTTTCTCCAGAATGGGGTATGACACATCTGCTCAAAATCTGAATTTTCAAAAAGGATGTTTTGCCCTACAATGGAGATTCTTCATTCATACCATCATTCATTATTTAAGTCCCAAGAAAACCTCATGGGAGCAATTAAAAGATGGGTCTAGTGTTCCTTAGCACAGATCTCCTACCAATACAACTATAGCTGATGAGGCTGCCTCTGGCAAAATAGGAAGGGCTACCACAACTGTCTCAGGCTTAGTAGTTGGGCAGGACAGGGGTAACATTGATAAGACCCAACCTATGGCAACATCTAATGTGTCCAGTCCTTATGGACTTGATACAGGTGATGGACTCCCCAGCCACATGGAAAATATGGGGGACATGCCCCATGATGCACCTCTCTCAGGAGGTAACACACTTGGAAGTGCTAAGGGCAGTGTGAAAATAAATTAATTGGTGGCTATTTGTACCACACTTACTCACAGGGTGACTGCCTTAGAGAATGAACTCAAGGAGACTAATATTTTGTATGGTATTGCTTACAAAAAGCTTATTGGAAAGGTGAAGAAGCTGTGTAATAAAGTCAAGTCACTCAAAGCCCAAAGAAGAGCAAATATTGTGGAGTCCTCAAGTTCAGATGATAGCTCAGACGATGATATTTTGGATGATTCTTCCAAACAGGGGAGGAAGATAGAAGACATAGATGTTGATATAAATACTACATTAGTTAAAGAGGATGAAGGAGATCAGGGGATGTTTTATGATACACACATAGGTGGTGATAGGTAGTTTAATGATACTGATATTGCTGTTTTGGTGAATAATATTGCTAATGTGGCCAGGAAGATGGGAGAAGTAGTTCAAAATAGTGACGTGGTTAGATAGATGAAAGAAGTAGTTCAAACTAACTAAGGCAACACTTAGCATATGATGGCTTTTAGTCTGCTACTCAACAAGTTCAGTGCGGGAAGCATGAACAAAAACGGATAAAGGAAAGGGTAAGGTGATTGAAGAAGAACCTCCAAAGAAAGCCAAGAAGAAGGTTCAAGCTTAGATCATGAAATTGCACAAAGGGCACAAGTTGAAGATGAGGAAAAGATTGCCAGATTTATGATAGAACATAAGCTCAGAAGTGAAGAAACAGATAGGTGGGCTTAAGAAGAAGAAGATGCACTATTAGCTCAAAGAATTTATGAAGAAGTAACTATCCCTAAAACAGATAGAGAGGATGCTCTAAATGATCTGCTGAAGATGATCAAGAAACATCAAAATGCAAAAAAAAGAATTAAAGGATTAAGCCTCCAACAAAAGCACAATTGATGAAGCATATGAAGGAATACTTGAAAAATTAAGATCATAAGAAGGCTTCTCAACTGAATGGAAAAACATATGCATAAATTGAAGAAATGTACATCAAAGCTTACAATAAGGTACAAGACTTCATTCCCATAGAAACTGAAGAAGAAGGTAGAAGTATTAAAAGAGCTGGATTTTTATTGGAGTCTGACTCTTCAAAAAGACAGAAGGTAGTTGAAGAAGCACCTACTACAAAGGAGGAAAAAATTGAAGAGTTAACCGATGAAAGACTTCAACAAATGATGGTTGTCATTCCAGAATATATTAGTGTTGAGCCATTACGGGCTAAATATCCAATTATAGACTAGGAGATCTATACAGATAACTTTGGAAAGTTTTGGAGGATAATCAGAAGTTGGAAATCAATAGGTATACAAATATTTTGAAGATATGGTTAAAGCATTTGTGAGATGATGGTTAAGCTATGGGAATTAGTCAAGGAAAGATTCAACCAAGCGAGTTTGTAGATGATAAGGAGAAATGTCTTGCAGGTTGAATTGGAAAAGACTATTTGAACTGTGATCCCACAAATGATAGTTTATGGAATCTTAAAG